>PKRV01001111.1:15172-122019 GCA_003709505.1 Hyphantria cunea
ATAAAAAATTGTAGGTTGCCGATGTGGGCAACCTACAATTTTTTACATGTGCATGTGATATACTGAGCTATCTCAGGTACAGGAAATAAACAGCATTTTTCATCAAATATTTTTATTTTTCTTCTTTTTGTGATAATAAGAAAAATGAAGTATTCATCTAGCTTTAGGTACTAATTTTGATATAATTAATTATCAATAGTAATAATTCACAGTCTTGGAATTAAAATAAAGGCTAATTTTATTACTAGACATTGCGATTTCCTTTTAAAATTGCTTTTGACCTCGTTGCATTACGTAAATTTTAAAGGTGAATAAGCATATAGGCTTCGCATTTAGCGTATAATCAGCGCCGCCGTATTTCTGCTAGCTGATATTACGTGGTATAATGTCAGCTTACTGAAAGTACGCCTTTACAAACACATTTCTTTGGTTATATTTACAATATTTATGTACTTCACATTCAAAAACTTATGCTTACATCACAACTATGTTACGAAAATAGATGCTGTGGTTTTATATAACATACAAATATCAAACTGCAGAGGGAATATAATTGCAAATAATTCTGAGAATACTCATCATCATCAGCCTATCGCAGTCCACTGCTGGACATAGGCCTCTCCCATTTCACGTCACTTAGTTCGATCTATAGCTTATACATAAATCAAATTTGTACCATTTCAATTCAAAAGCATTAGTGCATTGGAATTTAATATAAAAAAAGTTTTATAAAAGACAAGTTATATATAGAGTTACATATAGACGATAATGAAGTTGAAAGTGATAAATAGTTCGGGTACACGAAATATAGATAGATTTAATAGTGATCAATTAACCTTTTTTTATTATACGTTAAAATCGTATTAGGCTAACAATTAGCCCATAATCAAGGCTATCCGTCTCTAAGACTTCTTTCTTGATCTTTATGTTCATAAATTGAAATTAGAAAACTGTACCATAAACTATTTCAATTTTTTTTGTTTGTTTATGATATATTTATTTCGGATGGTACTTTTGAACATCATGGAATTTTATATTAATATTATAATCACACAAAAATAATACATATATGTATTTTCTATAAACTTCTTTCTCTCTATATTTTATTTGTCATGTTTATGGTTAACCTGAGTCTAGACCGTTTTACAAACGAATCACAAATTATTAGGAATCGAATCGAATCGAATCGAAGTACTTATTGAGGTTACTTGCGACAAACAGCACCATATAATATTTTATACAAGCCGCGGCAGTGTTTGATATATGGACGAAACTATTAATTCTAAAGCGGCTATATTTTGTATAAATTATTGCATTACTCTGATTAAAGCATGTTCGACAGGTCCATTGACAAATTTACTTGGCAGTTAAGTCATAATTAAAAAATTTCAAGAGAATCAATAAATAAATATTTACACACAACGACATCTAGTCCCAAGCTAAGCAGAGCTTATGTTACGGGTACTACACAACTGATATAAATACATATATCCTTTTTTTTGTAAATACATGCATATAGAAAACACCCAAACACCGAAACCAATATTTGCAGGTTATACAAAACATTTAAATAGTTCGATATTATTAATTTGAATTTCAAAATCTACATACAGTTTTATTTAATTCATGAGTTTTAGAGTAGGTTGTTTTCCTGTTACCAAAATACATATTATTATTTTTAATCATAAATATAATACAGAACAAACAAATAAATGTTAATAGTGTAAATAAATTAAATAATGATTTTCAATCTGTGCAAAATCTATACTAATATTATAAATGTGAAAGTTTGTGAGGATGTTTGTGACTCTTTCACGCAAAAACTTCTGAACGGATTTGGATGAAACTTTACAGTAATATAGCTGATACATCAGAATAATGCATAGGCTACTATTTGCCGCGATAACCGACATATACGCGGGCGTAGCCGCGTGCATAAACTAGTCTATTATAATTGCCTAAAACTTGTCTCTGGACCAGTGTTGTACACAATACCAAAAAATTACTTTCTTTAATTAATATAAAAAATATTACTTCTATTATTTCACACTAAGCATGTCTGTTTGCTGTAGCACCATTTATTATGTGGAATAGAGAACATACACGTATATAATATAAATTATTGTAAAGCATCAACACTCAAACCTAACACTATGTGTCAAAATCATGATAATGGTTATGTCTAGATAACGAATTTAATAAAAGCCGTCGAAAGTACACAACTAACCTTAAAAAATTATCGTCATATAGTATTATCATTCTACTAATTTTTTAAACTGTCAGAGGCACATTAAAAGATAAAGGATTACCTCGTTCATGCAATAATAAAACGTTTTCTGTCAATGTTATGTTTGTTCTTTGCTTTTAGAAATACAACTCCCGCATTAGGTAGAAATACTGTGCCGCGGGGAGTTTACAAACATACATGAAACGAACACAAAGAACACCCAGACTCAGAACAACATTTTGTGGATCACACAAAGTGTTTTCCTATATAGGTTTTGAACTTTCAACATTTGAGCGTAGTAGAAAGCGGTGCGACGACCGCTTAAACCACGAGGCCAACGGTCATAATACATTGATTTGAATTATTTGACATATATCAAGTAATACTGTTCAGACATTACCAATACCATGTGTTGACACTATCTCTCTATAAATCTCAAACATTATACGTCTTTATAAAAATACAAATTAAGCATTATTTACCATAAGACACTTCACATTTTATATTCACTAACTTTAAGGAATAAAACATTATCTAATAATATATACAGAGATCTCCTAAACTACATCTAACCAACCTGGTTGTCAGGGTGTGCAGACTTTTGAGGCTTAATACACCCGTTAGAAAACAGGATTAAAAGTCTGCACAAACATATTACATTCGAGTTCATCGTACCGACCTAACCCGTACAAGTATCAAGAAATATACTCCACACTTATGCACAGATATTTCTAACCTTCAAAATTGTGTATCTTTATAAAATATGAACACTTTCATTCGTTTACAGTTTACATTTGTAACGGAAAAGCTGCCTTATTAAAAATATTTTTTTTCTGTTTCAATACTTTTTAAAACATGACAACTTTGAAACCAGTTGATTTGATCGCACAGCGACTTTGAGTCTAACTTTGACCTCTTCATTTCTTTGTTCTTATTTAAAAAAGCTGCTAAGTCTAATCAGCCATTATCAAACCAAAATGAAGTATCACGTACGTATCATTGTACAAAAAATGTTTCGGTAAAAATCTGATCCGTACAATCTTTGTTACAATATCGAGTCTATGCAATGGCTTTTAAATATAATTATAGACTAGATAACTCAATTTCTCCATATACCACAAATTCATTCGATTTCGTTTATCCGTTAAAAAATGACAAAAATAATCAACGGAATATCTTAGTATTTTACAATGTTAAAATATTAAGACATCGAATCGAATAAATATGCAAAATCACAAAGAATGCTGCCTATTTTTTCGCAACTGTAATTTCTTTGCCTAACGACTTTCTATTTTCGAATTTTTGCTGTAAACTGGCAACATTCGACGGCTTCGCCGTAAGCCTCGTCTGGATTGGTTTATTATCTGTTTTTTGTGCTGTAGACGGTTTCGGGACGACTTTTGGTTTATTCTTGTTTAAATTATCCGCTATTGTCTTAACATCTATATCAGGGCGGTTTGTGGGCGGAGTTTGTTTATCACTTTGTCCTTTATTGACATTCGAGTTCGGATTGGCTGGTTTGCGAGTAGACGAAGTTTTATTTATAGTTTTCTTATCGATTGTTGGTGCAGGTCTTAATGGCGGCCTGTTGTCATTGGGTTTAGTGGTAACTGAAGGTTTCGCAGCTATCTTGGGTGCCTCATTCGGCACCTTATTATTATTGATGACATCGGGAGGTTTTGCATTTTTTACCTCCGGCATTGTGCAACTGGAAACAACATCCGGACTATTAGATATCTTCGGTGTTATATTTTTAGTTACTTTAGGTGACTGAGGAACGTTTCTGAACGTTGAAGTATTACGAAGTCCTGGTGGAGTTACCTGTCTTGTAAATGTTGGTATTTTTGAATTAGGACCTGGAAGAGGTGGAGCTTTGTCCTCTTCTTTACTTTGATCTGATTTTAGAAAAGTCGGCACATTCACGGCGGAAGGGTGCAAATACCCGCTGCTTGTGGTTGAAGCAGTGGACTTTGCACCGGAGTTGCTGTAAACGCTCTCTGGCGTCTTGTATTCTGAGTTCATGTAAGTGCTGTCTCTGTTAGTCTCTCCATTTTTTTCTCTTTCCTTGCGTTCTCTTTCTTTTCGTTCCTTCTCTTTCTTTCTAGAAAGGGTCGATGCAGAATAAATAGATTCAAAGTTACGATTTTGTATTTCGTTTACAATCTCTCCGAGTAAGCCCATATTTTCTGAGCTTCCAGAGTTAGAAGCGATAGGTTTGGGAGTATTATACCCCTCAGGGGGTGACTGGGGTATAGTTTTTACAGGAGGCGGGACTCCTGGTAAAGGTTTCGAATGTTTTTCAGGACTCTCTTCTATGACCGCATATATATTATCAGATGATTCTTCAGCGATATGTGCGAGAGGTGCTTGTTTCTCTTCAATACAGTCCACGTAATCAACTGACTTACTTTCCATGTGTGATTTTGGCATATTAGATGGAGTGGGATCAGAATTATTTGGTAAGGGGGGAGGAGGCGCGGTGGGGCGTCCTATGCCAGATAAGGGTCTCGGCGCAACCGGTGCTAGGCGCATAGATCCAAAGCTTTGTAAAACTGGTTTTTGAGATGCCGGTGCTCTCATACTCTGAGCTCTATTAACAAAGGCTTTAGGATCGTCTATATCTTCAGAGTCAGAAACAACTGGCACCGTATTTACTGGAAGATCAATTTCTTTTTGAAGAATTGGGTTTGATATCTGTAAGTTTCTGAACGCAACCTTGTCAACTTTGGGTACTCTAATTTGGTTATTTGGGTTCTTTGGTAGTGAATGACTCCTTTCAACCGGGTTACGTTCTTTTTCTTTCGGTTTTTCCTGCTTCAGAAAAGATGCTATACGATTTAGGGAAATCCCTTCTCTGACTTTCTTAGGCTCTTCTGGAAGGGGTTTTTGGGGAACACCTGTTGAATGCATACTTAATGGCCTCTTTAAGGTATTGGGAGAAGTGGGAATTGTAGGTGCCGCTCTAATAGGTCCTAAAGTTTTTGAACCTTGAAGAGGCGAAATAAGTTCTTTTGCCGTACATGTAGAAGCTTCCAAAATCGGGCTAGATATAACAGGCCTAGGTGGTGGATTTGCTGCAACTGGGGGAGGTGTTTCTTCAGCTTTTTCAGTGGACATTAACGCCTTTATTTTGTTTTGAACGGAGCTATTAGTTCGTTTTACAGATGGGCTCGATTTCGGACTGGATTTCGTTGTCGAAGGTACTACTGGTAACGGGGGAGCGCTTCTTAACACAGGTTTTAGAACACCTTGGGATATAATATTTTGGCTATTACTGCCACTTCTATGTACTGGGGTGATTTTTGCACTTTTACTGGCGATGACGTCCGAAATATTTTTCTTGGTGTTGTTGGCTATTGGCGTTTCAGAATCTTCCTTTTCTTCAGCTTGAGATTTTTCCATAGGCGTAAGAGAGAACCCTTTAAAATTGCCAAAGAAATTAACAGACGGATTTATGTTTCCTGGAGGACTTCGGTCTGAATCACTTCGGAGCAAACTGGAGCTCATGTCATCAGGGTTTGAGACGGTGTGCACGTTGATGGGTTGGGCATTACTTTGTGGGTTACTCTGGAAGTTAGCAGCAAATTTGCTGGCACTTCTCGATATGCGATGTTGCAAACTTGTTTTTTTCGGTGATGGAGCGCTGTAAACAGACATATTATTAATTAAATGAATGTGTTACATGTTTCCAATTTGTAGTTTTGATATATCTATTAAAATGTTTTTTTTTTGTAAATATATAGATACTGGGAGTTTGAACCTCCTTAAAATAGGCATGATGACAGTAACCAAGAACGACTAAAATTATGTATTTATCTGATGAAATGGAATTCATAGAGTTTAAAAATCGTATTTATTTACATATTTAGAGCGAAATTAATAGTTACGAAAATAAAACTACCAAATTCAGCAATCCGCCATTTTAAGTTTAAGACCAATCGGAGCGGGTTACGTCACTTATGCATAAGGCTTACTTTGTTCGGATATAATCGACGATCACTTTACTGTTTTTAAGAGTTATAATTGACACTGATTGACAAACGCTGACGTCGTGTCTTACACAGACGCCATGACACCACCGAGCGTTTTTTCGTGAATATTAAACTTAAAATTTAAATCGCAATTTTTTCCTACTAAAACTTAATTTTTTGTAAAAATATAATTGTTTTTGACAATAGGAGTTACTTCCGAACATCATATAACAGTTTTTCAAAATTAGTCATCATGCCTGTTCATTCTGTGGCTACTAAAGGAGCAATCTACGCAGGACTAGCACTATATAGAGAAGGATAACTTGAAAGAAAACCTATACCAACCCGTCTCGCGCTATAAACAGGTTTTGGCCAACTATACCACGCTGGCGAGTCTGTGGTGGTGGACGGTGAGGGGTCACGTCCAGCAATGGACTGTTAAAAGATTGAGGTGATGTCACGTTTTTTGCTTAAAGATAAGCACTTACATCTGTCGTGATTTATGAAACTTATTGTCTTAATAAAGAAATTTTATAACTCCATATCTTAAATCTAATAATTTGCATTCCCAAAAGCTTATCCTAAATTATGAAAGCCATGCACTAGATGTAAGCAAGTTCATTCATTGCTATTACAAACATGCGTATTGGTATGCTGTAGTTACTGTAAAAGTGGTTTTCAATTGTTAAGTTAAGAAGAGAAAGTTTAAAAAACTATAAACTGGCTACGTAAAAACTGTTTATAAAATTTACATAGCCTATGTCACTCGGGCAGTTATTAAAAATCTATTGACACCGCGTTGATTATAATCAGTCTAATAGTTTAGGCGTTAAGGTCGATTATATGTAGACAGACAAAATTATTACATTTCTTTTAGGCTTCGCGTTGTCGGGTAATAACAAAAAATATTACTTGATCTGTGCTAAGATTGTCATTATAAGCAGTGCTGCTCAGTATTCGTGTGCATATTAGTAAAAGCAAAATATCAGTGCGAACACTTACCAAACCCAACCAAATAGTTATGAAGAAGTAACCTATGAAAGATTAGCGGTTATTGGTCCTGCAATTCATTTATTCACAATCATCTCTTGTATTGAGATACAAGAGGTATTGTACGTTTGTGATAGTACGTTTGTGTATACAATTATTATGTATTTAAAAAATATTATATTTCGAGTTATTGCCATAGGCAGGCTTTAATAATACACTGCTGGGCCTCTCCTAAGAAAAGGAGGACAGCATCGTCCTATACAATAGGTACAAGTATATTTCTGTAGTTTTTTGTTTTACCTTCCTTAGCTATGATATAATCATTAAAAATAAAAAAAAATCTTAATTAAAATTTAGAATCATTTATTCAATTATGGAGGCGCTCATAGCCCAGTTGCACTCGGTGATTAGAAACAATCATCGAGGGTAAGCAACGATGGCGCGGACCTGGATGGGTGACCGCTGGTGGCATGTTACCATGAGCGTCTCCGTGATTCGGAGGTCACGTTAAGCAGTCGGTCCCGGTTCTTATCATACGATAACAGTCGTGAAGCTTAGTTGGAGGCCTTCGGGCGGCTTAAAAACATCCAACGGCAAGATTTACGTAGCCGCAACGTATTCTTGCCAGTCCCCAACCCGCACTTGGCCAGCGTGGGAACGTATGGCCTTAACCCTCTCCTGAGAGGAGACCCGAGCCCAGCAGTAGGACATTATGGGTTGTTGTTTGTTTACTCAATTATGACACTAAGTGACAGTTATGAACGTTAAATTGAAGCTACAGTTAAAAATTATATATCGACACAAGCAGACGCCCCAGCATGTAACTCGATGACTGGATTGTCAAGGAAGCATTTGAATGGCAGTTTTCATAAGGAGATGGGCACCTGTCATGACTTTCAAAAAAGAACTTGTGATTATATATGAGGATTAGGTGCTATTGATACACATACGTACTTACGAATTGCAAGAACATTTTAACATTGAAATAAAGGAAATGAGAAAAATATAGATTTTATTAAATAATGCACAAAAATAACTACAATTATACTACGTCTACATAAAAACTAAGGTTAAATAAAATTAAAGCAAATTATATTAAGGAGACAAATCACGTCACATTTAGGGCCAGTCACATAAATATCTGTTAATATCTGATAGACAACTACTTAGATTTCGAGGGAGAACCTTATATATATGTCTAATAATAATAGGTATGTCAATTCTGAAACTTTACCAGGCATTGATGAATACTGGCCCTTAGTTTAAGAGGAAAAATTAAGTAGGTGTGTTTTAAATAAGTGATATAATCAAGCATCGTGTCATTCCAAATTTGTTCAAGTTAAAAGAAATGAATTACAGGTGGATGAACCAACCCATATTTTAAATCTTTGGTCATTTTGTAAAATACAATACTATTTCTGACTACGGCAAAAGAGATTACAGTATGCTATGAAGATGATCAATTTGAATGCAATGATTTTTTTATGATTAAAAATTAGTAGTGAAATCACAGGTTAGATCTTGTTTATTTCAAGTTACAATCTCACACACGTTTATATTCATAAACGATTCAACAGACTACGCAATAACTTTAACATTTTATTGAACTTGAAATAAACACAATAGTAATATTAATCATTCTGTGAAAAGTGCGGTATAAAGATGAATTAAATGTTCCATTTTAGATAATCATTTCGAAGATTGCCATTTTAGTTGGTATTTTTGTAGCATAAAGTAATAAGCGCGTATACCATTATGAAGCTAGTTTAATAGGTATCTTGGTATTGTATTATGTAATTTCTTTTGTCACAGACGTTCAAATTAAATATATAAACGACACTAAAAAGTAACTAATAAATTTATTTGTGAATATTTTTATAATATCAACAAAATTACTTTCCAAAGCATGTTATACTTATTTTATATTCATCACAGTTTCAAATTATAATATACATCAGACTCCAATTAGTTGCTACATAATTTAATTTTTGCAGCAGTTTAGCTGTCTAATATGACAATTAGGTATGTTTTACTTTCTTTGTTCTTATCGCAAAGATCTCAAATTTATGTAATGAGCTTTGGCCCGTTTTTGAGCAATTTAATATATTAAACTATTCTACAAAGTAAATTATGTAAAATAAAATTTAATTAAGTGCATAACTACAACTAAAAAGACATATTACTAACTAAATAACTAAATAAATTGGTGTTTGTTCCATTGTGATTAGATTCAAAACTTAAAACTCCTAGACAGAGACTAGAACCTGTATCAGATATCAGTCTAAATATGATTAATTTTCTTATATTTTTAGCTACTCATACACAGTTCGGTACACAAGTAGTTATGACAAGAATCCAAAGAATGAAAAAGAAAAATAGCTGAGTGCGTAAAACCGAGCAAGTGTGAGATTAATGATATCAATTATAATTCTTCGAGAGCATTAAGTTTACTTTCATTTTACTGGTACAAATACATGATTCAAAATCAAACTTATCTTGTGAACGAATAATTAAATTTTTATAATTTCTTTAGACAGACATGGAAAGAGCTGTTTTTAAGTACCATAGTATAGTCCTACAAGCGTCTCAATTTAAAAACAACGTTCGTTTGCCTCGTATACCATAAAAAAAAAAAAAATTACAAACGTTGAGTGTTACTTTTTAAATACATGCACTTTAATGTTTTGACCCGCCACATTATTATACAAGCCACTACTTCTAATATTATACATACGATGTTGATCATTTGTGACCATTTCATTCGTCGTAGATTCCAAACCTTTAACTATTACCACATTAGGTTTATTTTCCGATGACAAATTATTACCGGGTTTTGGTTTTACAGGCGGTCTCAATTTAAAATCGCTGTTATTTGCTATTTGAATATCGTCTTTATTTATTTTTCTGGCTGGTTTTGTGAGTGGGGCTTTCTTTTGATTTTTATTTTGTGAATTGACGAATTTGTATGGTGGTTTTTTAGGGGGCTTTGTTTCCTCTATCGTGGCGTATATAGGAGAATCTGGTGCAGGTGGGTCTGTGTACACATTAGGGTTGACGGAATCGTTTCTTTTTAAACTTAGTAACTGTCTTAAAGAATTGGTACTGGTTTGGAATCTAGCGAATTTATCCGAGAACTTAGTTTTAGAGTTGGAACAGCCACAACACCCACAGCATAGAAGTATGTTTACGTACGATTTGCGCGGTTTCTTCCACCAGAGTAGCACGTTGTGGCGCGAGTAGTAGATGAGGAACAGGATCAGCAGAATCGAAGGTATGATGCCCAGGAATATGACATACATCGCCACCATGAAGTTTCGTTGGACTGTTGGAGAAATAATACAGTTTATATACAATACGTTAGAGTATGTAGAATGTTAAAAGACAAAAACCATTTTCACTTTTTTATGCTGCTATCATGGAACATCAGTGTTATCACAACAGCTATAAATATTCTGTATTTTTACTTGGTTTATTGTTGTCAATATATAAATAGAACACATTTTAGATACTAAATCGGTTTGTATGAAAATTGAAATACAGACAGATTGCCATTGCTGATTTTAGTTTGACTTTTTTCATATATTTGGGCGTGCCAAAGTGACTCTTCTCTGTTTGATGGAAAACATGAGCAGAATCCAAGAGTAGTGGTCACCAAACTCATTGCGAATGAGCAATGCAGCATAGTGACCCACACTAAGGCAGCCTATTGACATGGCTTTTCATTTATTAAAGTATATTGCTTTTTTAACTCATATTAGCAAGGGAAGCTTTATAGTAAGGCTTTATTAGTGGAAGTAGGTACTTATTGGTGTGGTCGGACCACACTAAGACGGTTTTGTGAGATGTTTCTGCATCTTTAGGCCTTCGGTCATATAAGTATATAGTACATTTAAGTCACATTATAAGGAGAAGTTTTGTAGAAGTAGTAAGTACTCACTGGTGGGGTCGGTGGCAGGTCCGGAGTCGTCGGAGCCGCCCGGACCGGGCAGAGCGCACAGCGGAGGGGCGAAGCCCGGCTCGCAGTGACAATGTCCTGTTAAACAGAATATTAATAATAATGTTTATTTCATCTCCATAAATTATATCACGCTTACAGTATACAGTGGACAGAAAAATTTACAAGAAATTCGTAAATTGTGGAAGATCTAAAGCCTAAACTAACACTGAGACCTATACTGTAGAATCATGTTATCGCAAGTACGCATACCAAGGAAGCACATAAGGGATTGATACATATTCCATACCGTTAAACGTTAATAGTACTAACCAGAAATAAATTATTATCAATATGAAATACTCAGACTAAGATTAGACTATACTTGTAGAAAACAAAAGTTACAAAAGATCACTGTCAATTTAATGCTAAATTCTTTATTTTATTTAGAAAAAGTCAATGCCCGCACTAGAAATATACATCATGTGTAGAGGAGGACTTTACGGTACATGAAAGAACTCAGAACAACAATTCGTAGAAAACACGAAGTATTTTTCCATGTGGGATTTGAACCCACACCACTTGGCGCTGTAGGAAGCGGCGTTTTGATGGCTTAAACCACTAGGCCAAGCTATCTAAAATCAATGAGTTATAAACATAAATTGACTATTTTTATTCCTTTATTATTAATATTTCCCGTTCGTAAAATAAATGTATTAGCCGCCAATTTCAGTTCGCTAGTTTAAGTTTTAATATTTAATTTAAAATTTGTTACTAATATGGTACAAGTACAAGAGACTATTATTGTGTACATATAATCTTACCAGCTGAGTTGCACACGCCATGTCCAGAACAGTTAGAGGGGCAGACAGAAGTGTCTTCTTTCGCGATCTGATCTCTAAGGTACGCCACTGGTACACATCTTTGACTCAGACACATCTGGAGATATTAAAAGTCCTGCTTTAAATCTGATAAAAGAATATATAATTACAGAAAATTCTTTAATGCCATCTATCGAAGAACCACCAAACTAAAGAATAACTAATAATGCTGTAACGCGCTATGAAAGTTCTCACACTAATTTATATTATATACTTCCTAATATAAACTGTTGAACCGTAGTCTTATGCGATTAAAAATGAATATCGTACCATTCCTTCGCCGCATTTAGCACCATCTGGCACCAAACCTGGATCTACATCGTTCAATCCCAGGTCAATGATGGCTGTGCGGCATGGTATGATAGTGCCTAGAAATAAAAAATAAGTGTAAATAATTAATGTGAATTTATACGTAAACCTGTAGATGATTCGTTTAGAAGACTAAAGGTCAGTTTCATTAGTTCCTTATAAAGTGTCTGATAGTTATCTGACAAATAATACTACTCAATAGATAAAGATTGTTGATATATAAAGAGCCATACAGATTGGCGGATCGGAGGTACCAATAGCGACTTTTTACGATTCAAAACTGTGTATTTTTTTGCGGGTGTTCCCCCCATTTTCACACATACACGTTTTAGGTTCGCATATAAATATAGTCGGATATCACTAAGAACTCACATATAACAAAACCAAACATTCACAATTTTAGACATAAAATACATAAATATTTTTTTTGTTAAAACAGAAGCTTATACTTCGACAGAAGAGAATGTCTGCTTACAGCTACTCCCTACCGAATTATTCTAAGTTGAGGGATATATTGTGAAACCGAAATCTGTAGTTATCTGACTTGTAAGTTCAAAATAGTGTATCAGGAACCTCCTTTTTAAGTAGCCGCTTATACAAAGCAAAATACTGTTAAAGACTCTCGATGAGTGTATCTGGAAGGAGGATCTGGAGGAGTGTATCAAGAGTAATATGTGATCAGGTACCGTTGTCGTTGATGAAGACAGCGGAGAGGAAGGCGGCGGACTCCATTCCGAACTCGAGGCGCTCGTTGAGGTGGCGACACTGCAGCGTGCCGCACAGCGCGTCTCGTGCGGCGCACGCCTTGAAGCGCTGGTTGTGGCGATCGTAGCCACAGTTGCCCGTCCTGGTGTACACTTCGGTGATTAGTCCAATTCACAATAGGGTAGCTTTTTTATGATACAGGTGGCAAACGAGAAAACATATCGCCTGATGGTAAGCGATTAACGCCGCCCATGGACACCCGCAACACCAGAGGCGTCACAAGTGCGTTGCCGGCCTTTTAAGAAGGATTACAGTCTTTTCTTGAAGGTTTGAAGGTCGTATTGGTCGTAGTTGACATCTTAGTCAAGTTAGTTACTGTTTATCATCTGTCAAAACGATAACTTTGTATGAAAAATGTACTAAATATAAACTTGTGACGTCACTAATTGAGCAGTATATTTCAATGTTCATATGATTAAAAATTGTAATATAAATGACTAACTGTACCCTGTTACACTTCACTGTAGCATTCATAAAAATGGGAAACTAAACACGACACCAATACTAGAGATTTTTTTTTTTAGTTATTTCATCATCATTATCTCAGCCAAAAGACGTCAACTGCTGGACATAGGTTTCCTCAAGGCTTCCCACAATAACTATTCCTGTGCTGCTCGCAACCAGTGGTTTCCCGCGACCTTTACCAGGTCGTCGGACCATTTTATAAAGGAGCCTACCTACGCTCCGACTTGATTCCGAAGTTATTTATCGTATCAATATTTGAACTCAATCGGTACAGAGCTTTAGAAGTTTTTGAAGCGTACACAAATAACACAAATTATGATATGATATGACAGACGTATAATGGTTGTCGTATCTCATCGGGATTCCAAATTTCATATCCCTTATTATTTATATTATACTTTAATAAAATATTTTCTAACAATTTAAGAGGCCTCATATAGCTGAATAAGCGACATAATTTTAAAATACAATTTTCTTCTTAGTCCACCTTGTCTCCTCTTAAAATCTTATGGTGTTGCCATTATACAAAATCAAATGTAATTGTAGTAGATTTTCTTATATCGATTCCAGGTACCCCACGTTTTGCGGATGTAATATAACAGTAAATACTCACTTGTCTCCTTTAATATTGGTGTTGTAATAACATTTGTTGTGGCTGGACTCGCCCGTCGTACCCCACAGCAGGCGACACTGATCTGAGTGCGAGCGGCACCCGCCCCGTACACAGTAAGCAGTCTGGTTAAAAAATGTATAGTACAGTATAAGCAAAAGAACTTAGTTTTGTTATTTATGGTATTAGCACTGTTTAGTTTCTATTTATCAGTCTTCCATCGCCAACCCTACTATTTTCTTCGGATTATTTTAACACGACCTTACATCAGCTTACCCACGCAACTTCATGTTGGTCTAAGCGTAACGTTATAGCTATCCTATCTCAGGCACACCAATAAAACACATATTACTAGATGATATAATAGATGTCTATAAAAGATAATTGACTTTGAGTGTCTTTCTAGGATATTAGTCTTTTTTTCGAGACCTTTATTTAGGGATCAGGCGATAAATCTTAAGAAATCTTTGGTATTCTTGTTCATCAAAGGGATGCAATGTAAGTTTTATTGCAACTATTTATTTATTTGTAAGTACTTCTATTTTATATACATGTGAAAAAACAGTGTGCCTTCAATACATTTTTTTTTTCAAAATGTAGGGTAGCTGTATTACCTGTCCTCCTTTCCCACAAGGTGTGGTGTCCATCTTGTACACATCGTCGGGACAGTATTCCGAATGTCCTGTGCAGTACTCCGGCAGGTCACATTCACGGTCAGCGGAACGACAGAGTGTGCCTGCTGACTTTGGACGGCAAGTCTGGCAAACACATTTTGTATATTTTATAACTAATAATAATATATTACTTTATTGTATTATTATTAGTATTAAAGAGGCGCTCATAGCCCAGTTGCACTCGGTGATTAGAAACAATCATCGAGGGCAAGCAACGACGGCGCGGTCAGTACCTGGATGGGTGACCGCTGGTGGCATATTACCATGAGCGTCTCCGTGATTCGGAGGTCACGTTAAGCAGTCGGTCCCGGTTGTTATCATAGGATAACAGTCGTGAAGCTTAGTTGGAGGCCTTCGGGCGGCTTAAAAACATCCAACGGCAAGATTTACGTAGCCACAACGTACTCTTGCCAGTCCCCAACCCGCACTTGGCCAGCGTGGGGACGTATGGCCTTAACCCTCTCCTGAGAGGAGACCCGAGCCCAGCAGTGGGACATTATGGGTTGTTGTTATTGTATTAACTGGAAATCCGCAACTACAAATGCAAAGTACATAGAGCAATACGGTAGGGAGTAGCTATATGCAGGTGTTCTCTATTGTCAAAGTATAACCCTAAACGAGCCTACGCATAAAAATGTTATGACACAATGAGTTTAAGTGTGTGCGAAATTCTGTACGTTTTATTATAATAGGCATGTGTGAGTTCGTAGTGACGGGCTATTGTTTCTGTATGTATGTCTAAAATGTGTTTTTTTGAAGATTTCTCNTTTTAGAGTTGGAACAGCCACAACACCCACAGCATAGAAGTATGTTTACGTACGATTTGCGCGGTTTCTTCCACCAGAGTAGCACGTTGTGGCGCGAGTAGTAGATGAGGAACAGGATCAGCAGGATCGAAGGTATGATGCCCAGGAATATGACATACATCGCCACCATGAAGTTTCGTTGGACTGTTGGAGAAATAATACAGTTTGTAAACAATAAATAAATAAATAAATTAGAGTATGTAGAATGTTAAAAGACAAAAACCATTTTCAGTTTTTTATGCTGCTATCATGGAACATCAGCGTTATCACAACAGCTATAAATATTCTGTATTTTTACTTGGTTTATTGTTGTCAATATATAAATAGAACACATTTTAGATACTAAATCGGTTTGTATGAAAATTGAAATATAGACAGATTGCCATTGCTGATTTTAGTTTAACTTTTTTCATATATTTGGGCGTGCCAAAGTGACTCTTCTCTGTTTGATGGAAAACATGAGCAGAATCCAAGAGTAGTGGTCACCAAACTCATTGCGAATGAGCAATGCAGCATAGTGACCCACACTATGGCAGCCTATTGACATGGCTTTTCATTTATTAAAGTATATTGCTTTTTTAACTCATATTAGCAAGGGAAGCTTTATAGTAAGGCTTTATTAGTGGAAGTAGGTACTTACTGGTGTGGTCGGACCACACTAAAACGGTTTTTTGAGATGTTTCTGCATCTTTAGGCCTTCGGTCATATAAGTATATAGTACATTTAAGTCATATTATAAGGAGAAGTTTTGTAGAGGTAGTAAGTACTTACTGGTGGGGTCGGTGGCAGGTCCGGAGTCGTCGGAGCCGCCCGGACCTGGCAGAGCGCACAGCGGAGGGGCGAAGCCCGGCTCGCAGTGACAATGTCCTGTTGAACAGAATAATAATAATAATGTTTATTTCATCTCCATAAATTATATCACGCTTACAGTATACAGTTGACAGAAAAAACTACAAGAAATTCGAAAATTGTATAAGATACAAAGCCTAAACTAACACTGAGACCTGTACTGTAGAATCA
The DNA here is from genome assembly GCA_003709505.1 of Hyphantria cunea. NCBI lineage: Eukaryota > Metazoa > Arthropoda > Insecta > Lepidoptera > Erebidae > Hyphantria > Hyphantria cunea. The sequence goes on from PKRV01001111.1 coordinate 31,825, forward strand.
TTTTATCAGCAAGTACGCATACCAAGGAAGCACATAAGGGATTGATACATATTCCATACCGTTAAACGTTAATAGTACTAACCAGAAATAAATTATTATCAATATGAAATACTCAGACTAAGATTAGACTATACTTGTAGAAAACAAAAGTTACAAAAGATCACTGTCAATTTAATGCTAAATTCTTTATTTTATTTAGAAAAAGTCAACTCCCACACTAGAAATATACATCATGTATAGAGGAGTACTTTACGGTACATGAAAGAACTCAGAACAACAATTCGTAGAAAACACGAAGTATTTTTCCATGTGGGATTTGAACCCACACCACTTGGCGCTGTAGGAAGCGGCGTTTTGATGGCTTAAACCACTAGGCCAAGCTATCTAAAATCAATGAGTTATAAACATAAATTGACTATTTTTATTCCTTTATTATTAATATTTCCCGTTCGTAAAATAAATGTATTAGCCGCCAATTGCAGTTCGCTAGTTTAAGTTTTAATATTTAATTTAAAATTTGTTACTAATATGGTACAAGTACAAGAGACTATTATTGTGTACATATAATCTTACCAGCTGAGTTGCACACGCCATGTCCAGAACAGTTAGAGGGGCAGACAGAAGTGTCTTCTTTCGCGATCTGATCTCTTAGGTACGCCACTGGCACACATCTTTGACTCATACACATCTGGAGATATTAAAAGTCCTGCTTTAAATCTGATAAAAGAATATATAATTACAGAAAATTCTTTAATGCCATCTATCGAGGAACCACCAAACTAAAGAATAACTAATAATGCTGCAACGCGCTATGAAAGTTCTCGCACCGATTTGTATGTGATACTTCCTAATATAAACTGTTGAGCCTTAGTTTAATGTGATTAAAAATGAATATCGTACCATTCCTTCGCCGCATTTAGCACCATCTGGCACCAAACCTGGATCTACATCGTTCAATCCCAGGTCAATGATGGCTGTGCGGCATGGTATGATAGTGCCTAGAAATAAAAATAAGTGTAAATAATTAATGTGAATTTATACGTAAAGCTGTAGATGATTCGTTTAGAAGACTAAAGGCCAGTTTCATCTGTTCCTGATAAAGTTTCTAATAGTTATCTGATAAATAATACTACTTAATAGATAAAGATTGTTGATATAAAAAGAGCAATACAGATTGGCGTATCGGAGGTTAGTAACCGTCTTTTTATGATTCAAAATAGTGTATTTTTTTGCGGGGTTTCCCCCATCTTCACAGATACACATTTTAGACTCGCATATAAAAATATTCGGTTATTATTAATATTATAAAAATAACTACGAACTATACTATACGAGTATACGTGCGTTAAAAAAGTATCGCGAATTTTGAATTTTCGCGGGTCACGTATATTCGAATTTCGATTTTTTTGTGGCGTTATATTGGTACATATGTCTCTCACTTATGCTGACAAGTTCGGCCATTTTGAATGTTCAGTTAATAGTTGCGTCTCCTTTCCTTGCGCGTGTTTGGTTCGTCTTCGATTTTTACCCATTCAAAAAAATGGAACAAAGAATTTGTATCAAATTTTGGGTGAAAAATGAAATTAAGTGCGCGGATGCATTCCGAATGTTGACTGTGGCATACAGAGAAGCTATTTTGGACAAAAGCAACGTTTGTCGGTGGTACAAAATGTTTTCAGAAGGCCGGCAAGATGTGAACGACGAAGAGCATGCCGGACGCCCTAGCACTTCAACAACAGACGAAAAAATTGATGAAGTGAAAAAAATGGCATTGGCCAATCGTCGAATCACCGTTAGAGAAATTGCCGAGGACCTAGGCATATCGATTGGCTCGTGCCATTCGATTTTAATCGATAATTTGGGCATGAGACGGGTCGCCGCAAAATTTGTACCAAAATTGCTCAATTTTGATCAAAAACAGCATCGCATGAACGTTTCTAATGAGAAGTTGGAATCTGTCCGCGACTTTTTTGACGAGATAAAGACGGCCTCGAAGGAGGAGCTGAACAAGATACAAAAAATGATATTTTGAAGTGCTTCGAAGATTGGAAAAAACATTGGCACAAGTGTATAATATCCCAAGGGAATTACTTCGAAGAGGACAAAATAGATATTCACGAATAAATAAATAACTTCTGAAAATACACAAAATTCGCTATACTTTTTGAACACACTACTTATACTACGAACTCACACATAACAAAACATGCACAATTTCAGATATACATAAATGATTTCTGTATTAAAACAGCAGCTTATACTTTGACAGAAGAGAACGTCTACTTACAGCTACTCCCTACCGAATTATTCTCAGTTGAGGGATATATTGTGACACCGAAATCTGTAGTTATCTGACTTGTAAGTTCAAAATAGTGTATCAGGAATCTCCTTTTTAAGTAGCCGCTTATATAAAGCAAAATACTGTTAAAGACTCTCGATGAGTGTATCTGGAAGGAGGATCTGGAGGAGTGTATCAAGAGTAATATGTGATCAGGTACCGTTGTCGTTGATGAAGACAGCGGAGAGGAAGGCGGCGGACTCCATTCCGAACTCGAGGCGCTCGTTGAGGTGGCGACACTGCAGTGTGCCGCACAGCGCGTCTCGTGCGGCGCACGCCTTGAAGCGCTGGTTGTGACGATCGTAGCCACAATTGCCCGTCCTGGTGTACACTTCGGTGATTAGTGCAATTCACAATAGGATAGCTTTTTTATGATATAGGTGGCGTATGGTAAAGAGCAGACGTATCGCCTGATGGTAAGCGATTACCGCCGCCCATGGACACCCGCAACACCAGAGGCGTCACAAGTGCGTTCTCATCAACCCATAATGTCCCACTGCTGGGCTCGGGTCTCCTCTCGGGAGAGGGTTAAGGCCATACGTCCCCACGCTGGCCAAGTGCGGGTTGGGGACTGGCAAGACAACGTTGTGGCTACGTAATCTTACCGTTGGATGTTTTTAAGCCGCCCGAAGGCCTCCAACTAAGCTTCACGACTGTTATCCTATGATAACAACCGGGACCGACTGCTTAACGTGACCTCCGAATTACGGAGACGCTCATGGTAACATGCCACCAGCGGTCACCCATCCAGGTACTGACCGCGCTGTCGTTGCTTACCCTCGTTGATTGTTTCTAATCACCGAGTGCAACTGGGCTATGAGTGCCTTTAAGTGCCACAAGTGCGTTGCCGGCCTTTTAAGAAGGATTACAGTCTTTTCTTGTAGGTTTGAAGGTCGTATTGGTCGTAGTTGACATCTTAGTCAAGTTAGTTACTGTTTATCATCTGTCAAAACGATAACTTTGTATGAAAAATGTACTAAATATAAACTTGTGACGTCACTAATTGAGCAGTATATTTCAATGTTCATATGATTAAAAATTGTAATATAAATGACTAGCTGTACCCTGTTACACTTCACTGTAGCATTCATAAAAATGGGAAACCAAACACGACACCAATACTAGAGATTTTTTTTTTTAGTTATTTCATCATCATTATCTCAGCCAAAAGACGTCAACTGCTGGACTTGGGCTTCCTCAAGGCTCCCCACAACAACGGTTCCTGTGCTGCTCCCAACCAGTGGTTTCCCGCGACCTTTACCAGGTCGTCGGACCATTTTATAAAGGAGCCTACCTACGCTCCAACTTCTTTCTGAAGTTATTTATCGTATCAATATTTGAACTCAATCGGTACAGAGCTTTAGAAGTTTTTAAAGCGTACACAAACAATACAAATTTTAGGATTATATATTTACTATCCCCTATTATTCTTATACTTCAATAAAAGATTTTCTAACAATTTGAGAGGCCTCATATAGCTGAACAAGCGACATAATTTTAAAATACAATTTTCTTCTTAGTCCACCTTGTCTCCTCTTAAAATCTTATGGTGTTGCCATTATACAAAATCAAATGTAATTGTAGTAGATTTTCTTATATTTATTCCAGATTCCCCACGTTTTGCGGATGTAATATAACAGTAAAATACTCACTTGTCTCCTTTAATATTGGTGTTGTAATAACATTTGTTGTGGCTGGACTCGCCCGTCGTACCCCACAGCAGGCGACACTGGTCTGAGTGCGAGCGGCACCCGCCCCGCACACAGTAAGCAGTCTGGTCAAAAAATGTATAGTACAGTACAGTATAAGCAAAAGAACTTAGTTTTGTTATTTGTGGCAAAAATATATATTGGCACTATATAGTTTCTATTTACCAGTCATCCATCGCCAACCCTACTATTTTCTTCGGGTTATTTTAACACGACCTTACATCAGCTTAACCACACAACTTCACGTTGGTCTAAGCGTAACGTTATAGCTATCCTATCTCAGGCACACCAATACAACACAAATTAATAGATGTCTATAAAAGATAATTGACTTTGAGTGTCTTTCTAGGATATTAGTATTTTTTCGAGACCTTTATTTAGGGATCAGGCGATAAATCTTAAGAAATCTTTTCTTTGATATTCCTGTTCATCAAAGGGATGCAATGTAAGTTTTATTGCAACTATTTATTTATTTGTAAGTACTTCTATTTTATATACATGTGAAAAAAAACTGTGCCTTCAATACATTTTTTTTTCAAAATGTAGGGTAGCTGTATTACCTGTCCTCCTTTCCCACAAGGTGTGGTGTCCATCTTGTACACGTCGTCGGGACAGTATTCCGAATGTCCTGTGCAGTACTCCGGCAGGTCACATTCACGGTCAGCGGAACGACAGAGTGTGCCTGCTGACTTTGGACGGCAAGTCTGGCAAACACATTTTGTATATTTTATAACTAATAATAATATATTACTTTATTGTATTAATTGGAAATCCGCAACTACAAATGCAAAGTACATGTAAAGCAATACGGTAGGGAGTAGCTATATGCAGGTGTTCTCTATTGTCAAAGTATAACCCTAAACGAGCCTACGCATAACAATGTTATGACACAATGAGTTTAAGCGTGTGCGAAATTCTGTACGTTTTATTATAATAGGCATGTGTGAGTTCGTAGTGACGGGCTATTGTTTCTGTATGCATGTCTAAAATGTGTTTGTGTAAAGATTTCTCTTTACGAAACAAGATCAGCTTGTCTTTTTTTTTGCATCGGAAAAAGATGCTATGGCTACTCCGGTCTCTGCAATTTTTTTTTTGTATCTCTTTCAAGACGATCTTGACGCCTTTCGTATAGATTGGCCGGAACTGGCCTTGGATTGGAGAAGGAACCTGTTGCAAGGAAGGCCTTCACTCAGCAGGCAGAACACAACATCATCATCATCATTTGAACATGATCTCTCCAACTGCACGCCACTTAGTTCGATTTTCGGCTTCTCGCATCCAGCTCCTGCCACAACAGGCTCATAGAAAAAATAATGTTTTCGTTAGTGAATGAGACGCTCATAGCCCAGTTGCACTCGGTGATTAGAAACAATCATCGAGGGTAAGCAACGATGGCGCGGTCAGTACCTGGATGGGTGACTGCTGGTGGCATGTTACCATGAGCGTCTCCGTGATTCGGAGGTCACGTTAAGCAGTCGGTCCCGGTTGTTATCATACGATAACAGTCGTGAAGCTTAGTTGGAGGCCTTCGGGCGGCTTAAAAACATCCAACGGCAAGATTTACGTAGCCACAACGTATTCTTGCCAGTCCCAAACCCGCACTTGGCCAGCGTGGGGACGTATGGCCTTAACCCTCTCCAGAGAGGAGACCCGAGCCTAGCAGTGGGACATTATGGGTTGTTGTTCTTAGTGAATGTAAGTGTAGACGGTAGTTGGTCGTGTGGACTACCTGCAGGTCGCAGCACATGCCGGCAGCGCAGGAGGCGTTAGCGCGCAGCATGCAGGCGGCGGGGTCACAGCACGCTCCACACGCGCCTGCCTCCGCCACCGCACCGCAGTCGCACTGCTCGCCCGGCTCCACGAAACCGTTCCCACACGTCGGGGAGTCGAACAGACGCTTCGGCTTGTTCCTACACACGGCACCACAACATACATATCAAAAGACCGCACGATGGATACAGAAGCATCTCAATAGGCCGTCGTAGTATGGTTCATTCTCGATGAGTATGGTGACCATCGTTCTTTGATTCTACTCATGCTTTTCATCAGGCAGAACGGTCTCTTTGGCAGGCTCATACTTAAAAAAATATCGAGTAAAGTAATTCTTTACGAAGATCGGAACAATAGAGCAACAGTCTGTATCGTACTTTTTAAAATTACTTTCGAATAGGTATCGAAGACGATTTCCAATAAATACATACCTCAAGCAATAATCCATTCCTCTTTCAAACGCCAAAGCCAGCGAGTTCAAACTACACGACGACCAATGTATGGGAGTGACTGAGGTACTTGAAGGGCTCATAATGCACTTCTTGTCTGGACACTCGCACAGTTCATCCGTGTCGTGTTCCATGCCAAAATTATGGCCCATTTCGTGGGCTATAGTCGTGGCGACCAAACCGATGACGTCAGAGTGATTGGTCGCCAGGCCGCCGGAGAACTCGTAAGTACATATCGGACCTTTCAAAGCTTTGCCAACAACTCCATCGGTGAATTTCTGACGTCTAAAAGCCAGATATATATACAGATATATAAATATAAATAATTAATATTAGATCAAAATAATAATAAAAATAAACGTTTCGTTTCTTAAAATTTTTTCTCCTCTCATTAGCTCTTTCTCTTTTGTACCTATTTGCAATCCATCTACCTATTTCTCTCAACATAGACCAGTTTGATAGTAAACTCTAGAACTAATAATAAGTTTTATCGGTCAACGTCCGTGTATTAATGCAATGCCATGTTACACTACTACATCCCGTGGATGTCGTAAAAGTCAACTAAGGGAGAAAACTACGCAGGACAATCCATATTATAAATTCGAAAGAACCTAACTGTACTATATGCGTCTATCTAGTCGCATCACTAGATTATTCATTCATTCACTCACTCACTCGTTCACTTATATATATAGATGTAGTCTCGTACGCAAGACACTTTCAAACGCCAAAAAACGTTTCTTCGTGGGAGAGCCACGCTTCGGCATGAATGGGCCGGCTCGACCGGAGTGATACCACGGCCTCACAGAAAACCGGTGTGAAACAGCGCTTACGCTGTGTTTCATCGAGTGAGTGAGGATACCGGAGGCCCATACCCCAATCCAACGAAACAATTTTGATTAATACTCACGTAAGTAATTGTGCGTTGTCATTCTGTAAATCATCAGACTTCAGAAGTACTGTCTTTCTGTATCGCAAGAAGTTCGTCAAGGTTCTATCTCCATCCTCTTCTAATTGTATTTGATCGTGCTCGTTCCACACGACTACACCGACAAGTGCTATATAGATGTTCAATGGGGAGTATACCTAAAAATATAACAAAGTTAGTATTTAATGTTGATAATTAAATATTTGCTTCGAATTTAGATTTGCAGCCATTCTTTCAAACTGTACACAGAATTTTGGATTTAGATAATATAGAAAATTTATGTTAAAATAAAGACGAATCAATTAAGGTATTACTGTTTTGAAATAGGCGTTAAATATAATTTCCTTTATTATTCCCAATACAACCGGTTTGTATATTTGACGGCCTCTGCTTAATTCAGTTACACGTAAGTGTGAGCATATACATTTTAAAATGGACTCTTACCGAATTAATAATATTAGCGACCGTCTTCAGCTGACTGTACACAGTCTGCAAGTCCTCGCCATTGGCTTGAAATTCTCTGTTGTCAGCGACTAATACCAACTCAACGTAGCGAGAGAGCTTGTTCACGTTGTACGGCCCTCTAACTTGTGTATCGTCGGATGCATACCTTTTATACTGAAATAGAAGAGTAAATTAGTTAATACAGTGCTATTCAGGGGTAAAATCAAATTAAGTAATAATAATAATTTCAAACTAGATCTAGATGACTATGAATAAGATATTCACGGTCATCGAGACAGATACAGACTCAGAAGCCTGGTTAAAATAATTGATAAACATTAGTAAACTATTTCTCAATCTGTACTAATATTATAAAGCTGAAGAGTTTGTTTGCTTGAACGATCTCATCTCAGGAAGTACTGATTTGATTTGAAAAATTCTTTCGGTTTTAAGTAGGTAGACCAAAAGAAGCTTCTTTCTTTTGCATATCAATGAAAAAAGAAAATTGTCCGTGTCAGCATATTATTACGTCTATCGTTGAAGTTTCGATTCCGACACACCGCCCCGCCGCAAACCCCGGTGGGGTGAAGGCCTGAGAGGGTTTCCACAAGTAAAAAAAAATGGGTTACTATAACCTATTTCTGTGGTACACAAAGCTTCCAATATTATAACATACACGCCACGGTCAATATTACACGCAGACGGGATTGTGTGGGTCAGCCAGTATGTATTAAATAACATCACAGCAGAATCAAAAGAAGAAAACAAGTGATAAACTTAAAAAAACTTAAAAAAACCCAGCTTTTATAACTTGTTAATAAAAAATATCTTAAGCTATTTCCTTTGATACCCATATTGAGTGGGTTGTTTAGAAATATGTACGCCGCAATTTTGTTACGGTGGCCATTTTGGATTAACAATAATACCGATCATACTAATATTATAAACGCGAAAATTTGTAAGGATGTTTGTTACTCTTTCAAGTAAAAACTACTGAATAGATTTAATGAAACTTTACAATAACATAGCTTATACATCAGAATAACATATACGCTACAATTTATAAAAATACTAGCTTCGCCCGGGTGTTGCCCGCGGTTACAACAAACCGACGATATACGCGGGCGGAGCCGCGGGCATAAACTAGTGACATATAATTTCATTCTCATCGGAACTAAAGGTAAATTTCAAATTTCAGCGCAATCGGNCTAACTTGTGTATCGTCGGATGCATGCCTTTTATACTGAAATAGAAGAGTAAATTAGTTAATACAGTGTTATTCAGGGTAACATCAAATTAAGTAATAATAATAATTTCAATTTCGAGGCGCTCATAGCCCAGTTGCACTCGGGGATTAAAAACAATCAGCGAGGGCAAGCAACGACGGCGCGGTCAGTACCTGGATGGGTGACCGCTGGTGGCATGTTACCATGAGCGTCTCCGTGATTCGGAGGTCACGTTAAGCAGTCGGTCCCGGTTGTTATCATAGGATAACAGTCGTGAAGCTTAGTTGGAGGCCTTTGGGCGGCTTAAAAACATCCAACGGTAAGATTACGTAGCCACAACGTTGTCTTGCCAGTCCCCAACCCGCACTTGGCCAGCGTGGGGACGTATGGCCTTAACCCTCTCCTGAGAGGAGACCCGAGCCCAGCAGTGGAACATTATGGGTTGATGATGATGAATAATTTCAAACTAGATCTAGATGACTATGAATAAGATATTCACGGTCATCTAGACAGATACAGACTCAGAAGCCTGGTTAAAATAATTGATAAACATTATCAAACTATTTCTCAATCTGTACTAATATTATAAAGCTGAAGAGTTTGTTTGGTTGAACGCGCTCATCTGAGGAAGTACTGATTGGATTTGAAAAATTGTTTCGTTTTTAAATAGGTAGACCAAAAGGCTTCCTTCTTTTGCATATCAATGAAAAAAGAAAATTGTCCTGTCAGCATATTTCTGTGGTACACGAAGCTTCCAATATTACAACATCACGACACGGTCAATATTACACGCAGACGGGCATGTGTGGGTCAGCCAATATGTACTAAATAATATCACAGCAGAATCAAAAGAAGAAAACAAGTGATAAACTTAAAAAATCTTTTAAAAAAACCAGCTTTTATAACTTTAATAAAAAAAATATCTTAAGCTGCTTCCTTTGTGTTCCTTTGATTGAGTGGGTTACGGCGGCTATTTTAGATTAATAATAATACCGATCCTACTAATATTATAAACGCGAAAATTTTTAAGGATGTTTGTTACTCTTTCAAGTAAAAACTACTGAATGGATTTTAATGAAACTATACAATAACATAGCTTATACATCAGAATAACACATAGGCTATTATTTGCCACGATAACCAACGATATACGCGGGCGGAGTCGCGGGCATAAACTAGTTACATATAATTTCATTCTCATCGGAACTAAAGGTACATTTCAAATTTCAGCACAATCGGAAACTGGGAAATGGATCAAATTTAACTTGAGAGATTTAATTACGGACAAATACCGAGACAGGTGAAGCTAAATAAAAGCATACAATAAAGCTCATCATTATCATGAACCGTCTATCGCAGTCTACCGTTTGACGTGACCCTTCTCGGTTAGATACTGTCATAATTACAGCACTACTAACACCATCATGTCTTTAATTTACTAATTTCAACACCATAAACCTCCTCTCCTACGAGTTCCCATGACGTTAATAAGGCTTAATTAATGATCCTCTTAACCCTACCAATTAACCATTACTGAGAAGTGCAATGATGCAAGTAGTGATTCACTTCTGAACATAACTTATTCATCAACGTTATTTTATTTTAAGCAACGATTCTGTGTTACTTACAGCCTCAAAGTTGATAATGACACAGATCTGTTGCTTAAAGTTAAATAATGTTTATGAATAAGTTATGTTCAGAAGTGAAACTAGGGGGTTTTTTGTGCGGAAATCCCCTCAGATACAAGCAAGTGGTAGTTATGTTGGACTCGAACCAACTAACAACCGCACACCATCTCGGGTACTAGAAGCCGGGGAACCAGGTGTACCCTCGGAAGGAAATCCCTGGAACCCCGACGTAGGAGACATTCCTCTAGCTTCTAACTATAAGAAAAATTAAAAATACCCTTGCATATAAAGTCAAAATAAGATTTGAAATCCTACCCGTAAATAGTGAGGCATTTGTGAACTGTGTTCGCAAATAGCTACTTTAGATCTGATTTTCATTGATTATTAAGATATTATATACAAAGCATCGCTATTGTGTTACCTGTTAAAGAATAATAAAAAACGAGAAAAATGGAATCTAGTTGTTAACCGAGTTTGTGAACGTAGATTAAAAACAGTTTATAACCAAACAAAAGGAAAATTAACTACAAAAAAGGTTCCGTTTTTGTCTATGGACCATAAAAAGAAGGTAGCTTACAATTCTGATGTATGTTATACTGGTAGATTTACACCAGATAAGAAGTTGCATTTGTTATTTTATGCGGGCGGGGCAGGCCACACACCTGAACAAACACTTCAACCTCATTACAATCAAAGACGCGCACGGCAGACAAAAAAATATAAATTAATCATGTAAATAGTAGAAGAATCATTACTTACTCTGGAAATTCTGCTTTTCTGTTGCTCCTTTTCACTGTGGTATTGTTGGTACAGTTGAGGGTCATACTGCGAGTTGTTGGTTACTCCTCCAACGTAACCGCAATGGTAAGACTCGTTCAGATCCGAATGGTCGTATAAGTAGTGGTCGGAGGTAATATCCCCACCTAGAGAAAAAAAGTGAGTATTTATTCTCTATAATTTGGCTGCCTTGGTGGTGCAGTGGTAGCATTTGCGACTCTCTCTCTGGTCGGACCAAATGTTTGTATGATCTGCAATTGTTTGTTTCGGAGTTTGGGTGTTTTCTATGTATAATACGTATATATATATATATATCAGTTATCTAGTAGCCATAATACAAACTCAGCATAGTCTGGGACTAGATGGCGTTGTGTGTTAAATTTCAAAAATATTTATTTATTATTATTTATTTAATATCTTTTATATTAATACGCGAGGAAAAGTATTTTGTACGCATTTTTAAGACATTATTTAAACAAACATTTGAAGTACTTACACAATTTATTCTGTAACACTGCCGAACTTTATGAGATGGAATTAATGTTATTACGTTGGGAGATTGATGTGAATGCTCTTATCTCAATACATACTGGCATGTTCACCTAACATCAACGAAGAAATAAACTAATTCAAGAATTAGTTTCTTTGATTTAATGCCATTTTTCGTCCCTCTTACAGATAAATACTTGATAAATGATACTTGAACTATAGATATTCAAATTCAAAATTCATTTATTCAATTAAGGCACCAATTGACATTTATGAACGTTTAATTGAAGTTACAGATAAAAATCATAGATCGACACAAACAGACGCTAGATGTACTCTATTGTCAAGGTGAATTAGGTGGAAACACCGAAATTCACTGCCTGCCTGTGTCGATCCATTACTTCCAGTTTCCAAAATGCCTAGGGTTTTATTTATTTCGCTCGCAACAACGCAGCGACAGATACTTGTAATAACGCTTCATTATAATTATATTACATATTATTTAGCTTTAGTATTCTACTGCAAGTTAAGTACTGCTCTGTTTCAAGAATATAATTTGGTTTTAAGAATCAATAACCTCACAATTACTTATGCCTTCAAAGTCGGAAGGAAAACAGTCATAACATTCTACAGGCAAGTAACATTTCTGCAAAAAAACACTTTTCTTCAAGAAATGAATTTGTGATAAGGTACCTCTGCCAGGTTCGATATATCTCATTCTCTCGCCGTCGAACACGATGCCCTGGACGCCGTGACATGTCGAGACTGCCACCCACGAACCCGGCTTGTCACGCACAGAGCCGCTGTAATGACACAAGTCTATTTCCTGAAAGGGACACGAAGCGGAGGTTAATTTTAATAATAATGACAAAATAAATAAATAAATGTTGACAGCTCAAGCCTTCCCCAAAATAAACCTTCATTGTATCAATGAGCTACCTGTCTTCTAATAGGTAGCGAACAGATACAATTTTTATCTCAAAGGAATATGTACAAGTTCTTATGTACAATGTACAGTCTTCTTTCTCTTCTTCTTCTCAATTCTTATGTACAATCTATGTACAAGTTCTTTTTTGAGCAGAGTTCAAAAACCTGGATTTATTCAAGTCACAATACCGAAATGAGTTTCGGTGTTTCTTTATTAGGTACTCAATTGTTAATAATATACCATAAAAATATAATATATTTTACAACATTATATGAGTTAGCTGAATCAATCTAGTTTTAAATTGTATGAAGAATTCGTGACCCTCCTGAAATTTGAATATTTTAATACTTACTTCTTTCTTAGGTTTATGTAGCACAGTCTTGCCGTTCTCTTGATAACTGAGGACGTGGTTGTCCGTCACCAGATCGTGGTTCAGTCGAAGGTCGAGTATACATTCTTTACCGTCTATAGGAACTTTCATCATCACCTCTCCATGATGTGCACCGCTCTGAAACAATGAAGTCATTTGTAGTAGCAATAACGGTAAAGACAGATTCATTCCCGCCTGACAGTTAATCAAGAATTATATATTATTTTTAACTTTATGCACTTCATTTCTACATCGGCGGACCTAATTTTCCTCCAGTCAACCTTATATTTACCTATATCTCATTGTTTTAACTAAAGCAATGCTGTTCCACCAGCAAATTTAAGAGTGGGCCATCTCAAAACAGTAGGTGGACCGAGAGACGTCTGGTTTCCAGGAATTTCATTTTAGATTGAACGTGGTAGCCGTGGTTACCAATACTTGAGACGACAAGTGTAGGTTTTAGTAGATTGGAGTAAGACATAACGACCAGTACTCAATGGAATTTCAACATAGAAAAAAGGGCATGTAGAGAATTAATAAGTTAACAGTATGTAACAAGAAAATGGTTAGATGTATAACAAGAACTGTCGCAATAATATTATTACTATTGCGACAGTTGAAAAAAATATTATTTCTAAAATTTCCAGGCTATTGGTACTAAGTGCTTGCCAATCAAAGTGAGATAAAAAACCGACTTCTAAAAGCATACACGTAAACTCCATGCATAGAAACTCTAAAACGCGTAAAATTAAGCTGGTTTCGATTTGACTGGCTAAAATTACATCATATCAATTCTTGTCTGTACCTAATTCTTTAAATTTAAATAAAGTAGTATTATAATGTGCACAAGGCGTACCGGGCACAGGGGCACATTGGCAGAGGATAGTTCGTTCATTTTCACACGTATGTACGTGTGTTTGTAAAGATCCCCGTGACACAGGAATGTATATTCCCAAAGCGGGAGCTGTCTTTTAAAAAAAAATGCTTCAGATATTCTCTACTAATCTAGCGTGGGTGTTGAAGAGGTGCACTACACTTTGGTTAAGAGTTATAAATAAGAAGTTCATACTGTACAGTACAATTTACTGTTAGCAATTTTCTGGATCAATATACATAATGTAGCCGCAACAACAGGTTTATCAAAAACAAAACTATTATAACAATAAATTTCAAATAATATCGTGTTATAAAAAATTAAAACGCTATGTACCTTATCTATAATCGCCTGTTCCGAATAGTTTAGAAATGTTTTGTGCCATGCGTCTAATTTGTAGGTTATTTAGCCAGGTGAGTCGAGTAGACGAGTCCAGAAGTTATTCTATCCTTTCAATTTGCTATAATGTTTAATGTAACATCTTGTAATCTTAGATGTAAGAAAATCTATATAGATAAAAACGAATCACTGAAATGTATGATTTATTTTATGTGTTTGTTACAGCCAGGATAAGGTTTATATAGAAAAAATATACTGAAAATGGGAGGATTATATTTCTTACTCCGCGACTTAACACTACCCGTGGAAACCTGAGGCGTACATAAATACTGAACTTAGGTATGGCGTACGAAGTTCGCAGGGTCAGCTAGTATTTTATATCTGTTGGTCCATGTGTGTATTACCGGTGGTAGTGAGTTCGATTAACATCCAGCAGAAATAACTGTGCGATGAGTATGATTATTTGTTCTGGGTGTAATATATCCATAATATTTAGAAATTTATACGAATATTATTCAGTAGTGTGGTCACCGTAGCTCACAGAATGTTTCCTAATTCTAGCTGCCCCCTGTCGGAGATTATCGAACGCAAAAGTCATCTTCTTAGTCCTTATTATTCCCAAGATTAATTGGGGTCGGCTACTAGTTCATGAGGTTTTCCGATGGAAAAACTGTTTTTCTGNATTTTCTGGTTAAAAATTGTTAAAATTAATAAATTATTTTATTATCAACGATATTCGGTAACTGATAAGTGTGTAAAGTTTCAATTCATTCCTACGTTTTGAAGTGAGGGAAAATTCACGTTCAAAAATTCCGTTACATAGATACAAGCCAAGCTACTAAAAGCGTGTTAAAAAAGACAACTCCACTCTTTCTCTCATGGTAGCTAGCATGTCGATATATTTATTTAAAAAAAATAAAGCCTTTCCAACATTCATTAACTCTAAATTATGAATTGATGTGAAATATCCTATATTGTGATTGAAAATAAATCGATAATAATTTTCTTCGTTGTTTTCTTTACTACTTACATTTTTATACGAAACACTCACTACCAATCAGAAGCTATTAGCAAACATGCAAATAGCGATATTCAATGTCATATCTGTAACAATTCTAACTATTCTCTTTTATAATTAACTATGTACTTCTCTCAAGAGATAGCTATCTCTTTCTTTACCATCCATTCTTTATTATCATTCGTAATCGTAAAGTATGTATACACTTACAGATAAGTAAGTCATGTCATGTCACCGCAACAAAAACTGGACGCCATTCGGTATGAAAGTAACCTATCTTTCTTTAAATATCATTGAATTTTTACTCCATTTAATTGCACAAGACGACATATTGTAGGTAAACTTACTGCACGACAACTTGTACGATACTAACAAAAAGTAGCGTAGCTTGTTTGTTCGCATGGGTGTGCGTTAACGCGTATAATTACTCGGTAGTAGCGGAGATTTTTGGCTTCAGTAAGAACAAAGGCCTTGCGTTACCTACCTTTTTTATTTGATCTGAGAGGTTACGATAACTTCTTTTACTTCGACGNTTTTTCTGGTAAAAATAGTTAAAATTAATTAATTATTTTATTATAATCGGTCTTCGGTAACTGATAAGTGTGTAAAGTTTCAATTCATTCCTACGTTTTGAAGTGAGGGGAAATTCTAAAGTAAGCTAATAAAATCGTGTTAAAAAAGACAACTCCACTCTTTCTCTCATGGTAGCTAGCATGTCGATATATTTATTTAAAAAATTAAGCCTCTTCAAATATACATTAACTCTAAATTATGAATTGATGTGAAATATCCTATATTGTGATTGAAAATAAATCGATAATAATTTTCTTCGTTGCTTTCTTTACTACTTACATTTTTATACGAAACACTCACTACCAATCAGAAGCTATTAGCAAACATGCAAATAGCGATATTCAATGTCATATCTGTAACAATTCTAACTATTCTCTGTTATAATTAACTATGTGCTTCTCTCAAGAGATAGCTATCTCTTTCTTTACCATCCATTCTTTATTATCATTCGTAATCGTAAAGTATGTATACACTTACAGATAAGTAAGTCATGTCATGTCACCGCAACAAAAACTGGACGCCATTCGGTATGAAAGTAACCTATCTTTCTTTAAATATCATTGAATTTTTACTCCATTTAATTGCACAAGACGACATATTGTAGGTAAACTTACTGCACGACAACTTGTACGATACTAACAAAAAGTAGCGTAGTTTGTTTGTATCCATGTGTGTGCGCTAACGCGTGTATTTACTTGGTAGTAGCGGAGATTTTTGGCTTCAGTAAGAACAAAGGCCTTGCTTTACCTACCTTTTTTATTTGATCTGAGAGGTTACGATAACTTCTTTTACCTCGACGTTTCGAACGGATAATACAAGAATAAGTCCCGTTATATAACAAAACTAAAAGATCGTATAGTCTGTACTCAGTAGCTTAAAAAAACTGATGGCCTCGACCACATCACACCAGGTCAGAAGCATAGGCTACTTCCGTTCTGAATTGCAATTTCGTATTTTTATTACATTGCATAAATTGTAGTTAACCACGCATGTACTGTTAGAGCTGTTTAAAAGAAAGCGATTGTCGCTAGAGTTTGATCTCACTTTCAGAAATGACTTTCACACTAAAATTTAAGGAAATAAAATCGTTCAAGTGTATAAATCTAAAGTTCAGTTTTAAGACATTTGAATATATTGCGAGAAATACGTAAAATACATTAAATAGTTCATAAATGTTATATATATAATGTTAATTTATTAGCATGTTTATACATCTTTACAGATCAACTTCGATGCGTTTACCCGCTATACCATAAAAAAGACCCACCGTAACATCCCCCGTCTACGTTATATTTGGTATTTTTAATAGCACTTTTTTACTCTTGCATGGGTATCCATCCATTTTGGGGTGCCAGCTTACCTGAGGCGATATCGAAATCGTCTCCCCCCGGACTGGGCGTAATTGTTACGGCCCGGGGGGGGCGAACTTCCAAAAGGCAAAAGGCGGCGCGCCAGGCCATAAGGGCGCTGGGCTTACGGGTGGCCCTGAACAAGACGGAGGGTAAAAACTCTTGAATCCACCACATACTTCATTCTTTAAGATTTCATTATCCCTTAGGACTTATTTAAAAACTGCTAAATTAAAGTTTTATTCCGATCTGGTAACCCTATGTTTATGTCTAACAGTTACTATAGCAATACCGGCAGTCGTTAATGCACGTCATCATAATATTTATAAGTGAATACCATGGCATAGTTTATATACTACGTTAAGAATTTATCGTGTAATACTCATATTGTCAGAAATATTTAACTATAAGCTATAAAAATCTAATAGCTGTGACATTCAATTTTAAACGGGTATTATAAAACAAATCTGGAACTATCCTACGAATAGGCATTGTTTGGTGTGAATGTCGAAAACACTATATAACACTTACTAGAGGTATATAGTAGGACAATGGAACTCCTTTATTTATGGAAAGTACTCACCGTATCTCTCGTAGTGGGAATCTCTCTTTTGGTTCTGCCATGAAGAACAACAGGCCTGACTAAACTGTGTCTGCTAAAGTCTGATGATGGTGGTCCTGGAACAAACAAAATATACACATAAGTATTAAACATAAAATTTGTATATACACATAATAATTTACCAGAAATGGTGTATTTTAATGCTTTTGTACAACTTACAATGTAATATGTTGCGTTTTTTTTAAAAACAGGATCGGGTATGTCTAAAAGATATAATATGATTATAACGCATTACTCTCGTAAAATATAAATCACATACTAGCTGTCAACTATGACTTGGTTTACACTACTCTGCCGCAAACCCCGGTGCGGTGAAATATCGACGGAGTTTCGACACGTAAAAAAAGTTCATTCATTCACGTTAATGTCCATTTCGCCAAAAAGTACCATCATCATACAAAAATATTGCCACTTATTGTTAAAGGCAGCATACTCGTATATGCTATTATAGATTCGAATCTACCTTTGAGCCAAATGACATCCAGATGCGTTTTGAGGTGATTGAGTCAACAAACATCTATAGGTACATACATCAACATAACAGCTTTGACCTTCAATTAAACGATAGCAGTTTTCTATTGGGCACAATTATTTTGTGTCCAATAGAAAACGGCAGTTTGATTTTACAGGAGTGCCAGAGAACCAATTACTGATATTGATAGCTATTGACCAAGTTTTATAATGAGCTGTTTATGCAAGGACGAAGGGTGGCTTGTAAAAGTAGTTCATAGAATTTAAAAGGTTTGTAGCGGTATGCGGTATGTTCTACCAATACGTTGTACTCATGATGGTAACCGCTTCGTTCGATAACTAAATGGAACTCTTGACCTAGTATCAAGAAATGCAACTAATTCATGTTCAAAAAAATTGTTTGAAACTACCTTATGTAATTAAGTTAGACATATATAAATCTTACAATGTAAGTGCATTAACCACTTTTGGAGGTGAAAGTACGTTATTTTCTTGATGGTTTTAAAGATCGCATCGGATTGGATTGGGTATACTTGATAGATCGGCCTGTACAGTTGAACTGCATTCAGGTAAACCGGAGCATGAATGTTGCACAACTGCGCAGGTATGTTTTCTACTCAGCTAAAGCTTACCTGACGGGTGTAACTATTCAGGTACCTTTCAGATACACCCTGCCGTGTATGGATAGTATACAATGAAGTTGCTGACGCTCTTTTACCGCTTAGATCTTTTAAACTTATTAACGGATTTTAATACAAATTTCCGCAATAGGTAGGTTGATTCAAGAGGAAGGTTTATATGTGTTTTACTGAAGGAAATTCAAGAATTTCAAAGACTACCGTGTGAAGGCGGATTGGGACGCTAGTTAAGAGATAATGCGTAAATAGTTGGACGATGTATTCGAATTCATAATTGAGAACTGACAGATTAGTTAAAAGCTACATAAACATATTATCGCTGGGCAGGGCGCTGGCACTTGTGTCACAATGCTTGCATTAGAATAGGTGTCTTCGACACATACAAACTCAATCACTCAATCGACAATAACACAAACGACGATTTATTTTCAATTGTAACTTGCATATATTTATTAAAAAAGTTCCGTTTTATTAAATTTGTTCAAGTTTATTTACTAACAACATCTTTCACTTCCGCACTAACAAGTATTAATTGTACAATAGCTTATAATTTACTGCTCAATGGCTGTCATACCATAAATCGAATAAGGGCACCCATAAATGCACCGTTACCCATGAACTCGTTTGTATTAGGAATACGTACATTCAATATGCTGTCAGGAACTTAAAAGATGCAAGATTATAGATAATATTGATGAGGTAAGTGCGTGTCGTGTCCTACGCTCTGGGATCCGTATATATCTCTCATGAATCGATAATATATTATATATAAAATCTGGCATAAGAGTATGATAATATTTCATTATAAAATAATTAAAGGGCATGAACTGATACTACACGCGTGAAAATATTGCAACTAAAGTCAATAACAATCATATATATGAAGTTTTAAAGCACAAAAAATATTTTACTTTTTCATTACTATCTCATCTTATATTTTTATAATACAACATTCAAGTAGGATGTTACTTGAACTGCAGAAGCATAATTGATTTCAAACTTACTACGAAGTATATATTTACATACATTTTATCTACCACAGTTAGGTTTTCGATGTAAGTTTGCCTATTATAGTGTATATCATAATAAAAAAACTGTCTTATCCATACTAGCCGACAGCGAGATTTAAAAATAATACATGATTTAAACTTACAACATACTTATAGATGCACATTTGCCTCCAGGGGTAAATAAAATTTTAATCAAACTATTCTCAATGCCGGAAACCTTGCATAGGTTATAACGTAAACAAACCAACAAGTGTGGACGTTTCTGGGAAAGTGAATTTACTTTGGCCGCAGCGTAAATACTATTTTTGTTTGTTTTCGGTCTATTTTCGCGTTACATAAGGAACAGAGGCTAATACAGACTTAGGGTCAGTAATACCTTACCGTCTGGCTTAGTTAAATTTTAAAAGGAACCTTACAACAATTCCGTTCCAGGAAATACATCAACTTGCCAATAAAAGTCGTTGCGAGAATTCCAATTTGCATACATTAAACCGTTATCTGTCTTTATTTGAAACTTGTAGAAGACATATTAGGGCTTGCATTTTTCATGAGAAGGTTTCCAAATTTTCACGTGGGAATTATTCCTTGTGAATACACACGGAATAATCTCAGACAAATTGCTGACTAAATATGGTTGAAGCGTCACCCAGAAAAATTATTCGTGATTGAGGACATACTGGAATGTTAAAAATAACATTGAAAAGGAATTTTTAGAATATTTACCGAATTCTTATTAAAATTTATACTAGTCACTTTGAAAATTAAATGAAGATAAACATTGTCTTTTACATTAAATAATTTAGAAGAATAGTTTAAAAGTTATCATGATAACAGAAAACTGTATGGCAGAGTAGCGCGGGAGGAGTGGGGTCGGCCTTGTCCATGCATTGCCAATGTTAAATGTGAGTATCTGTAGATGCAAATGTAATTAAATCTATTTGTTATACTTTTACCGCTAAGTGGCTGCATCGATTTTAATGAAATTTGCCGTAGTGATACTTCGATTCTTCAGAAAGGGGAGTACGAATTATCTCGATAACCGACATAAACGCGGACGGAGCGACGTGCTAAGTCATATATATAAGAACATAATATATACAAGACTTGCCTGTTTAAAGGTATCAGATATGTTCGGTCGACTCCATAAAAGGCAGATCTAATGGTAAATAATGAAAACCATTATATTAATCGCAGGATAATCACGTTGACTTGTTCTTAGTCTGGGTGCGTCTTATCCATAATAGTATGTACATACGTGTTTTGTAATATTTACAGCGCTTATCAGCTTAACTGTTTACTATAATACGTACCAGCTCTGTAAATAAGTTTCGTTATTGGCAAACTAATGACATTTATTTACTGTCTATAGAGACTCTTCAATATGATTGCTATTTAATTTTATTTATAGGCACAGATAACAGATAAATAAAAAACTGGCTTAACAGTACGATACAGTAAACCCGTCATCTAGTTATAACTGTATACTTTATCAACGATATATATAGTAAAATAGTAACTGGACGCTGTCTGCACATGGGAAATATATTTAAAAAATAATATAGTGGGTATAAAATATATTTTTTGGGACATTTAAACGCTTTTTTCACTAACGTTTTGCGGCTGCCTTCACTTAAAATTTAAGTTATATCAGTTTGAAGAATCACCGCGATAAGACCTTCACGCGAGCGGAGCCGCAGGCATCAGCTAGTCAACAATAAAATAGTACTTCGTTTTGGTATAAATCTAAGAAAAAATCAATGTATGATGATTAGATACAAACAGTTACAAAGGATACTTATATTGTAAATGCGAAGGTAACTCTCGGCTATGCCACGCTTTCAAGGCCAAGTGATTTCAATGAAATTTGGCATATGTAGATACTTTGATTCTTGAGAAAGGACCTAAGCTACTCTTTACTGCGATAATTAACAAGCACGCGGTCGGAGTCACAGGCGAAAGCTAGTAAAATATGAAACTGAAATAAGATGACGTGTGCAACGTAATGTAATCGCATTTTACCGATTTCTTTTTGGGAGAGCTGTATCAGCTCCCCAGGCAACTTGCAAAACGCTTGCAACTTGACTAGCTTGGCTTGGGGCAGATTATTTACGTCGGGGTCCAGATATTTCCTTTGGAGGGTGCACCTGGTTCCCCGGCTTCTAGTTCTCGAGACCGTTTGCGGTTTTTAGTCGGTTCGAGTCCGATATAGCCACCAGTTTGTGGTATCCGAGGGCATGCACAAAAAAAAGAGGGCAGATTATTGAAAC
This sequence comes from Hyphantria cunea, assembly GCA_003709505.1. Taxonomy (NCBI): domain Eukaryota; kingdom Metazoa; phylum Arthropoda; class Insecta; order Lepidoptera; family Erebidae; genus Hyphantria; species Hyphantria cunea. The sequence continues at coordinate 54,042 of PKRV01001111.1, forward strand.
TAATTTTATTGTGCTGTATCCTTCTATGTGTAACTGGTATCCTCATCCAACTAACAATACGTGACAATGGCTCGTGTATGATCACTTACGACCAATCATGTGCCGTTCCTAACTGAGCTAGGCGTAGAGCAATGACCTAGCTTTATTACTAGACGGACGTCGAACGGCCATGTGTCCGAAATTTCAGTGTTTTTTCATGAATGAATGTGACAATTAATAAAATGTTTATTAATTTGGCTCCCGTCGTGTTTTATGGATATGCTGTGTAGTAATTATATATCATTGGACAAATAGCGTTATGGTTTAAACGGTTGCCACATCGTTTTCTATTGCGCTGTGTCGTAGGTTCAATACACAACATTTTATGTGATCTACAGATTATTGTTCGAGCCTGGGTGTGTTTGTGTCTATTTTACGTATGTTTGTAGAAGCCCCGGGATTTATTTTTATTGTGTGGGTTGTCTTTTAAGTTATTTTTACATCACGTATATTATTATGTCTCGTCTTATTCCTTTCTCGCGGTTCCTCAGTCATGTGAAGAAATACACATATCAAATATCTGTATTTACAAGAGCGTAAACTTCAAACCGTTTCATTATGACCCTAAAGCTTGGCAAAAAAGCATATTGAAGTCATAGCACGCCATCTCGTAGGCTACATGCGAATGGTGCGGACAATACCGTCCGCTAACGCCGGAAGATATCGTGGAAGAGTCACGTTTCGGCGTGAATGGGCCGGCTCGACTGGAGTGTTACCACGTCCTTACAGAAAACCGGTGGACACAGCGCTTGACCTGTCTTTCACCGAGTGAGTAAGGATTCCGGAGGCCCATACCCCACCAACCCCTCACCCCATCACCTTCCCCATCCCTCAAAGGCCGGCAACGCACTTGACACGTCTATGATGTTGCAGCTGTCCATGGGCGAAGGCCGACAACGCAATTATCACGTCTATGATGTTGCGACTGTCCATGGGCGGAGGTAATCGCTTACCATCAGGCGGTACGTCTGCTCGTTTACTATTACATAAAAAATATAATACAAGCTCTGCCTAGTTTGGGACTAGATGGCGTTGTAAGTTAGATGTCCGAAATATTGTTATTATTATAAATTCGAAAGTAAATCTGTCTATCTGTCTGTCACGCATCACTTCTAAACAGATTTGGATGAATTTCGGTATAAAGACAGATAGGACCTTAAAAAAGGAAATAGGCTACTTTGTAGCAATAACCGACTGCTGTGGGAGAGCCACGCTTCGGCATGAATGGGCCGGGTCGACCGGAGTGATACCACGGCCTCACAGAAAACCGGTGTGAAATGGCGCTTGCGCTGTGTTTCACCGAGTGAGTGAAGATACTGGAGGCCCATACCCCAACCCCTCTTCCCATCCCCATTCTGCTCCTCATCCCCTAAAGGCCGGCAACGCATTTGTGACGCCTCTGGTGTTGCAGTTGCCCATGGGCGGCGGTAATCGCTACGTGTGCTCTTTAGCCCGCGATTCCATAAAAAAATGTTTATTATAAGCTAAGAACTTATAAATCGCAAGATCTCCCACTATGCTTACAGAGTGGGCATGAAATCGTCGCAGGCGCAAGTCTGTTTACCGTTCACCGTACATTGAGCAATATTGATGTAATCTGTAGGATTTGTAAAATTGTGCAATACAAGAGAATTTATACACATTTTAAGGGTAGTTTTGCGGTAGTAATATAAGTCGTGAGGTTGTATTACTAGCTATATTGAGAAACTTTTTAATCACCAGTTAGAAGAGTTAGAATAAATTGAGGCAATTGTTCTATTTTTAAAGGAAGACAGTCTTTTGTCAGCGTTTAGCGTGAAGCGATGCACCGAATAAAGTGTTTGCTTTTTGCTAAGTACCTAAATTGTTTGATAAAATTAGGGCAAAATGATAAATAAAGAATACATTTACACAGTTCGCTTTAACTGTTTTAACGTTATCATAAACAACGTTTACTAATCCACTGCTAGACATAATCCTCTCTTTAGAAACCAAATTTTGGGCTACCAAGCTGACCAGGCGTATTTCATTAGGCTGTTTCAAATGTTCATTCTCTCTCTAGTGTTTGTCATGAATATGAAAATATCGCTTTTATTTTAGTAAAAATGACAGTAGGAGAGCCACGCTTCGGCATGAATGGGCTGTTTTGACCGGTGTGACACCACGGCGTCACAGAAAACAGGTGTGAAACAGCGCTTGCCCTGTGATTCACTGGGTAAGTGAGGATTTTGGAGGCACATACATTTGCCCCGCATGGTTAATTCCCTAAGTAGATTCTTACGGCATCCATAGGATGAATATGGGTGATAACAATCTGTAGGCATTCTTAATTAGTCAGCACACGGAACATCATTTTAAACACACTTTTTTACACAATAGTTGCACATATTGATGACTAGGTTTTGGAACTGGTATATTGCGGTAATCAGTTAATATATTGCCACTTGTAAATAATGTGACATCTTTAAAATAATTCAAAATGGTTTGATAGATCCAGAGATTATCTCCTAGCACCTCACAAACAAACTCTTTATAATATTACGACGAAAACATTGTATATATAATAATATTGACGAAGAATTCTATATGCTATTAACTATTGTCCGCAGCTTCGCCCGCGTGTATATTAGTTATCGAGAAAAAAAGTAGCTTATGTCCTTATTCAGAAATCAAAGTAACTCCATGTTAAATTTCATTGAAAACGATACAGTAGTTCAGCCGTGAAATCGTTACAGACAAAAAGAGTTACTTCCGAATGTATAATGTTAGTATAGATTGTAAGTTATTATAAGTATGTACCACACGCGTCGACATGTTTTGGGCTGGCCCATTTAGCGAGTTATTAATAGTCTAACACTAACTGCATATTGTGAAATGAGAACAATATTAATTTAGTCTATCGCAATATGAATGGTAACGACTAAATATGGTCAATTGTGTACCTAGACAGGCTGGATAGCAACCATACTAATCCAAACTAATAAAAATTCAAAAAGAACTCTGGGCTACTTTTATTATCCGACTGCGAAAGAAGAGGGTTATGGGTTTCGAGTGTATGTCTCGAGAACAATGTATGTATGTATAAATCTTTGGCGCAACTAAAGCCTAAACGGCTTTTCGTATTTTTATCTGAGTGGTGTCAATAGATTCATCTTAGTCGTGAGAGTGACACTGGGTAAATAAAAATTAAAAAAAGCTTCAAAATTAAGGGTTTTTGCACCCTAAAAGTAATCTCAAAAAAAGTTTACAAAATACATCGAGTGTAGTATCAAAATTAAAGAATTTTTAGCGGTGATTACTAATATATATATCAAGTTCAATGTTTTATATATGATATTGACGCAGTCGAGTTTTATTTTTTTAGTAATTCATTTTAGACTAGATGCTAGGTCTGTAATTGTACATCAGAAAATGAAAATGTACAACAAAAACAAGATCGCTTCTTGTTGTACACTAATATTATTCTAAGAAATATTATGCTGATAGCAAGGTTTTAGGACGTGGTTAAGAATACTGCAAATACCTTTTAATTATGAGTAGAATGTAAATTGGTATCTACAAAATACGTAAGTTTTCATACTACATGTAGGTGCGAATTGGTACTTTCCATCTTGGTAACGTGTTAATATGTAGTATTATAAACAACTCTTTGAAAATAACATCGTTTTTTTTTATTTTCATTTGACTCTTTGTTTGTCAATTAATTGATCAATCGTTAGCATTCGATTCATTGAGTCGGTCGTTTTATAGAAATATGTCGCCTTCAATGTAATAAATGATAATAAAATTCTAGTTAGATTAATCGTCACTAATATTAACGTCAACATTTCAGTTTGAAAGGGATGCTATGGGCTCGTTTCCGTAGAGTATAACAAAGTGTATTAATTCTTCAATTTGAAAGTTATGGTATCGTTAGTTATGGAAGTGTGGCGACTTCCACATACAGCGCAACAACATAAAATATATAACAGCGCTATCTACCGAAGAAACATCGAACTACGGAGCAACGAAAACTAAGAAACTACCAATCCTAAATCGCGCAATAGAAGTTCTCACGCCGATTAACATATATACAACTTCCCAACATCAACCGTTGGGCAGTGGCCCGCCAGGCCTGATCACCTCGCCTGGTCGGAGGATCCTCCCTTTGTGTTGGAGGAACATGTGGCCCGTTCCTCCTTTTGAAGTCTCTTCAAGGTAGTTAAGAATACATTTAGTGTTTCAATGAAACTAAAGATTACAGTTAAGTATTCAAATTTGAAGAGAAGTTGATTTTAGCTAGCTCGATTAAAGCACCGTAGTCTCTAATTTTTTACTTAAAGTTTGGTCCTCGAGCCGGCATTTTAGGTATTTAAGTCCTGCCAGTTTTATATACATCGCTATTTTTTAACCGACTTCCAAAAAGAACTAGGTTCTATAGGGTGTATCGATTTTGCAAATTTCTGTTACAACTTTCAGCTAGATTATCAACGTTTTGGCGCGTACCGATACAAATCATTTATTTCTTTATGTTCTATTGAATTAACGTAATTAAATCATGTCATATATTAAGTAATTAGGTAATGTTAAAACATGTTAATCCATTATTTATACAAGTAACGTCTAAACAATAGATTAACTATAATATATTACATCCTGTCTGCCCTGTCCATGATTTGAGTTAAAGGTAATTGTAAATACACAAGTTTTGTAATACATGTACATAAACGTTATCACTTTAGTGTAAATTGATAATGAATGAAATCACAAATGTTTATTAAATAACTAGATATAATAAGGTATAGTATTAACTAACAACTCGTCATGCATATTTTTTAAGTTAATGAGTTATTAATTGAAAATTAATACTAATATTAAGTATTCACAATTCTATGTTGCAGGTATCTTCATAAAAAAACTAACGATCAATGAAAGAAATATTCCTATAAAAATCATTTTTAACTACCTGCAAAATGATTCTAACGAGTCCAATCGAAATGCGTTATTAAAATTCAAGAATAATTGTCACCACCTCACTGCAAATATTATACAGCAGGATTTTAATCACATTATACCTATATATAACTTGATACCACTTTGTCACGTTTGAAAAACTTATATGGTTTCCTGTGTGAATGACAAATTCGATTGAAAAAAAAATTACGTATGTAATCATACGAGAAAGCGATCTACTTTTTATTGCTCATTTATCTAGCATAAGTTAGATAATGTATTAATAAAAAGCCATAATGGAGTAATTCCAGCAACCAAGTGTAACGTATACTTGGTTCATACAAGGAAAAGGATCATGTATTGAATTTTACACACTGGGAGACAGCTATTTATGCACACGACTGTTGTCTTCCGTGTACGATTAAAAAGGTAATTTACAATTTGAATTGCAGTAAGTGCATGTAATTCTATTTCACGCAGTCACTGTCTTGTGATGTCGTAACTTATTATCCTACTGCACACATCTTGAAGGGCAACGATAAGATGGAAGCCATACAACAAGTTATACAGAATGAGTATCAATATCAAGGATGGCAGGTATTTAAATTAACTAACAATACGCAACGGGTATCAAATACTTTATAATTACGTAGTATACAACACTCTTGACATATTTCAAATATTAACTAAAGCCTGATCCTGTCCTGACTCGCCATTAATCTACGTTTATCTCTTGACTTGACGATAACAACAGATTTATGTGTTACAGGTATTAACAGGATGTGGGACACCTTGTTTATCTTTGATGTCGTTTGAGGAGTGTGGCGAAATGTCACAAGTTTTATCAGTAGATAAAACTTAACTAAAATGGTATCAGGAAATACCTTTTAAGCTTAAACGCGTAGGTTTACATATGCCTACACCGTAGTTAATGATATATTCTATAAATACATACTTTATATTATTATTTTTATTTTGATAGTCACGGTAACATGACTGTGATACTTTTATCAAATTAGTATGTAAATATAATGTTATAGAATTTAAATGTTAGTTTAATTATTTTAAAAGGTGACAAATATTAAGCTTTCTGATAATGTTGTTCAATAAAGTAAATATAAGAATTGAATAACGCGGTAAAAGAAAAAAAATCGACTAATAGAATACTATAATATTTTTTGTCTCCAAGGGCTATCGAGATGACAATTTTAGCGTATTCTTAACTTTACCATGATAATAATAATATATAATTTACGTGGGAGAGCCACGCTTCGGCATGGATGGGCCGGCTTGATCGGAGTGACACCACGGCCTCACAGAAAACTGGTGTGAAACAGCACTTGCGCTGGGTTTCACCGAGCGAGTGAGGATACCGGAGGCCCGAATATGCTAAAAAGTTGTCAGGCTACAAATTTCTGTATTCTTGAGGTTCATAACTTGTCGGGCGATCTATTCAAAATATATTATAACTTTGAGTTGTTTAAAGAAGCATTTTACTAAGTTTATTTTCTTAGTCCCATACGGCTTCACAAGGTAGTTTGTAATCCAATTTTATTTCCCTTGTACATTTACTGAGGGGTAGAACTAAATATGAAATGAAGGTTTAAATAGACTGTAAAACTAGGTAATTCTAACTTAATGTAGTAGACAGAGTCTGGTGCTCGTTAGATTTCAAAAGGTACTGACAGATTTAACACAACCTTGATTTCCTAACAAATACTTTTATAGAACAACGATACATGAACTGCTAGCTGTAAAGTGGATTTTGGCAACCCAGGAATATAAAAGGTAAGTTTAGAATTTAGAATAACCGTGTTTTTATAAGATTTGGTTTATGAGTCAGAGCGTTTAAAAAGAAAGTTGGTAAGCAAAAACTAAGTTTTGGAAATCAAGTATAAGTGAATAACATTGTTCGAAACCTGCATATAGACATGCAGGTTTTAGATCATGGCTAGAGTGATACACTTGGCCGAAACTTCAGTTGTAAGGAGAGGCCTTTACGCAGCAGTGGAATGTTAGAGGCAGACGATGGAGGAGCTAGTGTTGCAGTAAGTTCTACAAGACGTAAAGGCAGCGTAGAGGCAAACACAGTGTAGAACGTCTATAGGCCAGGTGGAGTGATGATTTGCGCAAGACGGTTGGCAGGATTTGGATGCGACAAGCCGACGATCAAACCAAGAGGCGTGTACTTGGATAGGCCTATGTCCAGCAGTGGACTGTGGTAGGCTAATGATGATGAAATTCTAGATTACTAATAAAATCGTGTAATGAGTCCCTAGTTCGGTTCAAACGACTAAAATTATACTAACTAAGCGATATGACATGTTATAACTGTTATCGAATACCCTTAAAACGCTACTTAGCTACACACAAAATTGTATCGTGAAACTTTAAATTTATAGTCGAGTTTGCCGTATCAAATTACGTAACTTTTAAACTAATTAATTTTAAATGTAAAAAATATTCACATTTGTAGGTTATTATAGTTAAACTACATAATATGGCAATAAATTTCACAAGGCGGGTAACCTAAGTAACATATAACAAAACAAAGTTAAGCAGGTAGTAACCCCTCCTCAAGGTTTGGTTTCTTATCAATGTAGAGCAGCTGGCGTTTACTGTGAATCAGTTTCAATACAATCACACCGAATGGCCCTATGATTGATGTCCAGAATACGACTTCAACTTGTCTATCAGTTGCGTGTTTTTCATGAAAAATATACACATGCTGTGTGTTCGTCTTCGGTGGCTGGGCAGGGGTAGTTAAATAATAAACGTTCAGTATTTATGTTTATCATAGAAAAAAAAACGAAAGACTACTCGACCGAACTGAAATAATAACAATAATTCAACAAACAAAACAAACAAACAGTAATTTCGAGCACAGGAATCTATACTTAACTAAAGTAAGAGATCGATCTTTTTTTATGATATAGGAGGCAAACGAGCAGACGTATCGCCTGATGGTAAGCGATTACCGCCGCCCATGGACAACCGCAACACCAGAGGCGTCGCAAGTGCGTTGCCGGCCTTTTAAGAAGGAGTACGCTCTTTTCTTGAAGGTTTGAAGGTCGTATTGGTCCGGGAATACCGCAGGCGACAGTTGTATCATATTTCTTACGTATTCCACTACACATAATATTATCGTTAAGCATCTTTACCATCAACATATCTGTGAGGTTATTTCTCTTTTAGTACCGAATGAAGAATGATATATTTATTTTAGCAAACAAACAAACAGAAATAGAATTTACGAGATATGCGCCATCAAAGCATGAAGGTTGTCAACCTATCGTTTATTTATAGGAATCTTTCCGCTGGCATCTTTTTATGAGGCGTTCGATGATAAGCTCTCGACTGCAGTTGATATCGGCGTTGTACACATAAGCGGGCGAGACGAACTCCAGGACTGTTTAGCGGACTTTTTTTTTTCATCTGTACCAATATAACAAAAATGAAGAGGCTGTTTTTATGGTCTAATGGTGAAACAGTGGATTTCGTTATTTTTGTGTTTCTAGTCAGCATTCAAGTAGGTATAATGTATTAAGGGATAATAAAAATATAAAAAAAATCTTAAAAGTATGAGTAAAAACAATTAAGTCAGAATCTTAAACATTGTAGCCGCACTGAAATACTTTTAAATGTAAATTTATGTGATGTAAATTGTAAATATAATTTCCTAAATTTACAACTATAGTAAATACACATAAAATGTTTAACTAAAATAAAAACCTAAGATTCAGTGGTTCTACTGAACTTGAGTAGTTCCATCGCCATCTCCCACAGTGTTTTTAGTTAAATAAATATTAGAAGTAGTAACGTGAAAATCCGAAATTTTGTCATTTTTACGAGACAATTTGTAGTTTTTATACCGTGCACTTTCATCATCGTTATCAGTCCGTTGCAGTCACTGTTGGACATAGGCCTCTCCCAAGGCACGCCACAGCCTGATCAACTTTAACACACTATATTATAATATTACGAACAGTGTGATACATCGTCGAACGTGTATAAACACGCCTTAAATCTTTTATAGATCCACGTTTAACTCCAAAGGGAACCAATAAAAATTTAGTATTATGTTTTTTTATCTGTTGTTACCAGAGACACTTTGATAGAAAATTATTATGCTTTAAGAAAATTGTGTACGGCATCAAATTACGCCCGCAGCTTCACAAGATGTTAAATAATGCCCGTATTTAAACTGCAAGAGATTAAATCTATAGCAGACGATACGGCATATGAGTTTTTTTTTACTCATAAACAAACAAAATGGCGGATTTTTCAATCCCTCCCTGTTGTTTTAAGACTTTTGCGACATTTATGTACTGGACTTCGTGATCGTTGTCACGGGTAAATTGGCTATATTCAGAGCAAGTCGATTGAATTGTGATAGCTAAACAAAAACGAACTTTAATTTCTTCACGATTGAGTCCTGATTTAAACACCTCGATTTGTATATAGTACATGAGAAATAGCGAAGGTATGATAACGATGAAATCAAACAGAGCTAAAACAAAAGTGTTCTGAATCTCAACGTGATTAGATTAGTTTTTTATACTTGACACCCACATGTTAAGCTTTTTGTAGGGTATTTTCCAACGTACTATGTATTCGTACGAGCCATTGTGTAAATATCCAGGCAGGTCAACGAAGCCGTAGACGATTTTTAGGTTAAGCGTGTCAGTGAACTCTCAATTACCGGTGCAATTGTTTCAGATCCACTCCGTTTAGGAGAAAAGTTTAGAAAGATTTTCATTCCCATCCGTTGTTCAAAAGTTGATTCTACGATAGTTTGTTGTGTATTTTTCTCATAAATTTCAATAATTCTAGATCTGCCTATATGGTTTATCAGTCCACAGATAGATACGTGCGAACAGTATGTACATCGAAAGTATTTTACAAATATCGAGAAGCTCTAGAAACACAGATGTCAAGGGCCTATTCTTTACGTCAATTGAATTTTTGCCTTTATCTATTTCAAAAACGATAACATTCTCAAAGAGTATTGGTGTGAGGCATGTATACTGTATATAAGTCAGCTAACACCCCCTTGTCATGTCACACGTTGTGCCAACCTCGACATATATTGGACAAATAGCATGAAATTGATGATAAGATAATGGATGTGTTTGTTTTTTTGTGGTTTCTTCAAAGTACCCTTTATAATCAAGGAAGGGCTAGGATATTAGTTTCGTGTAATTACCTAATACTAAATACTTGAAGATTAGTCAATAATAGGACGCAGATTGTCAATTGAAATTAAACTGCTTTGAAAAGATTAAGTAATCCAATTTTAATAATGGTTTAGCGTTTAACTATTTCTCTATAATTGCACAATATCTTACTCTATTTTATGTTTATAATAAAGATGTTGGTTGTACATTAGGTCGATTACTTTATCAACGTTTTGTTCAATATTGCGAAGTATTGTAAAACGTCATTGTTTCGCATACATTATTATTTATTACGAAACTTAATCAACACTTACGGCACGTGGAGTGAAAGAGAATGTTAACAAAAACCGTGGCAGCGGTCCAAAGCTATTAGCCATGTTCATAAACAAGTAAGGCTAGCTGGAACAAAGACATAATTGCAAAGCTGGTCACACTGCCTATATTAGTGCAATCGACATTCTACAAGCTAGAACTTGAAAAGCTTGAGAGATATTAATCTTAACTGATAGACATCGTGATAATTGATAACACAATGAACGTTTATGACATTTTCTGAAATATGTTTAATTGTTTTTTTATTCATTATATGTATTAGGTTGACCGATGGTGACCAACTGTGGCGACTTCCAAATACACCGGTAATAAAAACATATGACAACGCTATCTACCAAAGATACACCGAATTACAGAGTAACGTAGTGTACCAATAAGCTACCAATTCTGCATCGCGCAATAGAAATTCACGCGCCAATTAACACATCAACCGTTGGGCAGTGACCCACCAGGCATGATCATCTAGCCTGGTGGGAGGATTCTCCCTATGTGTTGGTGGAACTTGACATTCGTTACTTCACACCTTTAAACAAGCAATTCTTGTTTTTATAACAATTACTTTGTCATGGTTATACTTTCATTCTTAAAGAAGGGCATGGTCCACTCTATACATAACCTAGTAGATTACAATGGCAAATAACTATTTGATACTTTATCAGGAACTGGTACAAATGGCCCTAAATCTATTTTTATTCATGTAATTACATCCTGTGAATCCTTTGATATGCTCTAATTATTGGTTAGTATAACAGGCGGTCATGAGTGGATGCAGACGAAGTCATAATTAGGGCCACAGATATCTGAGTGAAAATCAACATCCTTCCGTTAAGATCGTGGGCGCCGATTCAACGTTGTTATTTAGAGCATTGCCTACATGGTCATAGCGTTCCCCTTTGTCAAAGTATAAGCCCAAGTGGGCCTATGCATCACACAATTATGACACATAATAAGTTTATTTGAGTGTGAAATTGGTGGTTGTGTTGTAAAATTGAGTTTGTTAGTGACTTTCGACTGTTTTTGTATGCGAGTCTATTCTCTAGAGTCTAGAGTTTAGTCTATTTAGTATGTAAGCCTATGTAGGTACTAAGGCATAAAACAACACGATAGGGAGTAACCATACGCAAACGTTCCCGTCTGCTAAAGTATAATTCCAAATGGATTACCGTCGTCCATGGACACCCGCAACACCAGAGACGTCACAAGTGCGTTGCCGGCCTTTTAAGAAGGGGTATGCTCTACTCTCCTTATTGTTAGGAGAAAGTATGTATACAAGAAAAATTAAAAGGTAACGGGAAAATTAAACTTTTTTTGCCCGCGACTGTGCACTGCCCGTGGGAAGCTGAGACCGATGTGCAACTTTAAATATTTTTTTAGATGAGCTTCATTCTGCGGATAACACCGCGTGGCTCACCTAGTGTTATAGACCAAAAAAAATTATTTTACATCAGTTTATACATGATAAATACAAGTGTACATCAAATAAATGACAATGAATGTATAAATGGCTGTGACTGTAGGTTGAAGAACTCATGGCTAAGTAGTTCTGGTGTAAAAAATATAAAAAAGTCATAAAGCTGCATTTGATTCTGATAAAATTAAATAAATACATCGAGGGTCACTTTGCATAATAATCCTATACATCAGGCCGTAACCCTCAAATGCAGTTGTGTGACGCGAACTCCCATTGTCCTAAACTTCGTCAGCCAGCGAACCTTAACATATAGTTACTGCTACATTCATTACAGACAAAAATGAACTTTATTCCATTACAATAAGGGAAGTAAAAAGACGATGTAGCTTTGTTAGGGTGTAGTTTCGGTTAGGTCAGTGACATGTGACTTTTGGAGCTCTATTCATGACAGGCTATAAACATTGAATGTAGCAGAAAGTGGTACAAAAAATCTAGAACGGCAGTTGTCCCAATTCCATTAATGTCATTGTTAAGTGAAATCTGTGACATTACTGAGTCATTTCGCGAATAATCACTAAAGAAGTACAAAATGTAAAGTATGGAATCTTTAGGTACCAAAACAGCGAAGTAATTTTTTTTCACATTTTGACAAGACTTTAAAATTTAAATACTAATGTAAGATAGTATTGATATTATATTACTGTAATTCACGTATAAAAAAGTAATCAAGCATTCAATACCAATATTAAATTGACCGTTTACAACTTCGTACTGAAAATGACACTGCAATTTAAAAACTATTGTTTTAATTTTGTTTAGACAATGTTTTTATTAACTCATTAAGGTTTCACTCTTTAATTTCGTTACATATTTATTTCAATTGTTTGTTTTTTTTTATAGTAATAAAATTACATACTACGTATAATATTCAAGTATTTAAGAATTGTCTAGACCTATAAATTAATTGTTAATTGTATTATAACACAATGAATGGAAGGTCAAAATATTATTGACACCGGGTATCATCTACACACGCGGGGATACACAGATAGATGCATAATTGGAACTTGTATTAACGTATCTTTTGTTTGAACTACTCTATTTAGACACGTATTTGATGAAATTAACTAATAAAATAATACAATTGTAACAGCTGGTGCTATAAGGCTTCCACTACTTTGACTACTACATTCGAACAAACACAAGGCATGTTTTGAAACCGAAAAAAATATCGAATGTGTTCGCGCCTTTTTTCTTTTTTTTTAAGCGCGATGACGCACGGTCTGTGAACTTCCTTCCATTGTGAGAATCGTGTCTTAGCCAGCCGGAGTTCGGCCTAATACGGTAGTAAAAAAAAAACTATGTCCTATTAATGTCTCTGGTTTGGAAGCGAGGAGGAAAGACTTATAATACGAAGCAAGTTTTGAACGCAGTTTATAAATAGAAATACATACATGCATAGTGAAGGAATTAGTACATTGAAAATGATAATTTAAGCTTTTTAATACTTCAGAGAAAATGTACAGTTCGATTAAAAAATATAATTTCATTTTTTAGAACTTTTTAAAAATAAGCCGTCTGAAAATATAAAGTTATGAACATCGAAAATGAACTGCATTACCATAAAATCATGTAGGAACGGAATGGGATCCATCACAATTGAGCCGGAGGCAAAATTTCGTGCATAATAAATTGTTATTATTATTAACGCAGATGAACGAAAATCTTAAGAAGGAATACCTTTACATATTTAAATTTAAACTCAGTCAGCAAGAGGGTCCTCTGCGTAAGTAGGATCATTGGTTACCCCTAGCGTACTTTATAGTCCTATAAATCATGTTTTGTAGCATCATAGAGCATTTTATCCCGCATAATAATACGAGTGGGGTAAACCTAATTAATTAGTTCTTTCAACTTTAATGATAACAAGAATGTGTGGTGTGAAAATTTGTGTCAAGAGTCAGGAACGTAGTGATAAGAGAAAGTTGGATTGAAGGAAGATGTAGTGACAAGGATTGAAAAGGGCATGCTTCGATGGTTTGGCCACTCGGAGAGGATGGGCGATAGAAGACTCACGGAAGAAATGTATGCAACGATTGTCGGAAGAGGTCGTCCATAGCGAAAATTTCTGTTCAGGTGTTCTGAAAAAGGGTAATTTGAAAAAGCTGTAACCATGCAACGACTGATGAATGTGGACGAGGCAAGAGAAGTGTGTCAGAGTAAGTAGGATGTAAGTAGTAAGTGGGGATCAATTGCCTCTGCCTACCCTTCAGGAAACAGGCGTGACTGATATGTATGTAATAAACCTTTATGCACGAAATAATTAACTTTTTATCAATGCTTTATTATTTTTATAGATTATTAACCAGAATTCCAAATCGTTTAGAATTACATCGAGAGCAATTCGGGTAATATAATGTCTGTGTGGTCTTTTCGAGAAAGGATAGATACTATTGTGTCATCGATACAGCCGATATTAAGCGTGACGTGACGAGAAAGTAAACAGGCTCTATCAACTCGACCCTGTCGTCCTTGTTTCCATAAAGACCAGAAAACGTAATTTAATGTTAAATACAGCCTTTTTATTAATAAAAAGTGAATCACACTATATGCCTGATGTAATTGAAAACTATACCTTTACAATAGGCATGATGATGATGATAACCAAGAACCACTAATGTGTTTATCATATGAAACGGGGTTCATAGAGTAAACATATCGTTTTTATATTCATATTCAGAGAAACTACAAAATACAGCCATCCCAAATAAAGGTCATTTTGTTCGGATATAATGGACGATCACTTTACTGTTTTTAAGATCTCTAATTGACATTGGCTGACAAATCGTGACGTCACAAACAGACACCGCCGAAATTTCAAATTAAAATTGCGATTTTTTCGTACTTAAACGTTATGTTCTGTAGATATAGAACTGTTTTTGACAATAGGTGATACTTCCGAAGTCATCATGCCAATGGAAATAGTATAAAATGAAGTTGCTTCTGCTGTCTGTTATCTTAGTGGTAGATCTGTAAAACTACTAAGGGTATTTCAATGTAGTTTTGGGCAATAAACAGAGTTATTCACAAGTTATGTTTATATGTATAACTGGCTGCACCCAGCTGTGTTACTTGCAGTTGTTATACGCTTACAGCAGCATTGTGGTAAATACTATAGTTATATACAGTACGGACACACAACATTTAGACATCAATTTGGAGGCGGCTTTTAGATCATGATGTGTTTAAAGTTAAGAATAACTCACCATACTCTATGAATACAAATATTAAATCCAACTAATTGGCTTTCGCAATATTGTCAAACCTCTTTAAATTGATTTCTAATTCCGTTAGCACAGATTATTTTTAACGTAATCATTGTATAATCAAACCCTTATTAATGCAACAAAAGATGGCCGCAATTTAACATAACTGAATATTGCGTAGAGTGAAATATCTAGTAGACGCAGCGCTGCTGTGACGCCATAAAAAACCGGTCAATGACAAGATTTTCGGCGTTAAATTTTTAATCAATTTACCCGAATAATTTTTTTCTTAACGCTTTATTTGACATTCCAAATGTAACGTAGGTCACGTAACATTTGCAATGTCAAATAAAGCGTATGGCTGTTTTAGAACGTTTGTGCACCTGTCATATGGTTTATTGTAAATTGCGTTCGGAAATCACGACGCATGGGACAGCTGAGTGCGTGTAATCGATTCGATATGCAAATTTGTAGCGTTTACGGTGCACGTTTTGCACGATTTCGATGGCTCGTGGCTTTATTATGGTTATTCAAAGCTAAATTTTAAACCCAGATTACTTGGTAAAATATCATTACTTTGTTTGTTTGACCATAAGTAAGAATATCGTATATATTTTGTCTTTTTACGATACAAAATCTAAACTCATCTTACTCTAGCTAAGTCTAGAATTACTTTGAAATACTTTTATACTTATTATACACTAAATATGTATAACAGGTAATCTGACAGCTTTAAGCGGGGCGTGAAAAAGTATCTCATCAGGCCGCCATGGTGTGGGTCACCATGCTGCATTGTTCTTTTTCGCATTGAGGATGGTGACCACCACTCTTGGATTCTGCTCATGCTTTCCATCAGGCAGGGCAGAGTCAGTTTGGAAGCTTAAACATAAAAAAAGAAAAATAAGCTCAGAAAAAGAAAATTGTAATCAACTTATTAGAAACAGGGTGACATCATTACCGTCTCAGCCGAAGGTCGTCCACAGCTGGACATAATAGCTACGCCCAAGTTCTCCACAACAAACGGTTTTGTGTTGCCAGCATTCAACTGTATCCCGCGAAAAAACGGTTGAAAGTCTTAAAATACTACTTTATATTTAGAAAGAAAGAAAGAAAAAATAATATTTTGGCAACAACAGAAAGTAATACAGAATAAAAAGGTAACAGAACAATTTTGCAAGGTCAAAAATATCCGTAAATATTGTATCCGTGAGTAATTAGAGAAATGCTTAAATAGGTAACTTGTGTTTGCAAATTGTGAGAGCTTTGTACAGATAATATTATGTGTGCCATGTATTTTAAGTAAATACTTAGTTTGAGCAAATACTCACTATACAGCGCATTCATGGACCAGTTATTCATGGGGACATTAGTACCTATGATACACTCATAGACTTAGGTCACTGTTTATTAAAATAATAACTATATAGTGTGAGACAAGGGGTACGAGGATCTTGTGTTACTACCACATTATTCTCTTGAAGTAATCAAAATGCTTGTATTAGGCACATCAAAAGCGCACATTGATGGAATTATGCCCAGTCAATTCGGTATCACAACACGTAGTTATCACCAAACCACACGTACATATTACAAAGATATGAATCATCAGAGTCGAGAATAATATACATTGATTTACGCTCTCATTTACTGCATTTCTTGGAAATGTATGCAGTTTAGTCACAAACATTACAATAATTTACTTCAGCCAGCAAGAGGCAAATAGGTCATTAAATAATGCTCTCTTGGCGTAAGCAGAGGAGTTAAAAATGATCACATTTTGCAAATTGCCTATTGATATTAAAGGAAGGAAGAAAATTTCTTAAAATTAGAAGCACGAAATGAGAAAGAAACATGCAACGTTTGCGTGTTTCTTTGTATTGTACCCTCTACTCCATAATATTGCACATCCGGACTTCAAATGTGTACAAAACTCATTAGTAAATCTAGATACTCAGTTTTTATCTAACGTCATGACTGTTGTCTATGTAAGACTATGAATAAACAAAATTATCACCTGCCAGCGCGCGTAGTGTGTACACGGTGAATAAGTTTATGAATGGATGACTCATTTTCCCGCCATTAGATGTTTTTTTTTTTAATTCGCGTGCAAGCTGCGATTGCGACAAAGGTAACCGTGTTAGTCATTATGTAATTAAATGAGGTTTAAACGTTGTAAGTAAATAATAAGTAGGTGTACTAGGGAATCTAGTTTAATTGTGGTATTTAAGTAAATTAGTCTAGCGGATGTATTCAATAACCTGTCTCTGGTCAAACTTATTATACGGGCATACCTTAGTAAGGTTATGTGTGGATGATGACAAAGAACTCTAGGGCAGTCTAGGGTATGAGTGGACTACATTTTAGAAGAAAAACCTATAAGCCGTACGCCTACAAAATTTATGTAGCCTATGTCACCCGAATTTATACGAATCTATACTAATATATAAAGCTGAAGAGTTTGTTTGTTTTGCTTGAACGCGCTAATCTCAGGAACTACTTGTCCGATTTGAAAAATTATTTCAGTGTTAGATAGCCCATTTATCGAGGAATGGCAATAGGCTATACATATCATCACGCTAATGCCAATAGGAGCGGAGCACCAATAAAGAATATTAAAATATAAATAGAATAGAGTAAAGAATAAAAACGGGAGAAAATTATTCCGCTACGGGCAATAGAAGACGTTAACGAGGTTGCGTGTGTCTGTTAGTTTTTATATATAATTACGAATGTATTGACACCATTCATTAGTTCGGTTCAGTAGTTTAAGCGCTACGGTAACACACACAAACATCCATAGACTGGAAATATTACCCTTCCTTTTGGCTTCATCGTAGTCGAGTAAAATGGACGGATAAGTTAGAGGTGGCTTTTAATCGAGTTTGTTTTAAAAGTTACGTTCTTATTTTTGACAAATTCTTTATTCATAAAAAGTATCTCATTCAACTAGTTCATGGCTATCTTTCACTTGTTCTAGTTTAACTTCCTTTAAGCATAACATTATACATATACATATATACATAAATGAAGTTTTTATCGCCGAACAATAACAAAATAAAACTTTAATACAGTTTAATCGCAATAATTGTCGTAGACAGGAAAGTTACAACAACAATCTTAATGAAGTAGGTATATTATTTAACTTCCCGGTATATGTCGAATTGTCAACTCTCATTACACAATTATGTATATACAATACGGCCTACGTATCTTGACGAGTCCGAACTTCGCGCAGAAGGTTGCGGAATAACTTTTTTTGGGAACAAAATGGTGGTGTGACACCCTCAGGCACGCGTATTAATATGTACAGACATTTTAACACACAACGCCATCTAGTCCCAAACTAAGCGGAGCTTGTAATATGGGTACTAGATAACTGATATTAATACTTATATACTTTTTTTTGTAAATACATACATATTATACATAGAAAACACCCAAACTCCGAAACAAATATTTGCAGATCATACAAACATTTGGTCCGACTCAGGAACCGAACCCGAGACCTCTTGCACAGCAGTCGCATTCGCTACCACTGCGCCACAGAGGCAGTCAAATTGGACATCTCTTATTGGTTACTGCGTGCGAGTGTAAATGCGTTAAAGTTTGCAGAGCCTATGTACAGACTCGTCAAGATACGTCGACCGTATAGTACCTATAACAATTTATGAATAAATTATGAAACTTGATTTTATTAACAGGCAAAACAACAGTGTGTCTTTGTTTTCCGTACATATTAATTATACAAGCTGAGCCCCACGAAATTGCCCATGGTTGCTATACATTTACTACAATAACCACAGGATAGGCCCCGAATTAAAGGTTATATAAAAAAGTAGCCCAAGTAACTCCTTGTTTCATCAGCTATCTGCCAGTGTAAGTCCCGTCAAAATCGGTAAAGCAGAACTGGTGTTACGGGTGTCCATGGGCGGCGGTAATCGCTTACCATCAGGCGATACGTCTGCTCGTTTGCCCCCAATTACATAAAAAAAGATCAACAACTCCCTTCTCTGTCTGTATAAAATATATCAATATATAACAAATACACTATTTACGTTATCATGCGTTTCTCGGGTTATCTTTAACAGTACTTGTAAAGCATAATTATATTTCATTTACTTCATTGTTGTTCATTAAAATGTAACTAATTGTAATGTTTTGCTTTTTATTCTAAATGGTTTCATTCATATTCATAATCAGACCTTTTAGATATGTAGCAACACGGGCTACCGAACGGGGAGAAGTAACGATAGGTATATTTTTCACATTTTAGACGCTGTTACAACGAACTCTTTATATTTTATTTATTAATTTATTACTTACAATATCCTTACAGACTATATCCAATACGATATTGTAGTTACATTTTTCTTAGAAACTAACAAAACATTCACAATTCCACACACACACATAATTACATTATGTGTTCGTAGGCCCATTTGGGCTTATACTTTGACAGATGGGGACGCTTGCGTATAGCTACCCTCTACCATGTTGCTCTATATTATATATATGCGATGGGTCTAGAGATTTCCCTTTTGATGAAATATTTATTTTGAGTAGTGATTTGGGTGCAACCAGTAAAAAAAATACGGTCAATAAATTTTCTTTACATACTACAAAATTTTCAACCACCCGTGACACAATACTGGTAACATTGAAAAAGTTTATCATATTGTTGAAGATGGTATGGTGGAGATATGGTGAAATGGAAGGAGAGGGAGGGGAGGTAACAGTCTTCAGCAAATTCACTTAGAAAGTGGGTCTCATGCGAGCTGAAGTATTTATCTCCCGACAGTATGGTAAGCCGAACTGTTCACTACTAATAGGTGTTTTCAATAACTAGCTACAGTTTTAATAGAGGTAGCTTATAGAAAAAGGTATGAATTTAAATTAAAATGAGTATTTGCTTTTTTTTGACAATTAAAACGTCTTGAAAAAAGATAAAAAAATAATCCTGCATATAATGACTGTATTGAATTAATCATATTGAAAAAAATAGTTTACGTCCAATTTTAACAAGAAATAAAACACGGCCGTTATCCCATCTATTCAGTAAGAGTTTTTAAGATAAATAATCTAACCGACTGTATCGTAAATTAATACCGATTTTCCCCTTACTAAAACGAATATTACAAAAACATCTCGGAAAATATAATTATTTCTTATGTATTTATATTCATTTCTATCACAAACTTTAATCAAATAAACATTTAAATATATTGCTCAATTGAGTAGTCTACAACAGTGACGTCACAAGTTTGTATTTAGAACATTTTTTATACAAATATATCATTTAGACAGATAATAAAAAGTAATTAATTTGAATAAGGTGTCAACTACCATAATAATTACCTTTACTAAACGCACTTCATTGCTTGGTTCCTCTGCTATAAGTCTATTAAATGTGGACTAACATGTCCCATACGCATATGGCAATAAACAGCCAACGCCTCGACTTCGTTTCAATATATAGTTACTGTTTTAAGGATATATACTGTATGTTTGTTCGTGCCTGTCTAAATTTAAACGGCCATCACAGTTAATATAAGTGACTTAGGTTGTAGACACATCTCATTGGTACTAAGATAAGAGATAACCTAGTGAAATAATTTCCTCGGCCTCTCGACAAATCCAGTTGTCAACAGTGGACATACGTCTTAGAACAATTTCACAACAAATTCTTTCATATTGTAGTTTAAGTTAAATGATTTATGAAACAAAATTGAAGCCTTTACCAATATATGAATCAATAGGAATCCCAGGATGTGTGTAGGCGCTATAATAAACTCGGCAACAGAGCGCGGCATTTCGAAAGCCACGTTTAATTGCGTCTTCGTTCCGTACTTGCGAAATGCTTACACTATTATCTTCACGGTCTATTTCTTAAACGAAAAGATATGGGATTAATTTACTTTCATGTATTAGAGTCATAAGCGAAATAAATTTCTTGAAGATAATTAGAGTATGACCTAATGAAGTAGAATGCGCTCATAGCCCAGCTACACAGTGATTGGAAACAATCACCGAGGGTAAGCAACGACAGCGCGGTCAGTACATGGATGAGTGACCACTGGTGGCATGTTACCATGAGCGACTCCGTAATTCGGAGATCACGTTAAGCAGTCGGTCCCGGTTGTTATCATACAACAGTCGTGAAGCTTAGTTGGAGGCTTTCGGGGGGCCTAAAAACATCCAACGGAAAGATACGTAGCCACAACGTATTCTTGTCAGTCCTCAACCCGCACTTGGCCAGCGTGGGGATATAGACTGAAAGGAGACCCGAGCCCAGCAGTGGGACATGGATTATTGATGAAGTAGAAGAATCTCAACAAACCGCCATGGTATGGGCACTATGCTGCATTGTTGCATTTTCTGCATTTAGATGGTGGCTATGACTCTTGAATTCTGCTCATGATTTCCATTAGGCAAATTAGAGTCACTAGGGCAGACTCAGACATGTAAAAAAAAAGGGAACCGGAAAATTTACTTAAAGTTAAATAATGTTTATAAATAAGGGGATAAGCCATATTTATATCACTTAATAATTGAATGCTATGATCTAGTCCAACACAGTTGTTTTTATTATCAATACTAACTCTCTCTATGGACACATCATCATCATCATCATCATCAGCCTATCGCAGTCCACTGCTGGACATAGGCCTCTCCAATTTCACGCCACTTAGTTCGATCTATGGCTTCTCGCATCCAGCTCCTGCCAGCCGTCTTGCGCAAATCATCGCTCCACCTGGCTTGTGGACGTCCTACACTACGTTTGCCGAGACGCGGTCTCCACTCAAGAACTCGTTTACCCCAACGGTTATCGGTTCTTCGGCAAATGTGGACAGCCCACTGCCACTTCAGCTTGCTAATCCTGTGGGCTACATCGATGACCCTGGATTTTTTTTTATTTTTTGTACATGGTCAGGTTGAATACATCGCGACAGCCGCATACACAAGCGAGTAGTGTATAATACCTTTCTCTTTCTCCCTCTTTCTTTTTATTTTAAGTAATTTATTATTTCCTAAAATACTGAATTTCCTAAATACTTTCTTGTACTTAAATAAAAACTAATCAGCAAAATTTAAGAGAAAAATCAAGAAAACCTACATAAAATTGAGCACGATTTTTTTTGCAATTTGTGTCGATCCTACATTAGCCGAAGGAACTTCGTTCCTACCTGGTGTCCCACGACACCACATTTATTTATAATATTAGCGGCCCGACTTCGACTTCGCACGAATATGGCTTAGAAATTTTTGGATTTGCTCTAATGTAACATGCGTGAATTATACATATAAAGATATAAACCTTCCTATTATCACTCTATCTATTACTGAAAACTATTAAAATCCATGGAGCAGTTTAAAAGATCCAAGCGAGCAAATAGAGGAAAATTTTGAATATGTAATAATGTAAAGAAACTAGCCATACACGGCAGGGTGTATCTGAAAGTTACCTGCATAGTGGAGGAACCTAGGGAACCCAGGGAGCTCTTTTGCCTCCTATTTCATAAAAAAAGACAAGCTCCGGTTTAGCTGAAGAGCCAAATTATGTGATCCGCAAATTGGTGTTCTGAGTTTTGGATTTGTGTCCTTTTTATACTATGCAAAGATAAATATGCATTATGCTATAGTATGTTTCTCAATAGTCGTAATAACTTTAATAAGTTAATACAGCGTTTCAAAAATAATCATTTGAGACGAGTCAATTATTTGTTTATAAAAGGCTTTAAAATTGGAAAGTCCGGTTACTCCAATCAGTACTACACTACGGAACGGTGCTTGTATATTAAGAATAGATTGTACAATAAGTCTATAGGTACGTTTAGTTCAAGAAATAAGCACAAGTATGTCATGATACATATTATCTTTGTTTTATTTACTTTCGTCTTAGGTGTCTGAGTAACAATCTTGTTTTTCGCCTTTTGTATTGTTTGTTGTTCAATAGGTATTGACTCAGAATGTCAATAATATGTTTGGGTTTTTTTGGGTTATTCGGGAGTTTGGAATTCGGAAAATCCATTTATTGAATATTCATCATGTTATGAGATCAGAACAGTAAAAAAGATTGAAGATATACCTACAAAAGCTGAATTAATGTTGAGNCAAAATTGAAGCCTTTACCAATATATGAATCAATAGGAATCCCAGGATGTGTGTAGGCGCTATAATAAACTCGGCAACAGACCGCGGCATTTCGAAAGTCACGTTTAATTGCGTCTTCGTTCCGTACTTGCGAAATGCTTACACTATTATCTTCACGGTCTATTTCTTAAACGAAAAGATATGGGATTAATTTACTTTCATGTATTAGAGTCATAAGCGAAATAAATTTCTTGATGATAATTAGAGTATGATCTAATGAAGTAGAATGCGCTCACAGCCCAGCTACACGATGATTGGAAACAATCACCGAGGGTAAGCAACGACAGCGCGTTCAGTACCTGGATGAGTGACCGCTGGTGGCATGTTACCATGAGCGACTCCGTATTTCGGAGGTCACGTTAAGCAGTCGGTCCCGGTTGTTATCATACAACAGTCGTGAAGCTTAGTTGGAGGCTTTCGGGGGGCCTAAAAACATCCAACGGAAAGTTACGTAGCCACAACGTATTCTTGTCAGTCCTCAACCCGCACTTGGCCAGCGTGGGGATATAGACTGAAAGGAGACCCGAGCCCAGCAATGGGACATGGATTGTTGATGAAGTAGAACAATCTCAACAGACCGCCATGGTATGGGTACTATGGTGCATTGTTGCATTTTCTGCATTTAGATGGTGGCTATGACTCTTGAATTTTGCTCATGATTTCCATTAGGCAAATTAGACTCAATAGGGCAGACTCAGACATTAAATAAAAACAGGGAACCGGAAAATTTACTAAAAGTTATATAATGTTTATAAGCCATATTTATATCACTTAATAATTGAATGCTATGATCTAGTCCAACACAGTTGCTTTTATTATCAATACTAACTCTCTCTATGGACACATATGGCAATCGATTTTTTTGTACATATTAAAAAAAAACACAATGTATTCAACCTGACCAAGGTTGAATACATTGTGTTTTTTTTAAATACCATTTTGTTGTTGTTCATTGTAACTTATACAACGGACATATTTTTTGTTTTTTATAATATTAGCGGCCCGACTTCGACTTCGTACGAATATGTCTTAGAAATTTTTGGATTTGCTCTAATGTAACATGCATGAATTATACATATAAAGATATAAACCTTCCTATTATCACTCTATCTTTTGCTGAAAACTGCATTAAAATCCATGAAGTAGTTTAAAAGATCCAAGCGAGCAAACAGAGGAAGATTTTGAATATGTAATAATGTAAAGAAACTAGCCATACACGGCAGGGTGTATCTGAAAGTTACCTGCATAGTTACACCCGTCAGGTCAGTTAAAGCTGTGAAGAGGACGTACCTGGACAGTCCTGCAACCTATGGAGGACCCTAGGGAACCTAGGGAGCTCGTTTGCCTCCTATTTCATAAAAAAAGACAAGCTCCGGTTTAGCTGAAAAGCCAAATTATGTGATCCGCAAATTGGTGTTCTGAGTTTTGGTGTACTTTGTGTCCTTTTTATACTATGCAAAGATAAATATGCATTATGCTATAGTGTGTTTCTCAATAGCCGTAATAACTTTAATAAGTTAATACAGCGTTTCAAAAATAATCATTACGAGTCTATTATTTGTTTATAAAAGGCTTTAAAATTGGAAAGTCCGGTTACTCCAATCAGTACTACACTACGGAACGGTGCTTGTATATTAAGAATAGATTGTACAATAAGTCTATAGGTACGTTTAGTTCAAGAAATAAGCACAAGTATGTCATGATACATATTATCTTTGTTTTATTTACTTTCGTCTTAGGTGTCTGAGTAACAATCTTGTTTTTCGCCTTTTGTATTGTTTGTTGTTCAATAGGTATTGACTCAGAATGTCAATAATATGTTTGGGTTTTTTTGGGTTATTCGGGAGTTTGGAATTCGGAAAATCCATTTATTGAATATTCATCATGTTATGAGATCAGAACAGTAAAAAAGATTGAAGATATACCTACAAAAGCTGAATTAATGTTGAGGAAGTGTTTTGAAACTGGAATACCTATTATTTTCCTAAAAAAATATATTCTTGTGCTAACTTTATTAGTTTTAATAATTCATCTACCTATAAAAATATTAGTAATTAATGGTTGGATTAAGGACCTATATACCTAATTATGGTACCTTTAGCGTGGTCATTGACAGTCTCTAGGGCGGAATTATGCTGACAACATTCGTGACCATCTATCAGGTGGTCACGTAACTCGCATTAATTCTACTTCATTATTTATAATTTGACGTCTTTCTTGATCTAAAATAATGTTCCTTGCATTTAGATTAAACACTATATTCGTGCACTTCGTGTACATTGGCGGACTTAAAAGCCCAGGGAATTCTCAACCAGTCAACCTTTGGGGGTTTAGAGATCTAGTAACTATACTACATTTCAATGATGATGATGAATTTTGACAATTTGTGTCAAATTGTTTAGATCACAACAGTTTATAATGAACATGTTGTTATCTATTTCAAACCATGTATTTTATGCATAAAACAAACCAGATTATTTTCTCTTTAGCGATAGGAACAGGATGATAAACAAATTAGAATACTTGTCTGAGACTAGAAGATTTCCCGTGTTTAATTTGCTATATCTATTATTTTTGCTCGAAGAAAACTGGTTCTTCTTAAATGTTTGTAGAACACTAGTTTTTGCCCGTGGCTTGTCGGCTTGAATGTTTACTGTGCGCGTTTGAGAATGCTACTACAAAAAATAACGAAGTTTCATATTTTCGAACCCACGTTTTGCACCCTACGTCACCAAAAGAACATGTGTGCTATTTGTTTTACTTTTATAGCCATCGGTTTCAGCTGTGGGTTGATCAGTTGAATCAGATTGTTAGTTTTTTCATTCACTTACCTACCCATTGATATGACTGTAAGTAAGAACCATTTAAAAAAAACAGAACTCTAACAGAGGTTGTGAAGAAGACCACGCCAAATTTATGGAACATAAAGTTTCATTTCATTTATACGACCAGTATCTTTTCCTTTAGTGCAAATAATGATTGTAGATGCTACTTTTAGCAGCAGCTACATTCGCAAATGCAACTAATTGTGGTTAGGCGGGTTCTAATCGACAGCATTAATTTACACAAATAAAATCAACCGTATTCCTCGTTGAATAAGATAGAAGTTCCTTTGTTGCCACAGGTGCTTACGACGTTGTTGCTCTTGGCTGCACCGTCGTGAGTCAGCGTTCAATATGACTAGACGTATAAGTTCTTGACCTTATGTTGTATCGTAGCAGCTGTTACAGTTTTAATGATAATAGCGTTACAGTGTGAACAGACCACAACATATCACTTTGCAAAAATTAAAAAGTAAAACTACCGGACATTGTTCAGACTAGCAGACAGATTATGAATGAATATTTTAAATTACTGCTGGTTCCCATGACAACTTGCAACACTCGTCATGTCGTGGCATTCGGGTTTCCCCCACTCTGCAGTGATCTGAAGAAACGCAGTAATAACCTAGTTTTATTAATTAATAGTGGTCCATTTCAAGATATAAGTACATAGCCGGACCGATCATTTCAATTTGAGTAGAACTGTACAGTGTAATAGCGTTTTAGATTCACGCCTCAGGCTTAATAAGTTTTTCCCTCAGTATTATAAGGTGTTGGTGTGTTTTAACAAAAAAAACCGTTTTATTATATTCTTACGTTGGTTGTGAAATACATTACGACATTTCTAATTTCTTTTTCCGTTTTCCAAACGCCAAAATGATCTAAGAAGGCTGGCAAAGAGGACATACCTATATCGTTTGAATTTTATCGTGATTTCAAAGTTAAATAAAAAAACATTTATTTTTCTATTGATCTCAAAACTAAACATAACAATAAATTACGATGAAGTAGCTATAACTTGTGACACGGAAACATGCAGACAAACTCACAACATTTCTAAATCGGTAAGTAGGCAATGGTTGCCTATACTAATGTCCATTACATTTACTAGACGTCTCAATAGCTAATAGGTACCCGCTTTGCTAGTTATTGGTATTCTCCGAGCAAAGTATCAGAACTAGATCTTTACTAGTACGAGTTTAGTTAACTGTAAGTACACATTTAAAAGCTCGCGGAATACATATCAATGTAAACAGACTGGATCGTGTTTAGATTTATGTAGATTACAAAATATTACTTCCTAGAATACAATGACTTTTTTTTAATCTTTATTTATTTAGAGACTTTTATTACATGGTCATTTGTTAGTCCAATCGTACCTCATTCTATGTTATATTCTATATTAAATCAGGTCAAAGCTTTTGATGCGTAAACATTCCGAATAAGACAAGTGCAGCAGGTTGGGTTTCCTAAAATGTTAATAAACATACCAATATCATAATTATTTAAATCGCATTTACGCACCAACGCCTCCCTTTGTGTTCGATACTTGACACACTCCCTCAGCAAGTGTTGGACATCACCAAGAGTCCCACATATCTCTCAGTCCGGTGTATCTACTTTCTTCATAAAATGTCCAAACTTCCTAGACGGATAGTGTCCTGAGTCTATGGGCCACAACAATAAGGATACAATGACTCCGTTATAAAATGATTCGTGGATTTTCACATTCTTATAAAAAGAAAATTTTGGAAATGATTTGAGGAACTTTACTCTTACTCACAATCTATATATATATATCTGAATAAGTGAAGCAAAAACTTTGTACCCGTTTTAACGAAAAGTATGCGAACAGAGGAGTATGAAATAGGGCACAGTTAAAGTTTATATGGAGGAGCTCAAAAAGCTAAAAGTAATAAATTTAATAATATTTATTGAATTGTGATCGAATCGACAACTGGGTGACTACAGGTATTTATTAAAAGTAAAATTGATTTGAAGACGTTTCAAAAACTCAAGAAGTTTCGCAACGAAAGAGCTTTCATTTAGACACGATGCAGCTTCATATAATGTTTACAATTCTTTTTTTCAAGGAACTTTCTGCATCGCACAACAAAACTGTGGAATGAACTGTCGCCTGCAGTATTCCCGGACCTATACGACCTTCACACCTTCAAGAAAAGAGCGTACTCCTTCTTAAAAGGCCGGCGATAATCTCTTACCAGCAGGCGATACGTCTGCTCGTTTGCCACCTTATCATAAAAAAAGAAACTGAAAAAATGATGACAAACCGACAGGGATTGCTGGTATCGAATTAATACGCACTGTTTTTCCAATCACATTCACATCAGTATTATTTGAAGTTGGCTCAACTTTTTTCAAAAAGGATTTAATCAAGTATTTTTGGTTCATCATTTCTCTTGAATGCCACAGCGGAGCATAGCAGGGTACAGCAAGTTTTTTTACTACTTAGCACCATTTTCCCAATCACGTATTGTTTGAAGTCGACTAAACTTTTTTATTTAATAGGTTTTATTCGTATTCGCGTAATTGCAATAAGTATGTATTGAAATGAAACTCAATTAGTGCTTTGCAAACTGTATTTTCCATATATTTTTTAGGTATTCACGCACAGAAAATACAACACTAATACTAACGTCAACTGAGTCAAAGGCAAAATGTGTGAGTGTGAGTAAATAAAATTTGAACCTTAACTTATCACAATAGAGTTGGACATCGTATCGCAAGCGTATTCTTTAGTCCTCTAGGCAGCGTATGAGCACTCTGAGTAACTGCTGTCTATTGTAGTGTGGGGTCAGACATTTTGACGTCTGCTGAAATCAAATATGTGTTAAAGGAAAATTTGAGCTCCATTATTACACTACTGTTACTTGTTAGGGTAAAAAGGACAAAGTTCATACCATATTGTAATGTTTAAGTAAACCAGTGTTTTAATGCCACGTTGGGAGACAAAAACTAACCTACAGAGCATGAGTCAGTACTGTGAATGACTTCGGACAGCAAAAACATAATAACATGCTTTTTTATCTTTGGCTGAAACCAAATGACCGTGAAATGTGAGTTGCATTTTAGCGGTTTTTATTGTACATACTTAAACCCGGTATTCTTTTTACTTTAAATGTTAAAATATACGTATGATACAGACATGGACGAATCAGTATATAATGTAGTAGATAATATGTCGGGAAACGATTAATAAATAGTAATAAAAAATAGCATCTCTTATCTCTCGTGTAATAACTCAATCTCAATAGCAGCAACCAATGCTCGACTTTCTCTAAATTGGTAAAGTAATGCGTCCACTTTCTTACAGTTTTCTATTGTAAAATAATTTCTCGCTCCTGATCACTGGTGCTTATAATCACTGGACGAGGTCCGTTACCAGAGGTCAAACACTCCTTTCTGATTTTCCAGTTCAAAGCGCGCTAACACGATTGTGACTTATTGGTGCCCACTGGTGGTTAATCACTCACTTTCTGGTAATCCGTCAATTCGTTTGACCCCGTTTTAGCATAATACGGCCTTACAGAAAACCAATATTGCCGGAGCCCAAAACCTTCCCTTTCCCTGACTTAAGGGGGTCTCTCTAACTAAAGTCGCGAGAAAGGGAGGCTCCTAGGACAGCAACGCATTTGTAACTTTGGAGTTGCATGTGTCCCGTTGTTCGTTTATTCCGGAGGACAAATGTAAAATAAAAATAAAAAAATTTAGCCCTGGCACATAATTCCTAACACGTATTGTTTATTGTGTTTTAAACGATTCTTGGCGACAGAATGCCGGAAAACAGCAACGCATGTTTAGCATACTACACATTAGTTAACATGATTCTAGTAGTAACAGTGATAAATACTTTGTAGGGACATATGTATGTATTATCAAAGTGTGCAATTTTATGTAAGCCGGGCGCAGCGCAAGCGGCGCAAGGCAGTCGTTCTCGGTCAACTGTCGTGTCATGTCAACTTATATGTAATTGTTATATATTTACCGTGTGTGAATAAATCACATTATCATTGGTTTTATAACTAGTTATTAACTATCTAGATAAAAATCAAATACCCATAATGGCCCACTGCTGGGCTCGTGTCTCCTCTCAGCAGAGGGTTAAGGCCATACGTCCCCACGCTGGCCTAGTGTGCGTTAGGGACGGGCTATAATATAACATAAACCATACATACATTATAATTATTATTATTTTTGTTATATTCGTTTCTACACAATCCTAAGTACGCATGAGTATGCTCCTACATTTCTTTGCTATCCTCTATTCATTGAGGGTTTCCTGGAGGACAACACAATATTGGGTTAAGCTTGCGTTCGTATTTGAAACTTTCTTGTACAATAAAGAATAATAACAAACACCTATGTGCGTAATGGAAGACAAAACTATTTTTAAAAAAAGATGATTTGTTTGTTAAAAATATATTTTGAGAAATATATGCAACGAGCATAATGTAAAACCACCAGGATGTCAAAAAGCTTTGAGTTATATATTCGTTTTGAGTCTTCTCACTGTTAAGTCAACTACACGATATATATATTAATTTCCCTCCAAAAATCTCTCCTATGTTAGTTAACACGGATGTCTATTAGTAAAAGGAATGTTAAACATGAATGTCTAAAATCTTTGAAATTCTCTATATTATATAGACCATACTTCCTTTAGAAATAACGAAAACAGTATTAAAAATCCATTCGTGTTTAAAAGATCTGGACATACAAAGACGGGAAGCGTTTTACTACATACGTTGTGATACAGGGTTCTCTAGATTCTTAATTTTTATCTCAATTGCTAATAGGTACCAGTTTTGCTAGTTATTAGTATTCTCCAAGCAACGTTTCAGAACTAGATCTATGCTAGCACGAGTTTAGTTAACTGTAAGTACACGTTTAAAAGCTCACGGTCTGCATACATTAATTTGAATCAGCAGTCACTGGTCCACTGCTGAATGAATGTCTCTAATCAAGAGCCAACTCAAGTCATCGGGGTATTGCAAGCCTTTGAGTGGCCTCCCTCTATCAAAACTGGAGCTGGGTAAGTAGGATATTGGGCCTCCAGTGCTCACTCGGTCAAATGCAACAAATAATAGCCTAACACCGATTTTCAGCTATGTAATATTATCTTAACCGTTAATAAACATATAAATCGTGTCAACGTCCTTTTCCGACGCCCGGCCCCGGTGACGTGACAATTTCGCTGTTTCACTAAATTGTGTCAAGTATTATCGGGGTAGCGTTACGGAGTAATTGATAACAGACAATACGAGAGAACACGCTTTTGTTTTCAAACTAACCATTTATTTAAGTTTCTATTTAAGTGACATACAAGTATACCCTCGTTTTAATATTTTAGTAATATGTACGCTCGATAGGCGCAATACTTGGACAGTAGTAACTGTGAATTTAATGAAAGAATTGAAAACGGTTGTGAAAAAATAATTTGTAAACATATAAGTCAAGAAATTAGTTATAAGTAAATTGTAATTCACACACATATAAACATAATATGTCAAATAATATAGGTACTTAACGGGATAATACAAACATGTATTATTTCTTTACGAATAATATTTCAGTTTTTTATACTTAGTTACAGATTTGCAATATTGCCTTGAGCGTTTATGCTGTTATAATATTGTCAATATTTCTAAATACATAAATAGGATTAGTTTGATACTTTTTTAAGCCTTCATTATTTTAGCATACACGGCAAACGAAATAAATACCTTGTCAGGTTTATATTTATATTTTAATCTCTGAAACAGTATTTTTTTTCATCAATTTTGAACAACTGATAGAATAAAATTAGAATAATCAAATAAAAAGTATCCAAGTTCATGAATCAGTAAGTCAACCTTCATTCTCAAAGGCGGATAAATCATTCAAACACAGCATGCCCCTAAAGTATCAAACAATATAATAATTAATACAACGATGGGAAGCCAGCAGTATGGCGAATCACGCCTCAACGAATTACGGCCGGCGCCAAACCGAGTGTTACAGAGTCTGTTCATTCAATAAAATCTAATCACACTACCAAATGAATATTAAAAACCAGAACGATCCCCAGTAAGCATAGCTAATTTTATCTGTTTAAGCTTCGGTGCTACAAAAACATATTTAAATATGTGTATGACTTAAATAGGAATTCATACTATTTCAGTTTCTTCATCCGATGAAATTGGCCTTGCAGAAACTCTGCCATACTTTATTGTATGTTTGTATGCCCAGCGCTTTACATTGATAAAATTAAATGGTTGTTTTTTTAAAAGCACACAGGTCTTTTCTTGTTTAGGTCTATATAGCATTTGCATTACTTATATTACTGTTTTAGGAAGTCTTCAACATTTCATGTGTTTACTGTCAAAATGACTACATCTTAAAATATTTAGGAAAAATACGTATAAACTTCTCTAAGGGCAATTTATGTATGTAGTAAACCATATTAACATTATTTATTTAAAAGTAACTCTGTGTGTCTGTGTTGCTGCACCGATTTCAATAAAATTTGACATGGAAACACTTTGATTCTGGAGGAAGTACATAGACTACTTCCACCGCGATAACGGACATACGCGCTGGAAAAGCCGCGGGTAAAAACTAGTTACCTATATATGAACTTCTTCTTTAAATAGGTGAATATCTCGAGGTAAGCCTATCAGTTTACAAGAAGGTATCGCATACTATACTTAGAACGAACGATGTGATAAAATGAATGAATTCATTACATTGAATTTGACTGTATTTTCATTTAAATTAAACACGAACTGACCAGCTCGACTGGGGCTGTACTATCTTTGTTCAGAAGACCAACCTAAAATGACAGCATTCGTGATGTCGTATTCCGTTGGTGGGTGCGAGACCGGAGGCCCAATGATGCAAAAGCGTCACAATAGGCCGCCATACTGTAGGTCACATGCTGCATTGTCGCGTTGTCTGCATTCGCAATGAGTATAGTGACCACCAATCTTGCGTTACGTTTTCCATCAGGTCTATACTCACTTTGGCACTCAGACATAAAGGAAGAATACATTAAAATCGTACACAGTGGATAACAAACTTATAAAACTGGTCCATGATTGTAAAGACGTCTTGACGAGATGTCGCATTGTTGTTCAACAATAGATAGTGTGAGTACCTGTGAGTATTTGTATTTAACTTTGTGTGTGTATAAAACTGTTATATATTTGTATACGAAAATTAAATGTGGGTTTGTATTGTAGGACAAGAGGATGTACCGGCCTTCATAACTATCTATTGTGTGCTATAAAAAAGCTTATTATATTAATATTCATTAGCTTTTTCTTAGTCTATAATAACTAACTAAAAATGGAAGTACCGAATTGAATATATACTTAACTTAATAAAGAGGCGCTCATAGCCCATGTGTACACGGTGATTAGAAACAAACATCGAGGGTAAGCAACGACGTCGTGGTCAGTACCTGGATGGGTGACCGCTGGTGGAATGTTACAATGAGCGTCGCCATGCTTCAGAGGTCACGTTAAGCATGTGGTCCCGGTTGTTATTATAAGATAGCAGTCGTGGAGCTCAGTTGAAGGCCTTTAGGCGGCTTCAAAACATCCAACGGTAAGATTACTTAGCCACAACATTGTCTTGCCAGTCCCCAACCCGCACTTGGCCAGCGTGGGGACGTATGGCCTTAACCCTCTCCTGAGAGGAGACTCGAGCCCAGCAGTGGGACATTATGTGTTGTTGATGATGAATAAATTCTGAGATGAAAAATCGTGTGTAGCGTTCGCAGTATGTATTATTTGGGTACACAACATTACATTGAGGACTAATTGAGTCCCGAGGTGTTGCCCGCGGTCGTTTTTGTACCTTTACAACAACAACCGCGGATAAAGCCGAGGAGCGAAGTCAGTGTAAGAAAAAGTAGCATAAGTAACTCTCTGTATCATCAGCTATCTACCTATGAAAGTGATTGGATCGAACAAACTGTTAAAAAAAAGGTATATTGATTAATTACCGTATATATTTCATAGGCATTTAGTGAAAAACAGTCAATTTGAAATTTTAAACAGACACTTCAATTTTATCTATTTATTTAGATGTGATTGTGAACTTCTACCATTAAATAATGCCTACGTTTTATTATATGTTTTGTACTAAACGTTTTGTTATTTTGTTTCATTTTCTATCATTATACACTTACAGTTTATTTCTTAAATCACATTCCCCCCTATTTGAACCCGTGACCGAAGATTCAGTCAATTAACCGACTTGATATGAGTAAGAGTCCATTAATTTGCTGCGATTATTCTTTAGCGGACGTTTATCATTATTTCTAAAAAAATATTAAATGGAAAGAGCTTTGAACTTTACAGTTATAAAATTATCACTTTGAAAACAAAATGTATGACGTACTTGTATGTATTGAACACGTGAGAAGAGTAATTTAGCGCAACCACGCTAATCTGCCTTGAGCAACTTACATTACTTAACTAACCTTTTGGAGTTAGATAAGCCAAGCGTCAGCCTTTAAAAACCAATTTAAATGTATAAAAACGCAGGGAGGACTCAATTCTTAGTACCTAGATGACTGGTGTTTTTTATATTCTCTGAAAATAAATCCTAAATTCAATTAATAAATTTCATTAAAATTTGGAGTTAGAGCCGTTTCCGAGATTCAGATTATATCTACCTATCTATATATATATATATACTTGCAACTAGCCCCGGCTTCGCAAGGATTCTTTACAGAACATATAGCCATGTTACCCCGAGAAGCTTAATATTTTCCGACGTCGTCAGTAAATATCCTTATTTTTTAGCGCATATTCTCAAAAATTTACCAAATTATATACGAAAACCTTCCTCAAGAATCATTCTATCGATTGGTAAAAACCACATCAAAATCCGTGCAATAAGTAGCTTTTGAATTTATCGCGAACAGACGAACAGACAGACTATTGACTACGCTTGTGAGATACACATCAGTCGAGATCCTACACTAGTTTTAGCCCGTACTATAATCGGACGCTTCGTCACTTATAGACCGGCTCGACCGAAATGATACCATGGCCACGATGTTACAAGGGTGTCCATGGGCGGAGGTAATCGCTTACCATCAGGCAATACGTCTGTTTGTTTGCTCCCTATTCTGTAAAAAAATTATTATATTTGCAAATACATAAATATTAAAGGATAGTATCACCATTTGGGTAAAACTTATCTTAATAAGCCAATGATCATGCTTGTCACACTATTTTTCTGCTCGATGGAATTGAATTCACAATCGCTGGTTTAGTAGTTAGGATCACGAACCACTGTAGCTACACATCCCCTCTAGTGTTGGTTATTTCTTAACTAAAATACTGCCAACACTCACAAGTTATAATTAGTAAAGTATGATTGCTTCCTCCTTGCGATTTAATTGTTTCGAAAACTTTCAAAGCTATTAACATATAAAACGTCTAGTTAATACCCTGTCGGACTGACACTTTCACCATGAATCGTTGGCACAGTCTGCAGTGCACTTAAGACGATTGCAAAATACATTCGACCTTTTAGTGGGACGAACGAATTCTCGATCCAAAAAGGCGAAAAAAGTCTGAATGTAAACAAGTTTGCCTTCATACCAGGTCAAAATGTACTGATAAAGGAACAGTTACTGAATCCAGTTTTAGTTCCATTCTTGTAAATTTAGGACCAGCTTCACCGCTTGCTGCTAAAATTCCTCACATGTAAACTTATTTGTGAATATCTACAGATTTTTTAACAAAGTCAAGAAAAGACGTCTTAGATACAGACAAATTGTTAGATATACCTACATTACCAGTAACTTTAATCTTTTATATAGTGTTATATGGTAGATAACTACCTGATACATTTTAAAGAATTGGTGAAGCTGGCTGTCACTCTCCAAAAAAAGTATTGACACAGAATATGTAGATCTTCCGTAACGAAATATAACCGACGAAAGTCGAACCAAGCTCGACTTTGTCCTTTTCACTTTATAAACTTATGTTTTTTTTGTGAACGACGCAGGTTTCTACAGATCACTAAACTTCAGCTCATATTCCATAACTTGGATGAAGTACCACACTATTTTTTCCACGTGATCAACTAGAGTGTTAAATTTCCATATTTCCTTTAACAACATCGAATTAGAAGTTTGATCATTGAACAGTTTTAAGATTAAGAGACTTTTGTGTTCTTTTGAATACTAAAAGTTTTCGTTCGAGATGTTAGCCATACATAGTGGTCGTCCAGTGGTCGAAATTCGAAAATAATTCATTTTATTATTTAATTTCCTTAGCTTACTGCCCTCCTCCTCCTTATAAACTTTAACTATACCTTTCATACCCTTCCGTTCGTTCGCAGATATGAGTGCTATCCGAGCGAGTCTTACTTACTTTCATCAACAGCCTTTAATAGTTTACTGCTGGACATTAGCATCTCTTTAGAGCGGTCTTAATGTAGTGTTATTAATATATCTGTAGTTATCATGCTTTCAAGAAGCTCGTAACGGTAGGGTAAAAGTCAGCAAGTATTCAACGCATATCTACTTTACTGATGCATGAGCGGGTTTCGCATTATTGCTCAACATATCGTCATGGAGGTCAAGTAAATCAATCTAGTTTGCGAATGTAATGAACCTACTTGAAGATGATCAATGATATAAGAAATAGCGCAGAAGATATCTTAGGATTTTTTTTTCTTACACTTTTACTGTAATAACAGGAAATGATTTCTGAAAGCAAAAAAGAAATACAAGTGGAATAAAGCTAACAAAATATTTTATTCTGATCATCTTGGCTATATTAGAAAAATATGTTATAATAAATTTAAAGAATATTTTGATGAAAAAGTACAGAAAAAGGTATTTGGTTTAAGACAATTCAGGATCAGCCTTCTCGCGTACCCTGGTTCATTTCGTTTCGTTTCATAGCAAAGTGAACAAAAATATTATTGTTGCGGCGCATAGACTTCGCTCAGGACACTATCCGTCTGGGAAGTTTGGACATCTTATGAAGAAAGTAGATACACCGGACTGTGAGATATGTGGGACTCTTGATGATGTCCAACACTTACTGACGGAGTGTGTCAAGTATCGAACACCTAGGGAAGCGTTGGTGCGTAAATACGATTTAAATATTTATGATATTTATGTTTATTAACATTTTAGGAAACCCAACCTCAAATGCTGCACTTGACTTATTCGGAATGTTTACGCATCAAAAGCTTTGATTGACTTGATTTTATATAGAATATAACATAGGATAAGGTACGATGGGACTAACATATTACCATGTAATAAAAGTCTCTAAATTAATAAAGATTAAAAAAAAAAATTTTTTTACTTGTCAACTTGGTCAATTACACTTTTTGTATTGGATAAAGTATACACTTGTGAATGTTATAGGCTCTCTGTGTAACTTCACGCTATGAACTTTAGGATCGAAGAAGTGACAAGAAATACAAGTGATTCGACGGTGTAACGAGTATTAAGTATTTTCTTATATCTATATTAGTCTCACTAAAAACTTTTGGCAACTGTATTTTATGATATTTAAACAATTTTCAAGTCCTTGAAAAACTTAAAGATAAAGTAATTTATGCCAATACATGGCAACGGAACTTAAAATAAGTAAGTTTAGAGGGGTAGAAAATATTTCTTCCTTGACTGTCAAACCAAAACATATGTCGTGCGAATACCTCAGTTAACACAATAGTTTGTTCAGGAATCGCTTGTATATTATTTAATTAGGGCTCGCTTTACGATAAGAGAAAACTGGCATCAACCTTTAAATTTACGTCATTGATTCAAGTGTGAGCACCGAGCAGGGTCCACACTTTACTAAGAATACGGGCACGGTAGAGTTTGTCGTATTGCTTAAATTAAGACTTCCTCTGTTCTAGTATCTCTGTAAAACAAGCTGGCTGTAAAACGCTGTATCCTAATTCGTGCTAGGGAAGTGGGCAATTTAGGATTAAGAAATGTTTTACCTTGACTGTTATGGATATGCACAATCGATGAAAATATGTAATACTTTGTGGAGGAGCGGATGTCATATCCCTCCAATACAAAGGGAGAATCGTCCGACCAGGCTAGGTGATCACGCCTGGCGGGCCGCTGCCCAACGGTTAATGTTGGGATGTTGTATATATGTTAATCGGCCGGGAATTTCTAATGTGCGATGCAGGATTGATAGTTTCTTCGAGTAGTACATTACTCCGTAGTTCAGTGTATCTACGGTAGATGGCGCTGTAGTATATTTATGTTGCGCTGTTTGTGGAAGTCGCCACATCACTCTCCTCCAAGACCGAAGGTTGGTCACCACAACATTAATTACAAGAGATATTATATAGACAGACTTTGAGGATATAAATAGCTTAGTTTTAGTTCGTGATTTCATCCTGCTATCCTGCTTGTATACAAATTTATTAGAGATATCTAAATTAATGTATATGTATGTATATATGTGAGTACCAATACGTTGTTTTTTTAAATTATTTATTGTTTGAACAATCGCGTGATGGTGTCACTGGTTCATTTTGCTGAATGAAAACTCTTATGTAAGTAAATAAAAAAGTTGTGATATAGAAAAACGAACGTAAGAAAGGATTTTGCACAAACTACTAATAGTAATACAGGCTAATGGCATACCGTAGCCATTTATTGCGTTTTATTCGATCCTGATGTAATCGTGTTGGCTCTAGGCCTTAGGCGATAATACCTGGAGGTTTCGACATGTAGAGAATGAGGAACTAGAATTAAGTAGCATTACAATTTTAATGGTTACAAAACGGTCCACATTATACATAAAGTTCTTAATCGAAACCTAACATAGGTTTATTTTTTTTTATGAT
Source organism: Hyphantria cunea (assembly GCA_003709505.1). Lineage (NCBI taxonomy): Eukaryota > Metazoa > Arthropoda > Insecta > Lepidoptera > Erebidae > Hyphantria > Hyphantria cunea. The sequence goes on from PKRV01001111.1 coordinate 93,007, forward strand.
AATCGATTGGACTGTTTATCAGTTCACCTGATGGAAAGTGGCTACCCTGGCCTATAAACTTCTGCAAATCGGAAGCATGCTCTTTTTTTGACTTTCATATTAGTCCAATTTTGATAATTTATTTCAAAGATTGAATGGCAAAAAGTATTTCCAAGAGCACACAGTGGTGGAGTTCCAGCTACCCAAGTAAGTAATAAGAATTAAATAAAGAACAATATGAAAACACATGGACTAAATACAATTAAGGAAGCGGTAAAATAGTAACTCAAACAGTCAGTTTATTTACACATAACCTGGCAAAATTACTCGTTCAGATACTAAAAAGAAAAACAAATAGTACTTTATATGAAGTAGAAGATCATGAGCACACAACAATAGTTTAATCAAATACCCTCTCTATGAGTAAGACTTTTAAGTATATAATTGTAACAAACTGTTTCTAGTGTATTGTGTCAATAACCTGAAAAATTAGGATACGCGCAAAAACTGCGTACTATATGTTTTGCTGAATTACTGTAAATAATCTATGTTAAATATTATTTTTAATAACCATACTGCGGCATCTGCTACTTTTTGTTTGCTTTTAAAGATGTTTCTTCTTCCTAGGTTGGGGTCAGCTTTAAGCCGGCTCTCCTTAGATTTTTACGTGGAGTGATTGTTATCAGACCTCCATCAACGTTTTGGTATTTTGATAACAACTAACCGTAAAGTTTGCCAATAACGTCGTTGTTGCTTTTAAACAACTAATAAAATAAAAGATGAAAGAGGTAATTAAAAATAATAGACTAAGAAACATGTTTTAGTTGAAGACTATTAAGAAAGTCACTGTACTATTGAACCCTGTAACAATTTAAGGATCTACTTGCGTGACTGCTAAGCCAGTCGATTTCCAGGCAGGATAAATACCTAACATTATGGTTTATTATTTCCCTTGCCATGTTTGCAGATTCCTATAAAAATTTCTTGTTCGTTCGTAATACATTTATTGATACATTACTGTGATATCTCAATTAAATTGAACAAGATTGTTGCTTGTTTGTGCAAATTAGAAATAAATAAGTTCAGAAACCAGAAGATTAATTTCATTCATTACAATTAGCAATACAAATAAGATTGATTTTTGTCACTGCAAACTTTTATATGAATGACCAAGTCTCTGTAACGTAAGTCATCATCAGCTTTAACTTTACAACCTTTACACTTTAGCCACACAACACACACTAGTACAGTTTTGTCTTAAGACACTGCGGTATTTGGGTTGATTAAGTGATAAAAACATTGCTTGCAGAAATAATGGCCTTAAAGTTGAGTGGTAATTCGGAAAACGCAGCGTTGGTAGGTCCCTCACAAGCTAGTCCGACGACTTCTGCCATGCTGGCGGGTGAGGAGGGACGGAGCGCAGTGGTTCTGCGAGGAAATAGTGCTCCAGAAAGAGACCGCAGAACAGGATCGAGAGAAGGCCGATCCCAAGCGTAGACGGCGTCGGCGGCTGGTATTCCCCACATTTGGTAGGAGATTAATTGAGGAGGGCGGCCTGGTCTCAAAACTGCGGCTAAGCTGTAAAATATAATAATTGGGCTGACAGACAGGGGAAGCCCAGGTTTCCTCCATGACAGTGTCTGGGTAGACTTGGCGTCGTACCTTTGGGGCTGAAATACCTATGGTCCGGGTCCTCCTCAGTTTTTAGTGGAATCACTACATACCTCCTGAGTCCCGGGGAGCTGGAGATCATAGAGGAGGAGAGTTTCTTGGTTTTATGATGATGAATACGTAGTGGGTCGGATTTGTCTCTCGGGTGAACTCAACATAGCATTAGAAAATAAACAAAAATGATGATAAACATGACTTAGTTTGAATTATAATTAGCCAAGCGTTACAGCTTATCAGCTCCACATTACAGTAGATACCAGGATAGGATTCGTAGAATGCCAGATATAATACAAAAGTCCTGTATTAGTATCAGCTTATCCTAGGTATTGAAGGTTAAACTGAAGTCACAGAATGTTTTGTGTGGAACTAAAAACTTACTAACAACATAGATACTACATACTGCGGTTTTCCTCATGCTTCATTGAGCAAAGCCTAAATTAGTGTGTAATAACTTAGCCGCAATTAGAGTACTTCAATTGTTTAAACCCACACAAATTTTTGTAAATGATAAGTTCGTAATGTTATATAAAATATGCAATTTACTTTGTAAAACTATTTGCATTTTCTTTTCTTTTAACTTGACATATCTTATTCACACATTATCAAATATTGTGGTAACCAAAAAGTAAAAAAACAAGCTTATTGGCAGACATAGGTCGTAACGAACCTATTAATTGAGTTTAAAATATTTAAAACCTTTTTTTAATGAACAAAAGGAACAGCGTTTTATTTTTATAGCTCACACATGTCAGTTACGGTCCTGAGAACCCAAGCACTTACGATAAAGGGTCTTCGACGATGTTCAGTGGATATAACGTTGTCGATATATTTAATTATACTGAGTGGGAAGAAATTCTAACTAAAATTCCTGTTTCGTATTCCTAAATAACTGTTAATTTTACACGTTTTGAGAGATAAGGAGGGCGAAACACCACAGGCTACACCTTTTATGACTAACGTGACCATACGTCTCGCTTTGGGCGGGACAGTCCCGCTTTTAGGATATGTGTATATTACAAGTATACTTGTTTTTTCTTTTTATGGAATACGGGCAAACGAGCAGACGTATCCCCTGATGGTAAGCGATTATTGCCGCCCATGGACACCAGAGGTGTCACAAGTGCGTTGCCGGCCTTGGGAAAGGTTTGGATTATGGGCCTCCAATATCCTCACTCACTCGGTGAAACACAGCGCAGGAGCTGTTTCACACCAGTTTTTTGTGAGGCAGTGGTATCTCTCCGGTCGAGCCGGCCCATGCATGCCGAAAATGAATATTTAATTTTGTAAAATATATATATTTTTTTAAATTTCCCAGAATACATCCCGTTCTGATAAAAAAAAATGTTCATGTAATTATGACAAGCTTTTGTCTGTGGTTTGTATATGTCGGTTATCGCAATAAAAAGTTACCTATGTCCTTCTTGAAGAATCAAAATATCTCCATGCCTTTCATTGATATAAAAAACAAAGAAGATATACTATTTCTTTACCTACTTTTGAACACTTCCGTAACCGGCCCATGTTTAACCGGTTATTATGAAATGAACTATGTAAATTAAAATACGGAACATCTTCGCGTGAACTGCAATCGCGTAACATGTTAAACTGGGTCGATATTAATTTTCCGACTATGTTGATCGGTTTTAATCTAAACATGCATTAAATTAATGCTAAAAGCACGTTTCTCAAACTATTTTAATGTATTGTATAACTGTTTTGATCGTGAATATTTTTTCATTTTAATATATTTTGATAAGCTAATATATGAAGTAAGAATACATATGAACACAAATTCAGTTATGTATTTTAGGTGTTACTTTTCTATCTACCCATTTAAAAAAGAAACAAATATGCTGGTTGTTAGCATATCTGTTTTTTTTCATGTTTTTTATTTTACTCAAATCTTTCATTTGTCATTGTTAATCATAGTGGTTACACTTACTTCAAGCTCTTGATTCTAGACAAAGGGGAGGCTGGCAATCTGCCACACAGGTTCTCCTAGTGCAGATACCAGTCTCTCACACAGATTCACCTACTCGATCAAATGGCACTGAATTTGTGAAGTGATTTTTGTTAACTATTCTGTGTGAGAGAGAATTAATTAATTATTATTATTATTATTGTTGTTTTCTCTAGATTATTTATTACTCAAACTGATGAATAAACATAAACAAGTCTACTTTATGTTTTTAAGATCAATTAAGATCCCTGGAAATAAACAGATTATTGTTTTATATTTTTTACGACAGAGAATATTTAAAGCGTCTAGTGTTTAAAAAATACTCTAATTTCAACAGTCCATTTGGGATGATAAGAAGCAGCCTGTTGCAAAACGAACATCTGCCGTCTTGCATCTCTTTCACACAATGACTCTGACAATAAGACGCGGTATTAAGTTTCAAAATACGATGAAACCTAAGGGGGGAAACGCTCTTGAATAACGCGCTAAGATGCGATATGATAACGTGGATACACGGGTTGCCATCCTTGACCCGTCAAATAATTACCCAAGCAATATTTATTTATGTTCTAATATCAATTAACTGCTTTTATTATAAGTGCTAACCTAAATAACAAACCATCTTCATATTTAATTTCCTGTAAAGTTTCTCACAAACAACATTCGCCTCACAAACTTTCGCACATTTAATATTAGTTGCATATATATAACCGGTCCAAGGTTGTTTGTCTTACAATCGGATCGCTTTTAATATCAAACCGCACCTGCATAAACAGTTAACAAAGACAGGTGTCTGTATACAAAATTTAAAGCTTTTAATTAATTTAAACTTAATTGAAACCATATGAAAAACCTTTGCAAACACGATGTTAATGCACTTTTTATTGGTGGCAACCCAACATGCTCAGACGCACCGAAGTTTTAAATTTAGAAATGCTTTTCATCTGACATCTTCACCGTTTCAAATTTAGAATACTGGTTGACGGTCCCTTCTCTTGCATGTTAGTAAGACTAGACGTTCTATTATGTAAATTACAGTCAGCCGATTAATATTAACTTACAGCTAAACAATACTCTATTCAATAACAGAAAAATTATTAAATTTACAATATTAACTACAAGTTTAAAAAACGCTGATACTTAAATCTCAAGTCTGAACTAGACCGTGAAAAAAACAAAGCCAGGGCCTCCTAAAACAGTTATATATGTGTGTGTGTGTGTGTGTGTGTGTGTATGTGTGATTTCGAATAGGGGCAACCTACCGGATCCTACCTCTTTGGATGAATATATACCAACCTATATCTCCTCTGATCAGCTGTAATGTACTAAGCTTGAACATTACGCGTTGTAACAGATCAGGAATTATTTTCCATTATACTAAGTGTTTTATGAGCATCATGGTAATAACCGTTCCATATGTTTATGTAAATAAATCGTCCGACAGTATTTATGATTCTAAGTTACCGTATATTAGTGATGCTCTTTATATGTCTTGATACGGAGTAGGTAATCGGATATCCGGACGTCTTGATATCGACTAAAGAGTATTACAACAGGACAGTATGACATACATAGGTAGATGAATGAATAATTACAAATAACTTTACATACAAGATACATGATGTGCATAAATAAGTTTTTAAAATCACTTAATTACACATACCAAGTATTAGACTGCCTCGGTGGCGCAGTGGTAGCGTACGCGACCGCTGTCCATGAGGTCTCGGGTTCGAATCCTGGGTCAGACCAAATGTTTGTATGATCTGCAAATATTTGTTTCGGAGTTTGGGTGTTTTCTATGTATAATATGTATGTATTTACAAAAAAAAAGTATTTATGTATTAATATCAGTTATCTAGTACCTATAATACAAGCTCTGCTTAGTTTGGGTGTAGATGGCGTTGTGTGTTAGATGTCCGAAATATTTATTTATTTATTTTATTTATTTATTAGTAAAAGCACTAATAAGTAAAAAGATGGATGCATAGAAATGAAGATCAAAACAAGATGACTGGTGAGGAATATGTGTTTTCTACTAGAAACTCTAAACGTAGCATTTTTTGCAGAATATTTTTTAAATCATATTAAATTTAACTCCAAATTTCTGCATGCTGGTTAATATGTTATGCTCCTGAATGTAAACTGTTTTAACTGGTGTACAATAAAGTTCATTCTCTTTTTTCTCGTTTAGTCTTCCTCGTCCAAATTCTATGTATAATGATAACAAATATAATTCCTGTTAAATTGTTTAAAGAAAACACGTCTAAAACGTTACGCAATAGTTTTGATCTTAATAGTTTAAGTATTGTCCTATCTCGCTCTTACTGATCTAGTTCACAAACAATCCAGCGCATCTTTATCGTGTATTGGAATAATTTAAACCACACTAGTATAAAATCGCTTTATTAATATTTACTATGTGTAACAAGGCCAGGTAGATAGCGATCGACACTGAAACCGGCTTGCCATTCACTACATTTGTTATAATTAAAAAAACAACTAAGAGCTTGTCTTTTAAATATCAAAAAAAAAGACATACAACGTGGTGTAGAATAAAGAAAACGGGATGCCATCTCGCCCATTCGTAGGTGTCGTAAAAACCGACTAAGAGAGTAAAATACGCTAGCACAAGAGAATTATAAGAAGTGAATCTTCAAACAACCCCCTATAATCCTTATACCAATCTGTCTAGGCAGTGTCAACATCATCATCAGCCTAACGCAGTCCATTGCTGGACATGGGCCTATCCAATTGCACGCCACTTAGTTCGATCCTCGAGTTCTCGCATCCAGTTCCTGCCAGTCGTCTTGCGCAAATCATCACTCCACCTGGCCTGTGGACGTCCTACGTTTGCCGAGACGCGGCCTTCACTCAAGAACTCGTTTACCTCAACGGTTATCATTTCTACGGCAAATGTGACGTGGTATGGTAGACCGAAACCTTCTTTCTAATATGAGACCTTAGCAAGCTAAAGCGGTGTAAAGGCAAGTGTAAGCGGATTAAAAGTATACTGCTATTTATTTTTTTATGAGTTTCCTTGTAAGGAAGTTTTTTGCCATAAATTGTTCACTTTATACTAATGTTAGCCGACTAATCTGATATATTGTAATATGCCTACACCATATGTGTTTCTCAATTTATGGTCACTATTTTTAATCACTTCCTTTAACATGTTCTGCACGTAAGAAGGATGTGTTTCTTACAAAAAAAAGGCATATATACAACTCAATAATGGATTCATGCTTGCATGGGTTATTTGTAATTCCCTGGTTGATATGCCGTATCAGCAGAGCTGTATGTAATAAGTTATAAGGCTCCTTTAAGTTTTGGCAAGAAAATTGTTGGAGAAGTGTCTCTAGAAGATGTTTCTTTTTATGTACTCGTTGGGAGGGAACGACAATACACATATATTTTGTATACTAAGGCAAAGGAGTTGCCTGATTAATAGCAAGTCGTAACTGCAATCTTAATTAATATTGAAATTGTAACCAATAACGAAGGATAGTTTGTAATAATAATAGGAGAATTAGATATTTATTTTCAATTCAGACGTATGTTCGCCTAACCAGTTGGTTCTCTTGCCGTGAGTACCACAGTAAATAAGTGCTTTAAAAATTTATCGTGGTATACAAATTTATCCCGAGGGCTATGCCTAATGACCTATTTTCTCCAACCTGATTACTTAATGAACTTGTAGTACTGAAGGAGAGGAAGGACTATGGTTTATTCATAGATTCTTGTAATGTATAATTGAATTAGAAAATTCTCATAATTTTATATGAGCGCTAAATATGGAAATGAACTTTTCGTTTTCATTATTGACATGTCTCTTTATTTTTTTTATACATAAGGCTTATCACATAAGTATATTTTTGAAGTGGTAGTTTTAATTTCCCAATAAAAAAATTTACATATAAAAAGATTAAATTAGAAATAATTCTATACTACGGGTATCATTAATAGTCCTGTCTTACTTTCCAAATAAGACAATAGTAAATCATTTAGAAATCAGTTTTTATTTTTTCGAAAGACGGTCCTCATTTCATTTCATCCACATTTTTTTATCATTAATTTCATTATGTCGAAGACTTGAAGACGACTTAAGATTTGAAGACTTTAAATCCTTGAAATTGGCAGAAATAGCTGATCAGGCCGGTTGCCATTTCAGCAAAAGAAGAAGTAATAGACCATTCGACAAAGTTAACTTTGATCAATTGCGCACCAGTAACTTTTACAGGTCGGACTATTTTTGTCTGTATTGAGTGTAGTATGACGTATTATTACAATGGTTATAGTAATATTCAGTTCAATGAAATACTGGAGGTAAAATTAATTAGACTATTATTGTTATATTACGCCGATTTTCGCATAGCGAACATCTAATTAGCGATCGGCCTTAAAGATGGTTGGTTGTTTATTCTGCATTAGCTTCAATTTATGTTTTCGAATGTGTAAGTACCTACACATTGTCATGACAGTTTTACGAAAGGCAAAGTCATCAAAGATGTGTGCATTAATTAAAACAATTTCAAAAAAAAGAAGTTTGATCTGGTTATCAGACGGGTGTAAGCCAATCTTGACCGGCTCTTAGACCATTATATATAAGTGTTAAATATATAGGTAAAGTAAGAAAAACTAATAACTCTTCAAAAGCCTTCACATAAAGGTAGCTTAAATGACGTAACTAGAAATTTGGAACTCTTGGTCTTTCCAAATCATATCAAAATAATTACATATTTATGAAAACTAGCAGTTGCCCGCAACTCCGCTGCGTTTATGTCGTGCATCGCAGTAAATAGAAGCCTATGTCCTTCCTCAAAAATCAATGGGTTCTTAATGTAAATTACATCCGAATCGATTCAGCGTTTAGCGTATAGACGGAAAGACAGAGTTAATTTCGCAATTATAAAACTGGTATCTACTTATGGATAACAGTACCACATAACATAACAACGAAATAGAAGATTATTATTTTACTTCAAATATGATTTTATGTAGTGACCTTTATATCTATTAAAAACGTTACTAAAGTATATACATACAACACATCTGAATACTATAATGTTTACTCATTCTAGATCATTATCCCATGGCACACAGATATTATTGTACATGCTGTGCAAATAGGGTAATGTTGTTTGGGCATATAGGAGTGGGGCATTGGCTTTCTATTTCATCGCCAATCTAAGTTTAAAAGGGAACCGATCCTTATTGTTAACGAAAACAGTATTATAAATCAACCAATATAATATTGCAACACGGGTCAATGAACGACGTATATTTCTGTAACATTGTAATGTATCTTTGTTTACCCATTAAACATGGCTAATTCTGGCACTTAGCCAGCCAATGCCAGTGTTGCCAATACTTAAGTTTACAAATTTCCGGTATATTAGTGGAGTAGTACTAAAAATTGGCAACTGCGAAGTCAGCGTGGATTTATTTACTTCGTGAGCGTAGTTATGATAACATGTCACTATCGATTGGATACGAGTTTCTTTATTATATTAGATGTTTTAAATATTGCAAACATAGACACACAAGTGATTTCAGTGCCGTGCAGCATTTGATTCCCTTGCGAGTGTCAAAATTTGCAGCATAAATGGCTGTATCTTTTGATTGCGTTGGCTTAGAAATTGTATTTTTCCACAGCTCCAATACACTGTAGACCTGATTATTTGATATAAATTTAAGCTTGATACCCCTTGATAGAAAAAAAGAGTCTTGACAGACAGAGAGACAACAAAGTGATCCTATAAGGGTTCATCGGCAATTTAGGAAAATGTAGTATAAACATTTTATACTCAATAAATAGTCATGCCAGTCATATAAATTATTTTTCCGAACTCACAACCTCAGGTATAGTGTTGATCACTAATTAGTAGGCAATCGGACACAGAATAGAAAAGAATGGCGTATTCTACTGTCGGAGGCCAGGACACACATTGGATCGTTGAACCAGCGAAGTACTTAAGTAACTACGAGTCGATCACCAACAGACAAAAATCTAGGACCGGAACTCCGCCTCCTATATAGAACATTAAGTGTTACTTGATTACAGCTTATTTGTGCATATCCGTTAATTTATCTGTGCAATAATGAGTCACATCAGTCAGTTGTTGCTTTGTTATATGTGTTCTCAAGGTCTGGGCTTTTACAGTCGGTTTTATTATTATCTAGTCGCTACGATGTAGTCCTAGTCGGTTTCGGTCACGGCGGTCAGTCAACTACGCAGGAGATGTTATGCACAAGTGCGTGCGTAAGCAAAGGTGCACTCTCTGTTCCCTCACTTTCATAGTCCAATGGGACGGCTATCCGACAAAACTGGGAAGAGATCCAGTAGTTATATTGAGTAATCAAAGTCACAGGGTCAGGTTCACCATTTAATGTCTTTCACTTCCTTTGTGATAAAACAGGCACGAAAATAATGAAAATATATGTGATACAAAATAAAATATGTAAACATGGCGTTACTTCGTCGGTTTCGTATGTCACAGAGATTAAACTATATTTTAAGGATTATAGTTTAAAATTTCTAACTAAAAGAGATCTTAAAGAAAAAAAATCGTTTCTTAGTAAGTTTCAGCAAACTCACAAGATTGCCTGTCGTGTGAGTCGTAGGTCTAGTGGTTAGCGTAAGCGACTGCAGATTAAGAGGTCTCGGGTTCGATTACCGGGTCGGACTGCTGTTGAGTTTTTCTTACAAGAAATTCTTAATAGCAGCTCGGAGTATGGAAGATGGCGGTTTTCCCACCCGTGCCTCGGAGAGCACGTTACGCCGTCGGTCCCGGTTGTCATAAGCATCTATGGCAATCGTTATCCAAATATACTGACAACTAGTTAAACCTTCGAATTCAGTTCCTCCTCCGGATTGCGGAGGCCCGATGCCAGTCGCTTTATGTAAAAACTGATATTCAGGTAAAATCGGTTGAACTAGTAGCCGACCCCAAATCTTGGGATGAAAGGCTAGGAACATGAGTTAAGTTTCAGCGACAACTAAAATCAGATCTATCAAATAATGGTGGCACTCCTAACTAGTTACTTACTATGCTAACTACTTTTAAAGTACCTAATCTGATAAAAGGTCATAAATAAAATAGCGTGGGCACTTCACTTTCATTAATATTCATCCTGCTCTACTTCTCGCTTTCGATCTATAATTCATTAGTCAAATCTGTGACTCAAGAACATAGCGGAGCGATTAAGCATAGACAGAATGATCTGGCAATCTAAAACTTTTTTTTTAACTTCGCCATCTAGTCTCAATCTAAGCAGATCTTTTGTTATGGGTACTAGACAACTAATATATATACATATATGCTTTTTTTGTAGATACATACACATTATAGATTAGAAAACCCCCAAACTCGGCAAACGCCGAGACAAATATTTGCAGATTATACAAACATTTGGTCCGAATCGAACCCGAGACCTCAAACACAGCAATCGCATTACGCTACCACTGCGCCACAGATGCAGTCAAACATCTAGAGAAAAAATTGTTATTTACAATATGGTTTCTCTAAATACAATTCATTTAAGATCAAAATCTATTTATTTTCGACCTACTGTATAGAGAGTGCACTTATTTGAAAGAACGCTAAAGGTATATTTTTATCTTTCCTATTTGAATGAGTTTATTAACAACAAGAAAAAGTAACATTTATATTTGAAGCTTAAGTTTATCACTCGCTTCTACATAACTCTGACATAGATGTGTCCCATGTATCCGCACTCGGGCAACTTCAGTGGATCCTATTCGCTGCTCCGACACACCCCAACCCTCTAGTGGTTGCGGCTAGTAGACATCACGATCGCTCAACGCAGAGCGTACGCGGCACACGCCAACTCAAATCGCCCACGGTTTCGACCCCGCGGCCGGGGCCGAAATACGGGTCGCGCTTTCCATCGAAATACGGGACTTAGTCGCCCTAGCCCACCAGTAACGCCCCAAGCCGAGGTCCGTACCCCAACCCTTGGGCGATGTTACTTAATTAACTAAATTTAATGATCGGTTGAGAGCCCACAGCGCTCACCAATAGCCCGTCTACCGCTGTAGAGGCCTTAGGACGCCAACAGACATAGCTATGACAAAAAAAACAAAAATTCAGTGGATCCTCTGCCATCTAGTAGGTGCTTCTTTACCGATATTTGGTTAAAACTGGTGACAGCCTATATATTATTTCTAAAATGATTGACTCATACTAATACTCGTTAATATGCAGGATCAATTTTGAGAGTTTTTTTTTGTCAGTTAAAACTTGTAAAAAAATTACAAGTTTTAACTGACAAAAAAAAACTCTTTTTAATGTAAATTCAGACCGTTTTCAATAATGTGTGAAACATACTAAACGCATAGTACAACGTTCAACGTCACGTCACGTTAAAATTTCCGCTAGTCTATAGTCACGGCCTTAAAGAAACATTTTCGCTTAACACGATCAAGTATCACTTAGTTAATTAGTACTCAGCTATATTTCTGCCTAAATACGAAAACTAATGTTCGTCCATTATGGACACGCTCGTTTGTATTCGCTGAATGCTAATTTTATATATCTATTTGGTTCTAAAAACTTAGTCATAACGCTCTAAAATGGTACATTACCAAGGTTAGTGTTAGCCGGAGGAACAAAAAATATAAGAATTTAGAAATAAAACTACAAAATGTTTCCTCGTCAGACTTAGGGAGGTATTTAAAAAAAATATCTAACTTGCTAGGTTAGATTTGTCTAAAACAACAGGTCTTGTTGACGAGTTTTTATATATTTTCATGATTTACGCGACGCTGAGTTTTAATAAACTTTAGTATATTTATCTACCTGTACGTTTTATTACTACAATTTAGAAAATTATTATGTTATACGCTATACACGGACAATGCTACATCGGGCATTTGAATTAAAACGATTCGTCAAGAAAGATGAAACCGAAATATTTGTGGCCGTACTGTAATTATCAGAGCCAAATTTCACGGAATGCTCTTGGATAAATAACGGCAACGTACGATGCGGTCAAAACGTGCAATGACGCCAAAGTCACGCGGACTCTTCCATTACGAACACAATGGAATTCGTTTAGTTCACCGTAAAGTTCCACACAAGCATCAAGCACAACGCACCTTTTTTTGCAAATTTCCGTATCTTTTCTCTCTCTTTAGGGAGAGAGCTCTCTCTCTCTCTCTAAAGTGACAATAGGTGTAAACCAAAAAAAACCCGGTCTTGAATTTCGGAGGTTCTTTCTTATAAGTGATAGATAGAAAGATAAATGTTAAGGACAGAAAGGATCAAAAACGCATGTCACCAATTGTGGATCGTTTAAAATAATTTTGACGTATTGAACAACAAGTTAAAAGCTCTGGACGTAGTTGACATGTTACTTAACAAGGGGCAAAGTAAAAGGCGCAAACAAAAGCCAAAAGAAACAGAATTAAAACATCACCCTTGCTCATTTAACTTCGTTATAACTTACGAAATGAGAAGGTAACTTAACTAAATACTTAATTTCTTTTGGTTAAGCTATTTGAGCGGCTTCGGGATACATAGTTGCGTCAAAATCGAATTTCTGTTATTCTTATTCTTTCAATGCGGTCGCCAAGCTGATACAAGATGTATGAGGAGTACGTGAAATTTAGAAGTTTTTATTTAAAAAAAAAAATTACGTGCTTTTCACGAATATATATAACTTACATGTATGCTAACAAGTCTTTTATTGAGGAATTCGTGCGAAAAGATTTAGACGTGTGGTCTGGATGGAGTGAGTGGAATATACTAAACAGAAATTTCTAAAGGACATTTTATGACTGCAATAACTATATATCTTCTTTCTTTTTTATTGAATCTTTGTAGTTACATGTCAACTAGTTGTGTAAGTGTACTAGCTTTTGACAGCGACTTCATGTGTGTTATAGTACAGAATTCGTGTTTGTAAATCTGAATGCGACGAATTTTCACGCTATTGTTCATTCCATTTTTTATTTTATAATTACAATTCCCACCTTTATATATTCTGTGGTGCTGGGGACTTTAAAAACCTAGATTCAGAACAACAATTTGTGGATCACACAGTGTTGTCTCATACCAGATAAAAAGAAAGGCAAAGGACGATCCCAGGCCACGTTGTGGACAACCGTTTCCAGGGACATGAAACGCGCCCAGGTGGAGGAACAGACAACCCAAGACCGACTGTCATGTCGCCTTAAAACGAGAAGGGCCGATCCGAAATGAAAACGGAAAAGGCACAGCAAAAGAAAATACAAAGTGTTGTCTCACGTGGGGTTTGAATCCACAGTACTTATCACAGTAGGAAGCGGCGTGGCGACCGCGTAAACTACTAGCCAACCATGCAGTCATTTTATGTCAAGTTATTATGTATGTGCCTATGTATTGTTGGATCAACAGGCTTTGAGGCCTCTTCTTAGAAAGGTGGCTTCAATATACATAGAAACATTAAATTTAAAAAAACGAAAAAAGACGCTTTCTTGGCTCGAAGACACTACCAGTTTTAAAATAAGAAAACAAAAAATCACTAATAACGATTATCCCAGTAAGGGTAACGGGTCTAACAGTACTCTTAAGTTCAAAGTTCTCGTTAAGTCGATACGAATGAAGCTAATACGTTTAAAAGCGTGCTTAAAACTATAGCTGAAGTCGGATTCCTATTACATCTCTATCTAGAATTAACTAGTACAAAAAGGATCATGTACTACTTCGAAACACGATCAAATTTCCTTTATTGTTGGCAGTAAAAAGTAGCAAGGGAAAACCGACGTAGTGACTTATGCAGTTTACTGAAGAACTCGCTTTAACCGCAAGAAGGAAATATAAACAATTCAATAAACAAGCAGGTCATTGAACAGGTGACTGTAATGGTTCAATAGGAATTGTAATTGACGTGGTCTTTAAACTTTTATAACATTTCTTTTACTATACTGCTCAATAGAAGCCACTACTTAGGCACCTAAACATTCAAGATTACGTTCCGTCAGTTCAGTAAACACTTTATTAATAATAATAAAAAATAACAGAGGAAACCGCCTTCAAGAACTGGACCAGATTGAAATGGAACCACACGGAAAGCACCAGCTTTACAATAAAAAATAATCATCAAAATCGGTTCACTCAGTAGAAAGTTCTGAGGTAACAAACAAAAAATAGAGTCGAATTGAGAACCTCATTATTTTTTGAAGTCGGTTAAAAATAAGAATATTTGGAGAACAGGTGCAGTGCAGTCTATGAACTTTTGAAGCTTTTTATCATGTTCTGCACTGTACTGCATAGTAGGGTATTCTATTGTAAGCAAGTTCGACTTCTTTGGTCATGTGTTACAATATTTTTTAATGTAGGTATATGCCTGCCAAAGTGACTAAACTCTGCCTGATAGAAAACATGAGCAAAATTAAAAAATGGTGGTCACCACACCTACTCATTGCGAATGCAGACAATGCAACAACACAGCAATGTGACCCACAACATGGCGGTCTATTGATTCATCATTGGGGGCTTCGGTTTTGAACCCACCAACGAAACACGACAGCACAAATGCTGTCATTTTAATCTATTCAGTGTTCATTGTGTACGGCCTTTGCTACTAAATCCCAATTCCACGAGGAAATTATTACTGACTGTTAAACAGACTTTTAAACATAATCTTAGAATAAAGTTTGGCACATTCGTCTACTACCACAAAATGTAAATAAAGTTTAAAAACAACTTAGTGTTATCATTGTATAGTGTTATACAAACAATAGTGTGCCTAATCACGATAAGTTTAAGGAAGTTATATGAAAAACCTTTGATTTTATCTGACATCATTCAATGTTGATTGGGAATCGGCGCCTATATCTGCTGTAAACAGGTTTCTTGTCCGTTTTAATTTATCTCACTGTTATGTGATGCTTCGAGAAAAAGATTCGCTAAATGGCAGTGAATCTTCAAGTTTAACTGTTTTTAATTTGTAAAATTACATCTACTCCTTATCACTTCATAATATATGGCAATGAAATATCACACGTGGCTAATGAGAAAGTAGTGTTATAAAAAAACACAAAATTTAGCGTTTAAAGTGTAACTAGTCTTTTTCATATATTTCGTTGTTGAATAATGTATGTAAACCTACTCAAAAACCGGATTATGAGTAATAAGCCGAATGGAATTCATTAGTGCGGCGTTTGCGTATTTTTGGACGATGAATTTCTCGCTCGAACTGTACCGTTTCATAAGTCTACTTTTTGCAAAAGATTCATCAAATAAATATGAAAGTTTTTCTCCCTATCGGTTATTCACTGTCTATACGACCTTCACACATTCGACACATCATTTACATTACATTTCACAAGTACAAAATGAAGTTTTCTTGAAAGACCACCAAAATTCGTTAAAAACTGTCTTAATTTAAAATGTGTATTTCTGAGTACAACAATAAATCATACGGTACAAGTACAACAATAAAATAAATAAGGGATTACGCTTTAAAGATAAAATCATCAACAACCCATAATGTCCCACTGCTGGGCTCGGGTCTCCTCTCAGGAGAGGGTTAAGGCCATACGTCCCCACGCTGGCCAAGTGCGGGTTGGGGACTGGCAAGACAACGTTATGGCTACGTAATCTTACCGTTAGATGTTTTTTAAGCCGCCCGAAGGCCTCCAACTAAGCTTCACGACTGTTATCCTATGATAACAACCGGGACCGACTGCTTAACGTGACCACCGAATCACGGAGACGCTCATGGTAACATGCCACCAGCGGTCACCCATCCAGGTACTAACCGCGCCGTCTTTGCTTGCCCTCGCTGATTGTTTCTAATCACCGAGTGCAACTGGGCTATGAGCGCCTCTAAAGATAAAATGATGAAATATAAATTATAATGACATTTCTTAATAAAATGAACCTATTGTCATTGAATTCATGAATTTTTTCATAAACGAAGTGATTCAAAGACAAAAAAATGTAAATCTGATGGGTGACAAAATGGTTAAAGCCCTCCCTGCCAAGTTCACAAGTATGCATATGCATATATTATGGCATATATCAACACATATGTGGACGTGATGCATTCTGAAGGACAATGTCAGCAGAACGTGTGAATGAGGAAATTAATATCTACTTACTATCTACTGTGAAAATTTATCATCAGATTAAGAATTATGCGGGGTTATTAAGTACAGATAATAAATAAATAAATATGTTCAGACATTTTAACACACAACGCCATCTAGTCTCGAACTAAGCAGAGCTTGTACTATGGGTACTAGACAACTGATATTAATACTTATATACTTTTTTGTAAATACATACATATTATACATAGAAAACACCCAAACTCCGAAACAAATATTTGCAGATCATAAAAACATTTGGCCCGACTCAGGAGTCGAACCCGAGACCTCTTGCACAGCAGTCGCATTCGCTACCACTGCGCCACAGAGGCAGTCAAAGTGGTTATGTGGATGAGAAATGTTATTATTATTCGGTACTTACTTAACGTTACGACTTCATTGTTGGCATTACTGCTGTAATCGTTTTTTGTAATGAATGCGCTTGTAACAAACAGTTATGTTAAATTGACACAATCGTGACCATGATCGGTTGAAACTCGAAAGTAGTGACTGTCCTTGCTACAAATCCAAAAGTAGTGGTAAAAATGCGATCATGGAAAAATTGTAAGCATGACTACTGCAGTAAAACTAATAAATAAATAAATATTTTCGGACATTTTTTTTAACACACAACGCCATCTAGTCCCAAACTAAGCAGAGCTTGTTCTATGGGTAATAGACAACTGATAATACATATATACTTTTTTTGTAAATATATACATATTATACATAGAAAACACTCAAACTCCGAAACAAATATTTGCAGATCATAGAAATATTTGGTCCGACTCAGGAATCGAAACCGAGACCTCTAGCACGATAGTCGCATACGCTACCACTGCGCCACCGAGAACCTTGAACATGCAAAATTAGTGACTATTTTTGCAGCAAATACAATTTACATTTACAAAAACCACTACACATGCATTATTTGCTCATTTTAGATCATTCGAAATTAGTAATTCATTATTTCCTTGGTAATTGCAAAAGCAGTGATCATTTGCGGTCATGTTAAAATTGTAATCGTGATCACTGCCAATGCAAAACTATAGTACTTTTCATTTAAGATTTTGCAAAATTAGTAATAAGGAATGGATCACAAATCACTGTTTAGCCTAGACTACCAGAGTAGAGCTAGCTGTCTCTTAGGATTCAAAGAGAACAAGCCAACAGTTACAATAGTGGACAACTAAATATAAGTATGTATAGTTAGATAATATATGTTCGTGTGTGGGTCTGATCATAAAGTGTATGAAGCTGTGTATTTGAGGCTATGAGTTAAGAATTGTATGTCGTGAATGTGTGTGTGTGGGACATTATTCAAGCTTTCATTGTTTTACCTACTATTTGTAGTAGATTTGGTGTTGTCGGTTGTCATGAACACCTATGGCAATCGTTATTGGGCAATCAGTCCCTCAAATATACTGACTAGTTCAACCTTCAAATTCAGTAAGCCTTCAGAGTTATTGAGGTTCGATGCCAGTCGCTACATGTAAAAACTCAAATTCTGGAAAATCCGGTTGAACTAGTAACCGTAGTGGTGGGCAACCACCTCTTTATGTGACGTGAGTGGCTGTCCCTGCTGTAAATGCAAGTTGTATATCATTTTCATTCCTGCACAAGCTGTGCCCATGGCCTCTATAAAAATGAAAGTTGTGGTCATTTTCGGTCATGCGAAAAATAAAACCTATTAACGCTATAAATATTTTGGATAATTTTTGCAGCTTAGCTAGCTAACACAAAGGTTTACACATAAGGTCTGAAGATTTAGTAGCATTGACCGCTAGTTTAGTGATACTATTGCTTAATGCGATACCCCACTACAGAATAAATGGAAAGACATAGGAAAGGCTAGCTATTGTAATGGCTGGCTAATACATTAGACAGTTTTCTACTACGAAGACAGGTTTACATAATGATACTAGTTTTAATGTTCAAAAACTCGCCAAACTACACTAAAAATCACTAAAAAATAGTTTTATCCAGTCAAATGACGTTCTGTAAAAAATGACTAAAATCAGACATTTCACACCAAATATAAACGCTTCACTAAAAAAAAAACAGAAGATAATTTTAATTTAGTGAATTAATAACAGAATTAGCACCCATTTTATTATAGTTTGTAGATTTAAATTTAGCGTAAGCCCACTCAGTTAGGGCTACCAAACGTAGGTAATTACAATTTACTATTAAACGGGTATTTGTAAATATTAACATGTCTGCGAGACGTCTAGAAACATGCCAACGATGACGTTGTCCTCTATGAGTTTTCTTCGATGACAAGCTTTTATAAACAGTCAATTTTTATTTTTTCCAATGGCTATTATACTTTTTGAATTTAGTAGGTATGTATAAATTAGATACAGAGAGCAAATAAATAGACGGCCTTATTTATAGGGTCTGCCTGTAACATCGTGACCAGGCTGCTAATAAATATACAGACACAGAAAAACATATCGTGTTCATCACATAGTTTTTTGCTTAGCTGGTCAGAAATAGTGGACCCAGTGGTCGTAATAAAGTATGACTGCACAGTTGGTGTAATAGTTTAGGCGGCACCAGGCAACGGCGAAATGATGCGAGTTCGATTCCCACATGGGCAACACCTACGTGTGATGCACAAATTGTCGTTCTGAACCTTGTTGTTTTTTTTATCCGGTTCATCTATGTTATTAAAATCCCCCGCGACACAGGATTATTTTTTTAGTGCGAGAGTTATCTATGATACCTATATAAAATATAGTAAATTGAAATCTAAAAATCATTCAAGAATTGAAATAATATGTAATCGTTAATTTTCAATCTTTATTCTTTTTAATCTGCAGCCGCATATTAATACCGTAAAATTCGAATTTAGTGCGTGACGTCATCCAGAGGAAACGCCCGCCCGTCCCATGTCCCGGGAGGGAAGTCATCATTCCCATATCGTCCCTAGCAAAGTTCCATCCTGAAATAACATTTAACCAGTTTCAAGTGAACTTTAACATTTCTTCTCTTCAAAACATGTTGTAAAGTCCAGTAAGAGAGATAGAGATCAAATTAAAATTGCCAGTCTATAAACAGCTGTTGACGATGCGTTCGACTTTCGAACGATTTTATTTTTAATTTCACTCCGTGGATTCGTAGTGTTGTATTATTATAGTTTGCAGCTGTAGTTTGTATTGTTGTAATGTTACCCACTAATATAACAAAAGCTCTAGTTTATAGAGGGGGATGTATTGTTTATACTTTAACTAAACCAGAACAGCTGAACGGTTCTGGATGAAATCTGAGGCAATGATAGTTTAGTCTGTTTATTCATAAATTGTAGCCTAAGTGCCAAATTATAAAAAAGGTGCGTGAAGAAGCGAGGAAAAGCTAGATCATTATAACTGGTAAATATTTAAAATATTGTACTTATACTATTTATACAAGGCGGTTTTTGGAACGGAAATATGCGGTAATCGGAAGTGACGTAGAGAATATATGATGAGCATCAAGCATTAAAAAATACTATAGTACAAATGTTGAAGCTGTATTTAATCTATAATGAAATTAAATTCTTAAGATTATTTTCACAATATAGTTGAAAGTTGCCGTTGTGGATTAATTTAATTTTATTAATTAAAACAGAGGAACTTTTTACATACTACAACTTAAAAATACATTCTAGAATTGAACCAATTTGTACTTCTTCCACTATTTTAATTCAATTCAATCCTGACCGATTTTGTCCTACGGCATTATCAAGGGTTTTTCAAACCGTTTCTAGTGCTATGAACAGCATCGAAAATTTTATCGTTGTAGACTCAAGATTTATTAAGGTTTATTTTTTTTATTTTAGTTATGGTCTGATATGTACAAAACTCCATAAAAATGAGAAAATACTTTTTGGTCTACGCAAGTTCGAGACTTGTATTAAGACGGTAGATAATAAAATATTACAAGTCATATGTACAAGCAAAGTCGTAACAGAATATCGTAAATATCCTTTCAAATTTTAAATTTAGAATTTGTTTTTTGTCCACTACATTTGCTGGTTTAATAGTTATAGCTAGTAGAGCGAACGACATTCATACTAAATGTATCAGTCACCACAGCATACTCATAAATGTCTGCGTCGAATAATAACTATAAAAAGTTAGTTAAAAAACAAACAGAGGAACGCATCAGTGTGTACACGGACTCAGGCACATATGTTGTGACGTAAACTAACGAAGTGGAACGAGAGAATATTCGTAATTTAAAATTTGGTTAGTTTTTTTTTTATTTATGTAGATGAAAGACTTTCGACGGAAATGGTAAAACGCACAATTGAAATGTAATATTTTAAATATTAAAAAAATAGAAGCTACTATTAATACACATTCAGGGTTGGGCGGTGGTTAGGAAATATCCTTAGTTTATATATAGCAGGGAGAGAGAGGATGCTACTTATTAAAAATTTACTGCACTGTTGCCACTCATTAAAAAGGCTAAACGCTTATCACCACAGAAATTCTAACATCTAGATCTGTCAGCAACAAAATGAGACTTAATGACATGCCATAATTTTGCGATATTTTATTTTTCCATGGTATTTTAAATGTCTGGGTTCCAGTCTACCAAGATGTACGTATTTGATGACTGTGTGTTGCTATTAAGAAATTAAATTATAATATAGTTATTACAGTGGACTAGAGAATCAAGCCCAGAGCCTCACGATCGTAGAGCTAACATAGTGTATGACATAAGAATGAAATGGAATAAAATTTCCGTGAGTTGGAAACTTGAATTTCGAATCACTTCAGCTCATTTCTAATGCACAAGGTTTAATAAAAAGTTCGCCGAAATGGACGCCAGGAAGAACTTCAAAATTCGCAGTACTCATAATAGGTAGCATGTAGAAATCTATTGATAGAATAATAAGTGGTAATACAACTACTGTGGCTATTGATAAATTAGCATGTGTATTTGTGGTGACGCATATCGATTGTCTGTCGGAAATTGTCAATGATTCATTAGACGAGTAGTGTGTATATTTACTCGATTAATACTTACAACACTACGTCTTATAAATCAGGAGTTTCAATCAATTCGATCGATTTTTGAACATCAACCATAGACAAACTTTTTTTTATTATGGTAATAGTAGCCCTGCGGCATGAGGGACCGAGCGATGACTAGAAGACAATGGCTGGCTGGCAGCCGATGGACGCAGATTCTTTGAGGGGGGAAGCCTTCGTTCAGCCGTTAACGGTGACACACAAATGATAATGGAGAGGTAAACGAGCAGGGTCACCTCGTGGAAAGAGTCTATCGCCGTCAAGGACAATTGTAACTCCGGAAAGCTACTTGTGCATTGCCGACATTTAAAGATTTATTTAAATTTATTTATTTATTTAGATTTTTTAATTTTTTTTTTTCGAGTTTCGACGCTCTCAAACGCACACTAAGTATTCAAGTGATCAATATGCTCGTTTAAGCCCTTATATATTGGTAGGAAATATTTAAGGCGAAATTGTTTCCATTACATGATTGTGTGAGCCAAAAAGTTCAGCTATATAAGGCAGAACGTCAGATGGTATGATATGAACTTCCTTTTGAAACTTCAAATCGAGCAAATGATTAGCATATGAAGTATAGGAACATATTTATTTATCGCATCACCATGAACCATTAAGGGTTCAGGAAGGTCGTTGTACTTTGTTGTGACGAAATATGCCTTCCGCTCGCCAGAGTATAACTGTACAATGGTTTGCAACGAAGATAAAATACATACATAATTACGACATTTATTGTAGGTACCTGCAAATTTAATGATTTTGATTTGAAATTTTGCCTGCATTGGAGGTCAATTTTATTAACATCATACTAAGTAGGTATGCGTAAGTCCCTATTTAAATCACAAACGGTTTTTATATGATAAAGGTCCATATTATATACCCGGAAATTGTAAGTTATAATTTACTGTTCTTCCGCGGTATTACTTGCGGGTTTTGATGGAAGATTTGGTAGTCACGACTGAAAAATCCGTCAATCTGGCGACAGACTAAAAATGGAGTTTATTGCAACTCAAGATTTTTTGTTTATGATAAAGGTGGCAAACGAGCAGACGTATCGCCTGATGGTGAGCGATTAACGCCGCCTATGGACACCCGCAACACCAAAGGCGTCATTGTCGCTGTAAATATTATTATTATTATTGCTTGGGTGACATAAGAGGGAGCTAAGGGAGCAAACTACATTAAATCACAGTATAATAGGTCAAAAACACTTTTTTAAAGAGAAGCCTATGACTAGAAGTGGACTACATGCTTTTGATATGAAGCAGACTAGTAGTAACAGTAAATAGCATTAAAAATAATATTGTTTATTTTTTTATATCATCATCAGCCACTGCTGGACATAGGCCTCACCAATTGCAAGCCACTTAGTTCAATCCATGGCTTCTCGCATCCAGATCCTGCCAGCCATCTTGCGCAAATCATCACTGCACCAGGCCTGTGGACGTCCTACACTATGTTTGCCGAGACGCAGTCTCCACTCAAGAACTCGAATTCAAGAAGAACTTTAATATTGGAAATATTAACTAACATGAGATAAGTAAGCTTAGGTAGAGTATTTTAGCTTATTATCCAAGCTGGCCATACTGATTAGTATAGGATTTATTTGAAATTTTCTTTTCTCTTTGCAAGGACCCGAACTGGACTGATTTCTATGTTTTTATTTGTCATTTATTTCATGATTGATATATACTGATCAAAACAAAATAAGGGCCACTTGTTAATTTATACCATAGCGATAATTAATATTTTATGCGTTCCCAAGTAGCTGATTGTTTATTGTGGTGTTACCTTATTTATTTACAAACATTTTTTGAGTATTCCAGCTGCATAATTGTTTCGAGTGGATAGTTTTTGATAATCTATTGTAAACACTTGATTCTATCCGATTTTTAAGACGGATTTTAACTCGGTCAAAGTGACGATTCTGTCAAGAACGGTTTTAGTTTTGTTTAACTAGTGGCCGAATTAACATTTTGAAAAAGTTATGCCGAGAATTGGACAACATATGGTCTTACCAATTATAACATTGCGCCAAGAAGGCCACTCGCAAAGAAGCAATAATCATTTGCTACACAGAGATGTGCAATGCATGCCTATACTATATCTTATAAGTATATCCAACATAATAAACAGACAATTTCATAAAAAATACTGTTTACAATTAAAGAGAATTAAGAATCCCAGAAAGGCTCTGATTCAAATATGATAACTTAAATGAACAAAAACTTAATTGCTACAACACAAGAAGGGACACTAGAGAAACAGACATGAGGCCTGGATTATTTCTATATTTACTACAATATTATAATATCTGGTTGACTAGGTCATGTTATTCTAAGCTTAATAGCTTATTCTTTTAAATCATTTGTCAGCTTGCTAACTTTAAAACTGTTTACAACAAGAGTTTACATTTACTTTAAATTAAAAAAAGGGCTAATAACAAAACACATACCAAATACAGTAAATCTTTATTTGTTATACCGTGAAACTCTCGCTTAGATAACTAAGGCACGCGTACAAATGAGACACTATTGTTATACCAAAATGAAACTTTGATTTTTTTAAATGAAAAATCTTTAATTGTTAATAGTAACGTTAATCATAGAAATATTATTCTTACAGTCAAAACTATGAACTTATAACTTACTTAGTTCCAGAGCTTCCGCCGTACCCTTTGTCAATGCCAAAATTATGAATAAATGCACCAAGCACAAAACACAAACATGATCACTGAACATTTTGACACCAGTAGTTATTATGGTCATTTTTACACAAATTTTGAGAGAAAAGCTAGGAAATAACTTATTATTTATGAATCAAACTCATTATGTCTCATAATTAGTCACTATACATTATTTAATTCGCTAAATACTATGTCAACACTATACGCAGCTTGCCCCGCTCGCACGAACAACCGACTAATTTTGACGTTTCTTTCTAAAAGTCCAAACAAAAAGTAGGTGAACCTGGCTTGGTGTTGCCATTCGATAATCCATTTTCCTACCAAAGACGGCAAATTTCATTCGAGAGAAACGACATGCTGAATTGGTTTATAATTATAAACCTGTAGCTGCAACAGTAGGTTTTTTCAATCATCAATTTTTGTATCAATGATGTAGTATGAAAAGAAAATAAAGAACAATATTAAAGGAGCAAGTAAAGCACGGATAAATGAAATATTTATATTAATCCCTATTCACTATTATTCAGTTATTTACGTCAAAACGTACCCACATTTATTTCTGTAAAACAAATACTTTTGGTTTTTCGGATTTAACCCAATGATTTTTTCCATGTCCTCTATGAATGCAAACAAAAGCATTGCTAGTCACTGAGAAGGGAACAGCATTAAAAGTAATATTAAAAGTATTAATGTATAAATTTTATTTGGTAAAATAAACAACAAAGATTGAACAGGTCTTAATAGCACATTACAATTCAACTAGTGTTACGTATCTTTGAAGCAACTTAAAATTAATTATTTTAAATTGATGGTACGATTCCGATTTCTGACGATCATGTTCTGGACTTCGAAGATGCCTCTGCATTTCGTTCCAACCACGAACGACGATGTGGCAGAATCCACAATGAAATGTATCTAGTTGAATCTGTAATATTAGTGAATAGTTAAGTATCTTAGTAAAGGCGTGGGCAATGTGGGAAAACCATTATTTCGTTCACGATACAGCATGAGCCCCGGATTTAGGAGGGACAATTTCAGTGGGCGGCCAAATTTGACTGATGAATGAATACAAAGTACATACATTATTTATTTCGTACGCCGTCGACAGCACGTAGGTACCTATAACTCGGATAAATAAGATTAAGAATAAGATAATTAAGATTTTTCAGTCTGATTTCACTGTTCAAACTTCACCATCTTTATCGATGTGCTATGAGCAACCAGAACAACTTGAAAAAACAACAAATTCCTCCCGAACTCGGATTCGAATAAACTGCCAAAAACCGGATTTAATTTAACGGATCCATGCCATTGGTCAGGGGTAAAAAAAATGACCACGCTGTTGGTATTTCTTTAGCAATTAGGCTGTAGGCATTATTAGCAGAAATCACACAATTAGCCCTAAAACATTGAATTTAGATATACTAAACGCAATGATAGATATTTAACATCTTCTATGTGGTACAGGACGTTAGCTAATTGCTAAAGGGTTAAAAGATCTTGGCTTATATTCTTAGACTGTTGTGGAATCTTCTTAACTACCTTTTGATTTCTTCTTGTTGTTCAATAATAGCACAAATAAATTTTTTAAACTATTTATTGAAGTCGTTGTTGTCGGCGAATGCGTTTATGGATAAGATTAAAAGTGAAGTAAGTTATAAAAATGGCGGCGAGCGATCCGCACCGGAATCTACTATCTCGCTCGGGGACGTACGTAACGTAACGTAGGGATGCGCGTTAATAAGGACAAAAAATGCAATTTCTTGTGCGAGCGGCAAGGTTTACCAAAAACCGTTTTCTACAGCCACATCTGCGATGTGTTCTACAGGGTTTATTAATTGGTCAGCGTGGGGACGTATGGCCTTAACCCTCTCCTGAGAGGAGACCCGAGCCTAGCAGTGGGACATTATGGTTGAATGGTACTAATATTCTGAAAATGACAATTGAAGAACTGCAAAAGTATGGAGCTGATCTGGCTCGAAAATATGTGCAAGATTTATGCAACGCTGAATTCTGAAAAGTCTAACGGTTGGTTTATATCTCTTGCAACAGATCCATGCGCCCTGCAAATTTACTCTACGCTTCCAACTAAAGCCGCTACTTAAACTAATTAAAAAATATTTGCGATCTTCTATGGGCCAGGAACGCTCATCGAGTCTTCCAATGTAAGCAATGAAAAATCGAACAGCACAGGAGATAGATTATGACAAAGCCGTCGATTTATTTGCTCAACAGTAAGCTCTGAGAGTACAAGAGAAATTTTAATTCACAAATGCAATAATATATTTGATTTTTATTTATATCAAACACATTTTTATTTGTAATCCTTTATTATGCTGGGTAATAAAGTACATCCTACACGTTCATGTCTTTAAATTTTTTAATTGGTTGGTTAATAAATAGGCTTAGCGCAGAAAGAAGCGATAGATAAATTGTTGTCCAAATATCAATCAATTAGTTGACATGTAATAGCAAAATTATAAACATGATATAGGTAAAAATAAATAAAAGTGGGCAAGGGCATTTTTCAGTTATAGGCCCTTCTTAAAAAATTGAAGATCCAGTCCAGTCCGGGTTACTGAATGTAGTATCACTTTCTAGATCCAAAACCAGAAAGTGATACTACATTCAGTCTGTACTGTCAACCGGACAGTAAAAGAAAGTCCAGACCCGTAGAAACAATGGGATATTGCTTATACGGCTGGGTCCAAAAGTTCGTTCGAAATCTCAAGCAGCTCAGATTTACAGGCCATTATATTGTCACATATAAAAATTGCGGGGGCAGTAGGAGTTTCAACATAATAAAATAAATCGATAAAGAAACAGTTACCTCTCTTATGAATTCATCTTTTTCAGATATAATTATTTGAATATGTTTTCCTTTTGGCAAGGAACACTTATCGATGTGCTCTACTGGTACCTCTGGATATGGCGGCAGAGTAATGTCACATAGTAGGCATCTAAAACCGCCACATGTATTTTTTGCAAGCAACAAATAACTCAATAAACCTATGTAATATTTGTTGTTAATAAGATAACCAGAATTAATTTCCATCTCACTTTTGCGTTGTACACGTAACAAAGAATGTACAAATACGACCATAGATTGCCTCGTCTGTGTTGCCATGAGTTTTTTCTTATGACGTGCTCCTTTCACGTGTTCATTTATAGATTTTAAATTAAATTGTAGTTTTACTTTACAGGAGCGACAAAATGCATTGTTGCTATTATTGTAAGTTATATTATTATCAGTCGCAATTATTCCGATATCGTCAGCATTATTAATGTCTAGATGTGAACTACCAGATTCAGAAATATTTACATTTTCACAAGCTGTATTTAAATTGCTAATTTGTTGCAGTACGTCTGCGTCTTGGATTAGCGTATCATTGTCCACCGAATTTTCGTTGTGACCTTTATATTGATCTTTTACATCCAACACTGCATCGATTTCACTTGTTTTAATATATTTGCTTCCATCAGTTTCAGTTAAAGTGGCAGCATTCAAAGAGTCTTCCCTATTAAATTGATTTGAATGGATGTCTATGAAAGATTTTTCAGAGAGAGCGGTCTCTGTTCCGTCTTTATTATTATTATTATCATTGGTTTGTTTAAAATAAGAGTTGATTTTGTTAGTGTCACTATTATCGTCATCACATTTTATCATTGCATCCACTACTTTTTCACCACTGTCTTTCCCATGACTAT
The DNA here is from genome assembly GCA_003709505.1 of Hyphantria cunea. Classification (NCBI taxonomy): domain Eukaryota; kingdom Metazoa; phylum Arthropoda; class Insecta; order Lepidoptera; family Erebidae; genus Hyphantria; species Hyphantria cunea. The sequence goes on from PKRV01001111.1 coordinate 121,131, forward strand.
TATTATTCAATATCATTTTGCATCTTGCATAAAGATCAAGATGATCAGCATCATTAAAATGTTTGTTCATCGTACCCAAACAAAGAAGCTTATTGCAAGTAACACAATGAAAACTTGAATCATCAATCTGAAACCAGAAAATAGCGACTGTTTAAATACTTATAAAATAATGGTTACTTTAATTTTTGTCAACATTCTGTTAATTCTTAGGTCCTAAAACAAAGCTTAAACGGAGCAAATAATTTAAAAAAAAACTTAAAAAATTGTTGAAAGCCTTTTAATTCTTAGATGCCGGTACTAACTGGTTTTATCGGGTAATTTCCCAAGGGCATATTCTCTAAGGATATTAAATAGTCATTAATTTCAAACTCATTAAATTCGTGAAAATTTTTGAAGTAAACCAAAAAGTACTAAATCTGTTTGACAAATCAACTATTACAATCGAACTATTTTTTGAAATGTCATAATGATAAGCAAACACTTACTGGTCGATAGATGATGTCATTTTCTCCAAATTTGACAGGCTTTTGTATAAGACTGAGAGCATGGGCAACATTTTGTTTATGTAGGAATTCATCTTCAAATTCGGTGACACAAATACAACAAGTATTGTCTATTAAGCCATGCCAAACCCTTTCTTCAATAAGTAAATTATTAAACGCAACAACATCAGGGCCCAAAGATTTAAGTAACATACTACCTCTGTTTTGTTGGTGATGTTCTTCGCATAGATGTAGATTAACATGCATAGTAGTTTGCATCAGCTTATTGCAAAATTCGCAAAAATATCCGGTGTTAAACTGAAAGTTTCATATTCATAATTTATTTAGAGCCAGGTATGTTAGTCAAACCCCGTAAGTAATAAATGCTTAAATATAAATTCTTAATT
>PKRV01001111.1:136120-191794 GCA_003709505.1 Hyphantria cunea
CCCCCCCCCACCCTCCGTGCTATCCTGTGAAATTCGTCGCTAGACTCGTTCGTAATTCCTCGGCTGGCATCAAAGCTTCACGCGGATCAAATCGAAGGATCATAGACAATTAAACACATTGCAACTGGTTTGTTCTGATCACGCTTATTTCCGTTGTGTACCCAAGATTTAGGTGAATTAACGATCTTTTACGATAGGCGTTCTGCACTGCCAGTCAAATGCTATATCAGTTGCATTAACATATGCTACCTATTAGGTACCCGATATAGATATATCTTAGGCGACATGCGGCAATGCCTACCCGATTTGGAGATCGAATCCAAATTGATACTGCAATAGCGCCTTAGATAAGCCCGATTAGCCAACCCTTAAAACTCCCAGCATGTATGTGTTAAGTTAAGTGGCTAGTAGCTTATTTGGGACTTTACTTGGACATTGTGAAACAGACCCTTAGTCAGTTTTTTAATATTTGCTGATTAAGCGGCAACAGAAATACATCATCTTTGAAAATTTCAACTGTCGAACTATCACGGTTCATGAGATACGGACAGGCAGACAGATGGACCGCAAAAGTCTTAGTAATAGGGTCCTTTACCCTTTGGATAAGGAACCCTAACTAGCTTAGCCCCGCGGTGTTACTCTGGGTTGTTGTTACCGACCGATAAACCGGCTACAGCTCAGACATATAATACCGCTATTAAGCAAAAATTTATGTACTTTTGCAACTGATTTAGGTTACCAGGAGATCAAAATCTCTCTAAATCTAGATTAAAGGAACACTCAAACGGTTTCCACACTCGTGCATCTTGAATTGCAGGTGTCGATAGGTGGCTTACAGCCTTACTTATTTTCATTGTGTCATCCATACCATAATATTTTAAATTCAAAGTAACTCTATCTCTCTGTAACCCTTTCAAGGCTAAACCACTGGATTTGGCAAGGAGATACTTTGATTGTTGCGAAAGGGCATAGGCTAATTTTTACCGCGTTAATCGTATACATGCAGGCGGAGCCGCAAGTATAAGCAAGTTAGAGTAAAACTTAATAAGAAATTGACTTTTACCGAATCTGCGTTTGATTTTACCGATTTTGGTGTCTAACCTATCAGCTTTCGACTTGGTGTGTATATTGTACGTGTTTAGTCAATCCTTCAAAGAATAAAGAAGTATTCAATATCATGAAGAATTCGTGATGCAGTCAACCAAAATTTGCTCCACCATGAGACAGTATATGTGTATTTGATATATTGTAACATTCTGTTACACCAAACGTGTTATTTTAAATAGAGCACTTATGTTTTATGTATTTACTTTTATATATAAACATGTAATTAATATATAATTATTTACTGGCACAGGCCATAAAATATTCCAGTAGAACTTCGAATATGATAACTTTGCGTTCTAAGAACTAAATAATTTGTAACGCTCTGTTCTAAAATAGTCCTGTAAACAAAGAGTGTATTAGGACCATTCCGTTTAGTCGTTGTATTCGCTACGATTAAAATAAATACATTGTACTTCATATCAAATATGTTACAATGTCCAAAGATTTATTCTATAAAGCTTTAGAGCAAGCACATTTATTGTGTGTGTTTCTAATTCTCAGAACTCCATGGAATTACCTTTAAAATATTACATATTTGTATTTCTTACATACCCCACACACCCTTATCTTTTGCTAAAACATGGTTGCCTGTAAGAGATTGCCTTCGGGCGATTAGGCCACTAATTGTACCTTTAACCTGTAAGATACCATTGTAAATAATCTGGTGTACAATAAAGCGATGATTATTATTATTATTATAAGTTAAACGTTGAAAATAACACACAACCGTTGCTTAAAGTTTAATAATGTTTATAAATAAAGGGGATACTAATATTAATGATACTTTAATGTTATAAAAAATGTATTAAAAAATATTGTACAGACTTAACAAGTGACACCCAAAAATGCGCTACCAAATGGCCAGTTTTTCTTTTTGCCATGTCGGAGTTTTGAAACTTTTTAGTCTAAAAGCGGGACAAAAACAGAAGACTTAAATAATCAAAAGTTTTTAAGCATTTAGTTTTTTATTTGCTTTTATAACATATATTTGATTTTGAAATATATTTGAATAAAAATATGATAATTTAAATTAGATCTACTGTATGGTTAGGTATTTTCATTCTTTTTGGAACCATCCATCATAATATTGTTAACTATTGATTACATTGAAATGTGGTTTTTCAAACAATAGTGAGTAAATGTTACAAGATAACTAGTAATAGCTACAGTAACAGCCTTTCTTGTTGTAGAAGCGCTGGCCGTATATCTCGACATGCCAATATTAACGACCGCATCCAGCATGTTCNTCATGTTCTTGTTACCGCCGATGTTCCAGCTGTACGTAAACCAAATTGTCTGGCACGAGGCGATGGCAAGGGACCGGATGGTATGTTGTTACTGCCATGAAGATGGATAGGCCTTTGGTGTGGGACGCAACTTTCGTCGATATCCTCACGCCATCTCATCTCCCAAGTATAGTTGGATAAGCCGGCGCTGCTGCTGTTGCTTCTGCGGATAGCCTCAAACGGCGTATATACTAAAATCTAATAGGTAATTAGATGTGTAAACCGCAGTGCTCGCGCTATGTTTAAATAATTAGCCAAACAACTGATTAGCGCCTCTCGTGACCACAAGGCTGACTTTTATAAAAAATAATGAGTCTAGTGTTGTTGATACTGGTGAACTGTTTGTATTAATTAAATTTAATTTGTCGCAGGAAGGTTTTCCTTACTTTATTATAAAATAATAGGACGTGCCCCGCGGGTTTTGTTGCTTTTGAACCGATGATTGTTCACTAATTCATTAGATTTTTTTTTTGAAAATATTTTATTGTTTCTATTCTATACTAGCATATGACAAGATAGCCTATGTTACTCTTAGATGAAGTGCAAATTAATTTTTATTGACGTCTTTAATATATATCGTCATATTTTAGGCAGTATACTCCATAATTTAACAAATTACATACGAAAACCGTCCTCAAGAACCACTTTATCTTTTGGTACAAGCCGTATAAAAATCCGTGCAGTAGTTTATCGCGAACAGACAGACAGACACTTTATGATATAAATGCATTCCAAGTAACTCCTTATAACATCAGATATCTGGCAGTAAAATTCTCGTCGTGATAAGTACAGCTTTTCCAGATGTTAAACAGTTAGACAAATATTTTAAAAAATGTTTTTTTTCTATGCAAGTACCGTATTACATTTAGTGCATTTTTAAAGGCTATATGTTAAATTTAAATATATAAACATACACTTTAATTTTATTTCATGTTATACATAGATAAGGGAACATGTACAAAACAACGGGATAATTAATCTCTTAATAATATTTGCGTTTACAAAAGGAATAACCCCTATTGTCTTCGTTGCAGTTCTAGAAGTGGTATATTATTTACGCGAGTATAACATAATCACACGAATATAATAAGTTCAGTTTTGTGACGATCACAGCCCTCCCAGGACATCCTTGATTACGAATAGTAGATTTGATTTCAATAATGAAAGGGGTGGATTCAAGATATTATTAAATATAACTGTATATAAAGTGAATAAAAGTATCCGGAATCTAGTTGAAAGTCAGTGAAAATCCCCATTCCTATTCTTAAAAGTGGTTTCACCAAATAGGAAGAAAAAAATGTACAAATACAAAAGTTTAATCTTGTTGATGTTGGTACTGTATGTAGCGCTATCGAGAAGTTTACGAGAATCTCAAAAACAGAGTAAGTGATAAAATTAAATAACTGAAAAATGAGTGTCCGGCCACGAATAGAATAACCGGTACCGTAGTTACTCATTTGTAATGATTTTTTTTCAATAATTTAAATCTTTACTTATTATTTCGTTATTTTTGTTCACAAACAGATACCTGAACAAAAAATCATTTAGCAACCTCTCAAAGCTTTTAAAAGGTCTGAGATAAGGGGTAGTACCTGCCTGTACCTACAGTGTAGTAAGTACCTGTACCTATAGTGATGCTGTTTTTTTGTACGTGTACGTACTGTGGGTACCACAATAATTTTTTTTTGTGATTTTATTTTAGAACTTTGGCGACGTTGTAAATACACATCTATGTAAAGTTTACCTTTCTAACACTAATGGCTTAGAAGTTAAGCCGAGGACGGACGAACGGACATGACGAAACTATAAGGGTTCCGAGACGTGAACAACGGAACACTAAAAGGTTGCGTCAGGTCCGTTGCACGGTCCCGCAGCGAGCGGAACACATGCCCCTGTCGATGGCCTATTCGGTCGGAGACGACGGTAATCGCAGGTAGGGGCGGCTGTTCTGCGGATTCGTTCGAAGAACACCCCTTGGTCAGACGGGGTACCAGCCCGAGTGATGGCCCGAGTACTCGACCATATGTCAGACCGCCTCAGGAAGGTGTTGGACGCTAGCTAGGCGTCCGGACGCTTCCCTGAGTGCTGGAAGAGCGGGAAGCTGGTCCTGCTGCGGAAGCCGGGACGGCCTGCCGATTCGGTCGCGGCCTAGAGGCCCATCGTGTTGCTGGATAGGCGGCCAAGTAGTTCGAGAGGGTGCTCTCTGCCCGCATCGTCCGGCACCTCACCGAGGTGGCCCCCGACCTGTCGGACGCCCAATTCGGGTTCCGAGAGGGGCGTTCGACAGTCGGTGCTGGGATGCGCCTGAGGGCCGTGACCGAAGAGGCGGTAAGCTGTGGCGGCGGGGTGTTGGCGGTGTCTCTGGACATCGCCCTTGACGATGGCTATTTGGTCGTCGCGGCTGGAGACTCCACGTGCAGGCTTCGCCACCGTGGAGGCTTTCCAGCCGGTCATCCTCGAGTGGGCAGTGCGGCAGCACGGGACCCTTTTCTTCCGACTGACGCAGGTGCTTTCCGGGCACGGTTGCTTCGGGAAGTACCTGCACTCGGTCGCCAGGAGGAAATTGAGTCCCGCCTGCCACCACTGCGACTGCAGTGAGGACTTGGCCCAGCACACGCTGGAGGTGTGCCCTGCTTGGGCGCTGCAGCGCCGGGTCCTCACTGCAGTCATCGGAGGAGATCTCTCGCTACCGGCCGTCGTACGCTCCATGGCCGGTGGCGAGAGCAGTTTTACCGCGGTCGCGCCCTTCTGCGAGGAAGTCATCTCGCAGAAGGAGGCGGCGGAGAAGGCCCGGGAGGACGACCTCCACTCGGACCCGATCCGTCGCCGGCGAACCGGGCGGCGGAGGCGCGCCTATCAGCGCCTCATGCCGCTCTGAGTGTGGCCGCGGATGGGCGAATGGGTTTTCTCCTCCATCCGCTTCACAGGCCACCCGCGTTACGCGTCGCCTATATTGAGAGTTTTACTATCAGACGACGGAGCCCACTTCAGTGCGGGCGGGCGCTGGGAGGGGTCGGGATGGCGTAAGAAAGCGGTTCCCGGATCTCCCCCGTCTCAGGCGCAGAGTGGCATACTGTGTGGTTTTAGTCGGTTCGATTCCGACACACCGCCCCGCTGCCAACCCCGGTGGGGTGAAGGACCGAGGGGGATTCCACACGTAAATAAAAAAAAAGAAAAGATCTGTTGTACGGCTGAAGTTTTCGTCACATACCTATGTGGCGCTACAAGCGTTGCCCATTTGTATACTACGTTAAACGAAACGTGTAAGCGTCATGAAATTCTTGGCCTTTACGTCATGTTGTTCGCGAGAAAACTATGCCTAATACTAAGCGTTCCAGCGCTGTTTGTTTTAATAGTTTGTTAGATGACATAACTAACGATAAAGCGTTGCAGCGTTGTACGAGAAAAGTCGTACATTTGTAACAGTTTATTAAAATTAGCTTATATCATCGTATTTGTACTACACTCCATAATGTAACAACATTATGGACTTTCTTTAAACACATACTTTTGTACATTATTTAGTAACAATAAAACCTTCATTCGGTAAAGTTACTCACTTATCAAACCAACTATCAGTAATGTTAGGAAAACTACCCCTACTAATGGTCCTTCGAGCCGGATCGCGCCTCACTTTTACTTTTTGGTTTAGTGATTGAGACCCTGATATTATGCCAGAAGTTAACTATCTAAATTTGTTTTGTAATACGTTATGATTTTTCTCTGGCATATATTGCAAAGAAAACGAATATATTATTTGTTTTTAAAACAGTTAAAAATTGTTTTACTTTAACTTGGAACTAAAAACAAATTTAAAATAATAGGCAGTGTAAGCTACCCGTATATACTTACCTTTTATATTAGAAGTTCAACAACTGGCGTTCTAACATTTATCTACATTTCAGATCCACATTCTTCAGACTTCACTAGCCACGTAGTCCAGCCAGTGTTGTTACATGGAAGAACTAAACGAGAAATCTCCACTACCAGAGATGAGGTTAGCTTTCTAATTTTGAATTTTAGCAAATTTACAAAAAAAATTACCGAGTATAGTCATTTTGGAAGGACCAGATATAAAAAAGGGGATTTCATGTTCGTGGAAATTACACTCCATAACTTTATATACACCTACTTCATTTTCTTATTCTTATATAGTAGTAGTGATTGCTGCCTAAAAATCGGAGGGCCATGATGAATAGCTCTGTCATGAGCCCCCAAACCACAAAGCCAAGATTAAGCTTAAATCGTCATTGATACTGTTACATACTTGTGATTGACTACACGGGTGGCCTAGTGGTTTCAGTGGCCGCCACACCGGTCTCTACTACGTCAAGTGTTGTGGGTTCAAATCCTACATGGGACAACACTTTGTGTGATCCATAAATTGTTTTACTGAGTGTGGGTGTATTTTGTGTCCGTTTCATGTATGTTTGTACAGTCCCTCGCGACACAGCAAGTATATTCCTAATGCGGAAGCTTTTTTTTAAATAAAAAGGAAATATTATAAAAACGAAAAACCCGACTGCGTAAAAACAAAACTAAAAAGAATAAAATAAGCCTCAGAATTTAAAAGCAGAATAGAAGGATCAACAGTCGAATGCGATTGACCTTGCCTTTGACTTTGATCGTGTTCTAGAATATGTAATTGTCACAATATTCTTCTACGGCCTTTAATAGTTGACAGCCGGACATATGCCTTCCATAGAGAGAGGTTTTGATTTACAAAAATATATAGCACTGGCCAGACTAGTTACTAAAGTGTTAGTTTTAAATTTTCCTTCTCTTCCTTCAGTGATGTTGTCTATAGTTCCCTCCTTGAGTCGTCTTCTACGATACTCAAAAAACTAATGGTTATTTATATTTTAGAGTGGTGCGCATCATTTAGAGGTGATATTGAAGGTTCCTATAGACCACGAGGAATATTTAGTCGATCTCAGGCTGAACTTGGATTTAGTGACGGACAATCATGTCCTGAGTTATCAGGAGAATGGCACAACCGTGCTGTACAAGCTTCATAAGGAGGTAAGTGATACTGCTTACTTTATTGACGTAGCTAAAGTAAGTTTTTGCAAACAAACTGTTTAGACGAATGGTTAGTTGATTTTCTAATTTCTGAGCTCATTTCGAACACGAATTAGGGAGGTTGAAGTTTGGAGAATCTCCGGCTTCTGAGGTATGCTAACGGGTGCCATGTCTCTCTGACACAAAGGCATGATTCTTCAACGGATTGAGGTTGCCTTGCAGGCAGCGGCTTCAAGTTACTCCGTAGTTTGGGGTGTCTCCGGTAGATGATACTGTAGTAGGTTTCTGCTTTTCTTTATGTGGAAACGCCACAAAATAAATAAACATATGTTTCAAACAGGAAATTGAGTTGTGCCATTATAACGGGTCGGTCCGAGGCAAATCCGAGTCATGGGCGGCAGTGTCCACCTGCAACGGGATCCAAGGACTCCTGTTCGACGGCCAGAGAACAAGATACATCGAACCAGCCCAAGGTGAGCTTTGTTAAGCTTCAGTAGCTTTAGTATATTACCCTCTTTAAGTCTAATAAATAGCCCTAATTTCTTCTTACAATTTGAACACTTTAAGGGCATATAGTTTGTATATCAGTAGATAATTTTTTCACATTAAATTCTGTCATTAATCTGTCTGTAATATCTTATCGTCGGATGTTTTTAAGCCACCCAAAGGCCTTCAACTAAGCTAGATGCCTGTTATCCTAAGATACCAATAAGATAAGACTGGGACCGACCGCTTAACGTGACCTCCAAATCACGGAGACGCTTATAGCAACATGCCACCAACGGTTACCCATCCAAGTTCTGACCTCACCATCGTTGCTTACCCTCGGTGATTGTTTCTAATCACCGAGTGCAACTGGGCTATGAGCGCCTCATCTATATAATAGTAAGATGCAAATATTTATTTTGATTAATATTTAAATGCGATTAGGCCGCAGCTCTTAGAGATAGGCGAGAGAAAACGTCTCGCTTCTCCTAGGATAGGGTCTATTTGGTAAGGTGTTGATCTCACTCAAAGGGATCTGAAATCATATGATCCAATCCACTTAGAGTAGAGCGGTTATGTTTTAATACTTTGTTAGACGTCATAACTATTTTTTTTACTGTTCATAAAACTCTCATGCGGCATATAATGTTATACTCAAACTTATTATTGTTTCAGAAAGTGTTTTAAACGCCGGCCACTACATATACGACCATTTGAACTTTTTAGAATCCCACCAAGGTTGGTACGATAGAACAGAAGGAATAAGAACAACCAGATCAGCCAGTGTAAGTTTATCTTTATTTTAAACTTTGTCATTTAACAAGTATAAGTAGGAAATACAGTGAAGAAAATAAACCGTTACTTTCTGTACTGTTATTTTATGGTAGATACACTAAAAGAAAGCAATATTATCAGAGGCGTTCCTAGCCCGTGAAGCACCCGTGTACAAACAGTACTTTAGCGCCCTTTAATAAGCGTAGCGCCCTTCAGTAAAGACGCCCATGAATATTATTGATGAAAAGTCTCATTTTTTACCTTGTGTACCCGTACACAAGAACAGCAATTACTGACAAACTGCCTCGGCCTAGCGATTGAAGCATGCTACTGCCGATCAATAGGTTTCGGGTTACATTAATAGTCCGTCATCCTTAGATTAGATAAATAATTATATTGAAAAGGATTCTAAGGATTTGTAGTCTCTTTTTGGTATTTTAATTCCATAGAAATAATTAATTTTCAATGTTTTTTTTAAGTATCTTTTTTCTTTTATTTTTTATGCTTTAATTTTTGCGCACTATTTCTTAAAAGGCCGGCTATGTACTCTGGAATTGCGGTGACCATGGACGGACGTAATCGCTTACCACCAGGCGATACGTCTGCTCGTTTGTCCCCGATTCCATAAAAAAACTATTATCTGATTTTATTGTTTCTAATTTTTGTAGTACAGAGTAGATGAGTCGGAATTTGACCCACCGCGCCGACCAGACGAGGGTCCCTTCTACGTGGAACTAGTACTAGTCGCCGACAGAAGCTACTTCGAAGCCCACAATCGAAATATATGTTTTGTCCATAAGCAAATGCAGACAATTGCTAACATTCTTAACTCGGTAAGCCTTTACTGGATGCATCATCCTCTTCAGTCTAGCACTGTTTTTTTAACGAATTATTTATATCTATTGTGACAGTTCAAATGGAGCGAGAGAGAGAGAGTGTTAGTATGAGTAATTTTATATATAATTTTTAATATAAAATTACCCAAAGTGCCTGCCTGCCAAAGTGACTCTACTCCGCCGAATGGAAAGCATCAGCAAGTTTCAAGAGTAGTAGTCATCATACCAATTGTGAATGCAGACAATGCCTCAATGCAGGAAGGTGCCTCATGCTATGGCATTGAGATGCTTCTGTATCATTGGGCCTGCGCGATCTCGCACTCATCAATGAAACATGACAGCATGAATGCAGTCATTTCAGCATTTAATCTTCTGTGAAAGGGTAGTACCGCCCGGGTCAAGCCGTCTATTCGTGCTGAAATTAGCGTGGCTCTTCTACATTGTTACTGACTGTTGATTCTCAAAGTATCCGTTGGCCGAATTTACATTTAATTTACTGATAGAATGTCCTTTTCATTTTAAGAAGATTGTCTGGACTTGAAAAAAGACGACGATCCTTGAGATTGTTCCGTCCTTTCTCAGGGCTAGTCCAGTTAGGAAAGAACGAACTCATCTGCTCAAAAAAGTCTAACTTGCAAAAGTACAATACACACAATTACAAGAACGTAATCAAATTGCAAAGAAAATAATTTTATTTCATTATGACGGATCTAGTGAGAATATGGGTCTTCGAAATAAAATTAAATTATAAGTAATGTATAGTCCAAAGTTACAAATAATTTACTATTTACCTGACTGCGAAAGAAGCAGGGTTATGTTTTTGGAGTATGTATGTTGGATTTGTATGTATAATATATCTTTGGCACGCCCTATAGCCTAAACGGCTTATCGTATTTTTATGTGATTGGTGTCATTTTATTTAGTCTTGAGAGTGACACTGGCTAACTCAATATTAAATAATTTTTAACGTTGATTACGAATATATATTAACTTATATGTTTTATGTATGATATTGACGCAGTCGGATTTAATTTTTTTACTAATTCATTACTTATTTAATTTTTATTTTGCAGGTATATTCTAAACTAGACATCTTCATTACTCTAGCCGGGGTTGAAGTGTGGAACGAATATGATAAAATATCATTTTCCTCGAACTCGACGACTACCCTTGTAAATTTCTTAGGGTACGGGTCAAGAGAGTTGATAAAGAATATTCCAAATGACAATGCTCAATTACTTACGTGAGTATGACTGTCTTTTCTCACAAAATGTTCTCACCCTCATCCTCTACGCCCTGCGATTTTACCCGTGTTTGTTATTGTACATGTGCAACAACAACTTTCCAAGCTAGTCTAAAATTAAAGTATTCTAAGTTACTTCGTATATCATCAGCTACCTGCTTGTGAAAGTACCGTTAAATAGCTCCAGCCGTTGTAGAAATAAGCCGTAACAAAGACGTGGACCGACAAAAAATATTTTTTTTATGTATTTTTTTTAAAAGCATCTTTCGCACTAGGAATAGTTCTTGTGTCCCGGGGAGTTTACAAACATACATGAAACGTACACAAAGAACACCCAGACTCAGATCAACAATTCGTGGATCATACAAAGTGTTTGTTGTTCCCAAAACAGGATTTCAACTCACAACATTTAGTGAAGTTGGTTGAAATGTGCACCGTGGCGACCGATTAAACCACTAGACCACATAGGCGAACATGTAGTTTCATATGAATTTAGAGAAAACAGACACTTAAGTTTTATTTATTTGTATTGACTAGTGGGCCACTCCTGCTTCTAGCGGTTGCAATGTGGTGCCAATGTGGAGCAATTAATTATACTATGTGTTGTGTTGTTGTGGGTTCAAACCCTTCTTGGGACATCACTATATGTGAAGCACAAATTTTGATTTGTTCAGAGTCTGGTTGTTCCTTGTATTGTAAGTAGTATATTGTAAGATGTATAAATGAACCCGCGACATTAATGCAGGAGATGTCTTTTAGAGGAAACAAATATTTTGAAGAAAAATCAAATTCCGTAGCATTTTCATCAACAACCCATCATGTCCCACTGCTGGGCTTGGGTCTCCTCTCAGGAGAGGGTTAAGGCCATACGTCCCCACACTGGCCAAGTGCGGGTTGGGGACGGGCTATAATATAACATAAACCATACATACATTATAATTCACATACATTTTACTTAACCAGTATTTGTTGTATTACTTTTGTTCGTTTCATTATACTAACAAAAACATGTTTTTTACGCCATCACATTGTAGTTTTTTTTTTGTTATACTATAGGTGTTTTAGAATACAATCTTCAGCTCTTTCTATTGGTACAAAACTGCATTAAAATCAGTTGTGTTCTTTGAAAGATCTAAACATACATAAGCAATGCATGGTCCATGGTCCACAGAGATCCACAGGTCACGTGTTTCATAAATAAGGTTTATCAATATTGTATTTTATTTACAGTCTCAAGTCTTTCGATGGTGGTATAGTTGGCAAAGCAATGCGTGGAGCAATGTGTGTTCTTGAGTTCTCAGGTGGAATAAATAGCCATACCAAAAGCATTGGTCTGCTCGCCTTGAGAATAGCCCAGCAGATGGGCTATAACTTTGGAATGGACCACGATTATAAATACGATGATAATTGTAGATGTCGAGGGAAGCATTGTTTTATGTGGGCTTACAGAACATATCCAATACCTACGGGTTGGTCGACATGCAGTATAGACTCATTAAAATCGTTTTTATCAACAGGAACTAGTTTTTGTTTGAGGTAAATATAGTTAAATTGTTCTCATTGTACATAGGTATTGTTTATTACCCGAAGCGTCTTTAGCGCGTGAAATGTCTGTATGGAATCACTACTCTATCCCTTTGAGTTTCAGTAAGCGTGCAGATTTATTAAGTGTTGCGGTCAGCGCCTGACACCCTGCACTATCGGTAAAGACGCCCGTGTAAATAAAAAAAAATAGCCTTTAATTACTCTGACCTTTGCACAATTTGTGATATAATATAAGACTATGCTAACTATATTTAATTATACTATATAAACTTTACTATTCCTATTTTCTGTATGTATATAACTTAACATTGACTGTCAGTTACTAGGTCAGGCTGTCTTGTGACATAGGCCTCCTCAAGATCCCTCCACAATTGCCTGTCCATTGCTGTCCTTCTTCAACCCTTCGGCAAATCGTCTTCCCATCTTTTTTTCTGCCTTCCTCTACGGCTTTTTCCGTTCCGTGGGTACCACTCTGTTACTTTTTTGGTCCACTTTCCTGTTGTTGATCTCATCATGTGACCAGTCCATTTCCATTTCAACGTTCGTATTTTTATAGTGACATCTGCTACTTTGGTGATGCTCCTAATTGTTGTAGCTTTCCATTTATCTTTCAACCTTAGTCCCAACATAATCCTTTCCATTCCTCTTTGGCATACACCCAGCTTGTACTCAATTTTCTGTGATAGTGGCCAGGTCTGGCAGCCGTAGGTGAGACATGGAAGTATACAAGCGTTGAAGACGCCCCTGTATGTAACGTTAAATTTCTTACACAATATGAGACTTGCTTCCTCAATTGTTATTAAACTAACAATACGAGAATATTACTTTCGAGTAGGTTATCACTCATTCCACAATTATTTTTACAAGTGCTCAAACAAACACATTAAAATTAACAGCAATGCTTAAAGTGTATGTAACTTATACTCTCGATTATCGGCACTAGATGGAACTTTTTGAAAAACAATCTAGAATTAAACACACTTGAAAAAGTACAAGGGAGTTAAATATACGAATAAAAACCGGTCAAGTGCGAGTCAGACTCGCGCACAAAGGGTTCCGTACCATTATCTATGCATTTCAAGCGTCACCTTGTGATGGTGCCTTTTCGTGCCCTTGCCTAAGTAGTGTAAGTAAGCGCCTATCTAACAAGGCGTTTTCGTTACCCTATAGGTTTATTATATGATGTAACCAAAAATTTATGCTTTTCGCTATTTTTCCTTTATCTATGCTATTAGACGTTGCTTTGTACCAAATTTCAAGATTCTAAGTTCACGATAAGTACCCTGTAGGTTTTGATTACCTTCCGAGTGTTGAACATTTGCAGCATAAACGGCTGTATCTTTTGATTGCGTTGGCTAAGAAGTTTGATTTTTTCACAGCTCTAAGAGACAGTAGACCTGAGTAATTGATATGAATAAAAGCATGATACCTGCCCGCGTTCTTGAGAAAAGGGGTCTTGACAGACGGACAACAAAGTGATCCTATATGGGTCCTATTTTTTTCCTTTTAAAGTATGGAACCCTAAAACATATAAAAAACAAACAACTCATTTGAAAATTGAATACAATAGTACAAATGAACAAGTAGCAAGCACTACATTTCTAGGCTTAAAGTTGGAACAAAACTGTGACTGGAAAGGTCTAGTGGAATGCGTCTGTGAAAAAGATAGATTTGCTTATATGTTAAAAGAATTACGAAACACGGAATCAACCGAAGCTGCATTGTGTGCATATCACGGATACGTTTCATCCGTACTCGCATATAGTCTTTTGTTGTGGGGCAATTCAGTTGATGTCATTAAAGCATAGTGGGGGGCCACGCTTCGGCATGAATGGGCCGGCTCGACCGGAGTGATACCACGACCTCACAGAAAACCGATGTGTAACAGAGCTTACGCTGTGTTTCATCGAGTGAGTGAGAATACTGGAGACCCATACCCCAATCCTCCCCCTATCCCCCTCCTCCTCCCCCATCCCCCAAAGGCCGGAAACGCACTTGTGACACCTCTGGTGTTACGGGTGTCCATGGGCGGCGGTAATCGCTTACCATCAGGCGGTACGTCTGCTCGTTTGCCCCTTGTAGCATAACAAAAAAAAAATAGTCGGCATTTGTCTGACACTTTTGATGAATCTTTTATGATATTCTTCCGATAGTTTGTGGTTTTGATAATTTGTCTTACCTGGATGGATAGCCAACATAAATTCTTGAGTTTCTTTATAAATATTACTTTTGGGTAGCCAGTCTATATGTTCCTGTTGCAGATGGTTAGGGGGTTTGCCATGTAATGTTTTCTGTTTACTATTATTATTTATATAGAATAACTATGTCATTTAGTTTTCGGGGTGTGGCAGATGTCGATATGAGTGTTAGGGCTTTATGTATAGGACTATCGTTAGCTTTTTTGTACAGGTATATGCGAATGTTTTGAACCTTATTATTATAAATGTACTTATAGTATATTTAATGGTAACTACACAGACAAAACTCATTACTCTTTGTCCTGATATGGCATGTTAAATAATAGATATTTTTTTCTAGAAATAAACCGATACCATTAATCGAATATCCGTTATGTGGAAACGGTGTCCTAGACCTAGGTGAGCAGTGTGATTGTAGTGCGATGACCGTAGTTGGCACGTATCTCCAATGCTACGAATGTTGCGATCAGAGCACTTGTATGCTCAGAGCGAATGTTACTTGTGACACGGGCGAGTGCTGCCGTCTAACGGTCAGTATTAATTTGTAATTTCTATTTATATATTATTATTAATTAGCATAGGAGATCGTTTTTTGTTTTTGCGTAAGACATTTTTTAATATTTTTTATCATCACACCACGAAGACTTGAAGACTCGGAAGACTTAGGATTGAAGACATTATAGACTTGACATTGTGTGTCACTTAGAAATCGCTTTTAAAGACAATTTTTTAAACCTTTTTTTTTCTAGTATTGCCATAAACATAAATGCAGGTCTTCGTTAGCTGCGAGAGACGGAATCCTGAACAATAACTCAACAATACGCCCCTCAAACTGCTCAGGATTCGGCGTCTGTAACTCTAAAGGTACTTAATATTTGGACTGTGGTAAGGTACATTATGCGGATAGACAATTTCTAATGAAAATAAACTATTTATGTCATTCCAAACTTCTAAAACCTGAATATTCCGTTCCCTCAGGAAACTATATATTCAGACACAGAGTTCTCAGGCTGTATCCTTATCTGGACGCTTACCTTTGAGTTTCTGATTAGCTAATTGATTAATATTCCTATTAACAGTAGTAACATTAATAGTAATCTAGGTTTTTATATTAATTATATTGTTATTGTCTTTTCTTATAAGACCAAATACACGATTTATTTATCTATGTACGTACAATATTTAGTGGCAAACACAGATTTGTTATATTATTTTAGACTGCCTCGGTGGCGCAGTGGTAGCGTATGCGACTGGTGTTCATGAGGCCTCGGGTTCGAATCCTGGGTCGGACCAAATGTTTGTATGATCTGCAAATATTTGTTGGGTGTTTTCTATGTATAATATGTATGTGTTTACAATAAAAAGAAATGTATTCATATCAGTTGTCTAGTACCCATAATACAAGCTCTGCTTAGTTTGGGACTAGATGACGTTATGTATTAGATGTCCGAAAAATTTATGTCCGAAAAATATTTATATATTTATATATTAGTGATCGCTCAGGTACACCTCCATTCGCATTGTTTTTGTAAAAAGGGTTCAAAGCTTTTGCTTCACGTCTTAGTATATAAGTAGAACTAAATTACAATTTAATGAAATAACAATAGATAAGGATGAAAGTTGCGAAGACAAAAATTAAAAAAGAAAAAGAAATAACGTAAAGAATTGTTTTCATTTATTATTTTAACTGATTTTAGTTCTGTGCTAAACTTGGCTTAGGGATTTTAAATTTAATTTAATTTTTAAATTAGCCAAAATATTTACATCCGTAACTATATCTGGTTGTCAAATTAGTTGAACAGTCAGCTAAGTGTAGGGATCACAGGGCAGACAGTTGATCCATATAGTGTGTTGCATGATGGGAGGCATACCAATGTGACTGATTCATATTCGGTTCAACAACAGTTTTTAATTTTACAATTGTCAATAACATCATAAGAAACAATCACTTTACGTAAAGAAAACAAAAAATCAAAATCAAATAGCTTTTATTTCAAGTAAACCTTTCCAGAAATTTTCGAAACGTAACATTACTGACTCTGGTTCCTTGGTAAACTGTCATTTCTATGGAGAAGAAACACTTAACATTAATTGTCGTTCCTATCACCAGGATACTGTGTATGTGAGGACCACAAGACTAAACTTGATAGCGCTTACAATCGAGGAACATTATGTACGATTTCGGAGTCATTTAGTACAACAACACACACAGGTCAGAGCAATCCCATCACAACTGCGTATAAAAATCATATAAGTAAGTATAAAGTTCATTTATACAAATATTAGTTAAAGGTCATACAAAGAACATTGGTTCTGGTGCATTCAATCGAGAAAGTGATTTTAGGAGAATAGATACACTAACATATCTGCAACAGGCTGCAATAGGCTGCAACGTACACGCAGCAAAATGCAATCGGTCTCCATGAGTGGTAGTCACTAACTTTCTGGGGATACGTTTGCCCGTTTACCGTCTAATCCCCTTCTCCTAGGGCATAGAATAATCGCGAGACATCCAGTTTACGAGTTTATTTAATTTTTGTTCTTGATTCTCTATTCCCTCTATTCCCAAAAAACAGAATTGTGTCACATAATTCTGTTTTTGTTTTTATATATATTTTTTGGGCCAAATATACGTATGACTTGCAAATATTTCTTTCGGTGTTTTCTATGTATTTACAAACTGTTTATGTGTGTATATTACTTTTCTGGTATCCTTTGTACAAGCTCGGTTTATTTTGGGACTAGATGGCATTGTGTGCGAAATAATAATATTATTATTTAACGAATTTGATGATGATTGTATATTTTTGACAATGTATTTGATTTTGCAGTACAAACAAAAGCTGATCTAGTACTATCATACATACTCAACGTAATAAGCCTGGGGACAGTTCCTGCAAACAAACAAAATCTGCACGACAATCGACTCGAGCATTCAGTTGGACAAGATTCTGGAATGTTCTTTAAAACAGCTGTTACGTCTAAGAATAAACATATTCAAGATATTACCAACAACAAGACTTTAGACTGAAACAAGTTTTTTTGTCGGTTATCCAAATTCGAATTTGGTTAGCTTATTAACAGAATAACATTATTTCGTCTCCATTTTCTGTCTACGTATGTTTTATAAATAATATTCGTAAATAATAAAAATATGTGTTAAAGAATAGTGATAACCTATTATTTTAAGATAAAATAAATTCAATTGCAGGTACGTTTTGTATACAATTTGTTGATTTCACAGTTGGCCTAGTAGTTTAAGCGGTCGCCGCTTTGTGGATTCAAATTGCACACGGAACAATACTTTGCGTGATCCGAAAATTGATGTTCCGAGTCTGGGTATTCTTTGTATCTGTTTTAAGTATGTTTGTAAAGCCACCCGCGACAGAGAACACATTCCTAATGCGGGAGATGTCATTAAAAAGTTACAAAATCCAGACCTAGATTAAGTGTAAGGATATTGTTTAATAAAAGCTAATAAATTTTAAGTTCAATTAATTTTTTGCTTCCTAAGTTAGGGGTAGCCTTACGCTCCCAACTATCTGTTACTAGTTTCTGTGGTTGCTTGTAGCTAAAGCAGTACCAATGCTTGTCTTGTATAGTACTGTTTTCATAGGTAGCCTGTTGCTAAAGCAGTACCAATGCTTGTCTTGTATAGTACTATTTTTATATCTTTTATCTCTTAAGGTGTATGCATTTGTTGGTTGTCTAAATAAAAATTTTTTTTTAAAGAATCTCTTTCTATTTATGTTAAATTTTATGTATTTTGAAAATAGTGTAAACTGGATTAAAATAGTGGAACAAGTACAAGTGAGTCTGATTCTAGGATGTATTAGAACAAGTTCCATCAAGTGATGACATTCGAGACTATAAATTATTTATATTAAGTTCGCACATAAAGTATCGTACTATCACTTGAACTAGCCCAAGAGGCTAAGGTGCGAGTTTTTCGAGTCGATTCTCTCGATAACATTCGCATATCTCTCTATTATTATCTTGTATTATCTGACCACGGGCTTAGCATTATTTTTATATATTTGTTATTTTTCTATCACCGTTCAGTTTTGTAAAATAGAAGCAACGTGACTTGGAGGCTACTCTGCAGCATATTTATATATATTTATGTGCCTAATAATCGCTTTTCGAGGAACTTTCTGCCTCGCACAACTAAACTGTTGAATGAACTGTCGCCTGTGGTATTCCCGGTGGTCCGGGAATACCACAGGCGACAGTATTGGTATACGACCTTCAAACCTTCAAAGCTTCAAAGAAAAGAGCGTATTCATTCTTAAAAGGCCGGCAGCGCACTTGTGACGCCTCTAGTGTTGTGGGTGTTCATGGTCGGCGGTAATCACTTACCATCGGGAGATACGTTTACTCGTTTACTCCCTACTCCATAAAAAACCTGTGTATAACATTCAAAACCAGCATACTTAATAATATCCTTTTTTTTACGTGTGGAAACCCCTTCGGGCCTTCACCCCACCGGGGTTTGCGGCGGGCGATGTGTCGGAATCGAACCGACTAAAACCATACGGTGTGCCACTCTGCGCCTGAGACGGGAGAGATTCAGGAACCGCTTTCTTACGCCATCCGGACCCCTCCCAGCGCCTGCCCGCACTGAAGCGGGCTCCGTCGTCTGATGGTAAACTCTCAATTTAGACGACGTTTTTTTNACCATACGGTGTGCCACTCTGCGCCTGAGACGGGAGAGATTCAGGAACCGCTTTCTTACGCCATCCGGACCCCTCCCAGCGCCTGCCCGCACTGAAGCGGGCTCCGTCGTCTGATGGTAAACTCTCAATTTAGACGACGTTTTTTTTTTTTCATCATAGTGGGAAGGAAACACGTGCGCTGGTAGTGAGTTCCAGGTTTTAACCGCTCGGCACAAGAAGGAAGCACCGAAGCGACGAGTACGAGAACGTATGTCTTCCATTTTAAAGCGGTGACTTCTAAGGCCGGCACGTGTTGTTCTGTAGAGGAAGGGAGAGGGGGGGATCAATTGGAAGAGCTCTTCAGAACACTCACCATGGTAAAGGCGAGAGAGGACTGCCAAGGAGGCGATATCTCTACGCAACTGTAGAGGCTCAAGGGTCTCGGTGGCTTCGGGACTATCGACAATAAGGATTGCTCGCCGCTGCAACCGGTCAAGAGCGTCAAACAGGTACTGTGCGGCACCATCGCAAAGGTGAGTACAACAACAACAGTACGAGTACGCACGAGCGAACCTGGGTCTTGTAAAAAAGACACAGATGCCCGGGCGAGAAGAACCGTCTCACCCTGTTTAACACACCTAGCTTCCGTGAGGCCGCTTTAGTGACACTCTCAACGTTGAGGTCTCGGCAGAGACGTACGCCACACGCGTAACGTCGCCCCCTCGCGGCTGGCCTGTGAAGCGGATGGAGAGGAAAACCCGTCCCGCCCATCCGCGGCCACACTCAGAGCGGCATGAGGCGCTGGTAGGCGCGCCTCCGCTGCCCGGTTCGCCGGCGGCGGATCGGGTCCGAGTGGAGATCGTCCTCCCGGTCCTTCTCCGCCGCCTCCTTCTGCGAGATGACTTCCTCGCAGAAGGTCGCGACCCCGGTAAAACTGCTCTCGCCGCCGGCCATGGAGCGCACGACGGCCGGCAGCGAGAGATCTCCTCCGATGACTGCAGTGAGGGCCCGACGCTGCGGCGCCCAAGCGGGGCACACCGCCAGCGTGTGCTGGGCCGAGTCCTCACTGCAGTCGCAGTGGTGGCAGGCGGGACTCAATTCCCTCCGCGCGACCGAGTGCAGGTACTTCCCGAAGCAACCGTGCCAGGAAAGCACCTGCGTCAGTCGGAAGGAAAGGGTCCCGTGCTGCCGCCCTGCCCACTCGAGGATGACCGGCTGGAGGGCCTCCACGGTGGCAAAGCCAGCACGTGGAGTCTCCAGCCACGAAGGACAACGAGCCATCCTGGCTCGACGGGCGGCTTCACGCCACTCGCGTACCTCTTCGGGCGGAGGGCGAACGCCACTCTCCGCCCGGAATCCAGCCACCCGTCGATAAACTTCGGCGAGCACTTCCGCCTCCAAATCCCACGGGGGTGTTCCGGCCAAGGCGCACGCCGCCTCGGTCGACACCGTGCGGTATCCGCGTATGGCTCTGACCGCCAATACCCTCTGAGGGCGCCAGAGGCGCGCCTTATTCTGGGCGGGCAGAGCCAACACCCACACCGGTGCGCCGTACAGCGCCATCGACCGGACAACCCCCGTGTAGAGGTTTCTTGTTGCGACGCTGGCTCCACCCAGATTGGGCAAAAGTCGCCCAAGGGCAGAGGCAGCGTCGACCCGCTTCGGAGCAAGCTGTCGGAAGTGCTCGTCGAAGAGCCACCAACCGTCGAGGATCAGGCCCAGATACTTCATCTGGGCCCGAACCGGTACGAGGACCGAGTTGACCACTATGGAGGCGCCGGAGGGTGACCCACGACGGGGCCCATGGAACAGCAGGGCCTTCGTTTTGTCCAGGGCCACCCGCAAACCCAGCGCCTCGATGCGCCCGACCACCAGAGAGACACCCCTGGTGGCCAGGCTCGCCGCCTCCTGAAAGTTCACCCCCCGGGCTGTGACCAAGGTGTCATCGGCATAAGAAATTACGCTCAGCCTGGGTGGGAGACGCTCTCTAAGGACCCAGTCGTACCCCACGTTCCACAGGAGTGGTCCTAGCACAGACTCCTGCGGAACGCCAAACGACATGGGTCGCCGTCTCAAGGCGCCATCTCGATCCTCGTACACGACGGTACGCTGCTCCAAATAGTCTGCCACCAGCCGCCTCAGGTACTCTGGCACCCCGTGGTACTGGAGTGCTGCCCTGATGCAGCTGAATGGCAGACTATTAAAGGCGTTGGCGATGTCCAGAGACACCGCCAACACTACGCCGCCACAGCTCACCGCCTCTTCGGTCACGGCCCTCAGGCGCATCACGGCATCGACCGTCGAACGCCCCTCTCGGAACCCGAATTGGGCGTCCGACAGGTCGGGGCCCACCTCGCTGAGGTGCCGGACGATGCGCGACCGGGAGAGGTTTAGAACTCTTCCAGTCCGCCAAGCCTGGGAACGGGCCAGGTACCACACACGACTCGGGCACCGGAGATCGCGAAATGATCTCTGATCTGGTGACAGATGTAACCATTTGTCGCCCTAGCAGAAGCAGGCTCGGGGGGGGGGGCGCGCTTTGCAGCAATTGGGGCATTAACGGAAACATCGGGGTTTTCACACAGGAGGGGGCCATCTAGAAACCGTAGGTGGCCCGAGGTACGTCGGGGTTCCAGGGTTTTCCTTTCTAGGGTGTACCTGGTTCCCCGGCTCCTAGTACCAGAGACGGCGTGCGGTTTTAGTCGGTTCGTGTCCGACATGCCACCAGGAGGTGGTATCCGAGGGGATTTCCGCACGGGAAAAAAAGGGTCACTTTTGCTATATTTAAAAAAATGATTTCAATCAACTAAGAAGATGAAAACGTGCAATTATAAGATTTCAAGATTGTTGATGTTGACACAGTTTGTAACGGTAACGAGAATTATAAGAGAAATTTAAAAAGCAAAGTTAGTAATGAAGTTAATCAATTTAAAAAACCTTATTTCTGAAGACCACTTAGTGCCTGTAAGATAAACTTTTTAAACACATTACAGACATACAAGCTATATACAAACACTTTTTGGTCATGTAACCGACTGCCATTCTATCATTTATTAACATATCAGATCCACCTGCATAATTATTTATCCAGACCCTATTTTTTTACATGCGGAAACCTAGTCAAGCCAACACCTAACTGGGATTTATGGAGGGCTAGGACTAAAATCACGCAGTATGTTATCCTGGGCCTGAATTAGGAGGGAAAATAAAATGATATTATGTAATTAAACAACCAACCCAATATTTTAGCGAATTACTTCACTTTCAGAAATTGCTGTCCTACCAAAACTATTTTTATTATGTGCACATGAATTGAATTGAACGTTGGATTGATTGTTGTAATTCCTTGCTTTAAGGAAAATAATAAATTCCATAGGTAGGTTATTATTCTGAACTTTCCGGGCTTTGTTTAGTTTTACACTGTCTGCCAAGGCGGACACGTACTTTTAATATGTTTAATTTTCAATTGAGTTTATAAAAAATCAATCACCATTTTGCTCCATACCTATACATCTCCGTCAACCCTTTAATTATGAACCTTAGTTCCCTAAAGGTTTATAATCGCACATTGAGTTAATTCTAAGAAAATAATGAAAATGAAATCCATCTTTTCTTTTCAATAAAGATTAGCCTGTCTACTTACTATTTGTGATTTCAATTAGAATATTTTACTTAAATTGTAATATGAGTTATTAGTGAAAATAGTAATATGGTTGTGCTAAAAAGTTTTATCCACATTTTCTACTTGGTAATATTCATTGTAACTATAAAAAGAAGCATGGCGGTTACTGCCAAATTCAGTAAGTATTTTTATATATTATAAATGTAATATTACACATTGTTCTTTGTTTTTGTGGTTCTGTTGGCCATACACTGTTCCGCATTCCAAACAACAATTGGTGACATAATCAAACAAATGACTACCATTCAAACGGGCAACTTCGTTGTACCATGCTCTCGATCAATAGCCAAATAAATGCTATGCTTAATTGTAAATAAAAAATCAATATAGTAAAATCCTATTCAATATAATCTTAAAGCACAATCGAATAGTCCTATATAATATTTTTTATTTATTTGATATCTTCAAAACAACTTTAAATATAAATAGGTTATACCTAACTGCTGCCCTTAAGTCTTTCCCCACAGAATCAAAGGGAAGGTAGTCATGGCACCAATACCCTCACACTCTCTACAAAAGCAGCGAGAAAACTTATATATAAACGTAAGAGTACGTGTGTATGTTTTTATTTTCTTCTTCTTCTTTATAAAGTATATATATAAAGATGTAACGATATAATTTAAAATATACACAGAATTGATAACATTGCATGTAAATTGCATGCGTCATGAACTTCCTAAGCATTATCGAAGACTGATGGCTTTCCCAGAATACTCGCTGCAATGATATTTTGATTAACGTTTCAAGGCAAAGCTTATTATGTATATTGCCTAAAATTATTTATGTAAATTACATGTAGTAACTTTTATGGACATGTTTCCGAAATATAGATAATATTGTTATTCCCTGTGCTATCAGCCTTCTGGACACAAGACCCAAATGTCATTCAAATTACGAAAAAATCATATTAAAACAATAGACGAATTAAAAACATTGTAAGGTATATTATTAATGTCTTCAGTCAAATTTTTAGACAACACAGCAAGAACTTTGGTAGATTGCTAGGCAACGGTAAAATAGTGAATCGGTTTTTGTCACTAAATAAAATAAAATATTTTATTTTTCTGGCGTAAAAGAGTCGTTAAGTGTTTTCGGATGTGAAGTCTTCTTCAAAATTAGCCGCAAATTATTATTATCAGCTATTAAAGTTCTTACTTTAATAGCTGATAATAATAATTTTGCGGCTAACAACTCCTGAATTGAAGTTCGGAAATCTGCACTGAGAAAAAACATCAAGTACAAAAGTTTTAAGTGTGAAGGCTGGCTAAAGCGTGTGTTTGTGCAAAGCTCTCAAGCGCAAATTATGGAGATACCTCCAGAACCACCGATAAAACGGCCCCACGTACTCTCCCTTTTTCCCGGTACCCCATCGAACCCACTTACGCAGTTTGCTAATGTTGTTTCTAATATTTCGCAATTCGAAAGTATCACCTCCCGCTTCTCTGTTTCACGTACACGTCCAGTGAATGATGAAACAATTCTAAATTTGTCACCGTAACAATTAAAAAGCCAAATAAGCCGCGAGAGCTATAACGCAAGCGATAATGATTCTTTTGTTGTTCACGTATCGCGTATTGAACCACAACCGAATGTAGATATAACGCTTCATCCGGTGTCCTTTGGTCTCTTCTTTTTTAATAATAAAATTACCAATGTCATCAAAGACGGAGTAAAGAGAGTCGGTAGAAATCGTGTCTCCGTTGATGCCGATGCAAATGTTTTTTTACTCAATTCTCTTCTCCCTAGTCACAAATTTGTAGCATCAATTCCATCTTTTCATATAACAAGAATGGGTGTAATATCAGGCATTCCGAGCGACATGTCAGAGGAGGAATATGCAAGTATATTACTGTGCCACCTGGATGCGGTAAAATCTTAAAAGTTAGACGTATTAATAGGAAGACCTCTAGAGATGGTATTCTCATGGTCAGATTCTTCCAAAAAGAGTTTTTTGTTGCTACACGTCATTCCATGTACAGATTTATATTTTTCCAACCACTCAATGTCGACAGTGTTGCAGATTTTTTTTATGGATGCCTCCAAATTATATAATGAAGGCCCTGTGGGAGCTTCAGTTTACTACCAGGGCTCCAGGATTATTCTAAAATTTAGATGTCCCAAAGAGTCATCCGTATTTACGGGCGAGTGTGTGGCTATTCTGGAAGCATGTCTTTTTATAAAATCTCATAATATTAACAAGGCCGTAATATTTACTGACTCTCTTAGCTGCATTGCAATTTTGCAATAACGCTTGCAATAACCTTTTAAAAATCGTCTCATTCTTCTTTGATTCTAAAAATTAAAAATATCTTGTTTAGCATAAGGAGCTCAAATGTAATTCAATTAGTATGGATCCCTAGCCATAGTGGTCTCAGAGGTAATGAATGTGCAGACTCACTGGCAATAAATGTCACCTTTTCTGAAACTGCGGACCTCAAGCATTTCATTCACTATAACTACGTCCTTCTGAGGGTTCCCAAAAGCTACTGGCAGCCTGGCAGTTAGAGTGGAACACCTCCTCTAAAAAGAAAGACAACCATTTTTATGCCATTCAACTATCTGTTACATCAAAACCCTGGTTGTTTAAGTAAAAAAAGGTGTTTAAATCTATTATTTCAAAAATTTGTAGGCTTCGTATAGGTCACTATTGCTCCCCCATTTGAATTGAACGTTTGCCCTGAATTTCGAGCTCTGCGCGCTTGGCGGGCACAGCTCGAAATTCAGGGCTGTGCCAACCAACGCGCTGTCGGAGCCGTTCTGCCTAGCTTCGAAGCTTGGATAGGGAGGTCCGGCTGTGTCACTTACCTATTGATTCAGATACTCACTGGGCACGGTTGCTTTGGTGAGTATCTGAATCGAATAGTATAGGAGGCCACAGCACAATGCCGCCACTGTGGGTCCGAACAGGACTCCGCCCAACACAACTGGAGGACTGCCCTGCATGGGAGTCCGAGCGTTGAGTCCTGGTCGGACAGAACGGACAAAACCTGTTACCGCCAGCATTGATCGCGGCAATGTTGGCAAGTGATGAGGGTTGGGAAGCCGCGGTCTCCTTCTGTAAGGGCGTTATGATCCAGAAGGAGTACGCAAAGTGTGATCGGGAAAGGGCCGATTCCGCTCGACGCAGGCGACAAAGGGGACGTGGTAGAGGTCGTTAGCTCCCCAATCGTCGCCTAAGGGTCGCTGCGGTCGCATCTTGGGGAAATGTGACCGCTACAGACGACCTGGGACATGTGACACCCTGGTACGGCCGGTGGTATCGTCTAAGGCGGGTCGGCGCTCCGCCTCTTACTGCATAGAGCGGCATGAGGCGTGACAGCGTCCTGCCCCGGGAGTGACTGCGATCACCCTGGGATGTACCTCAGTCGGGGTATGGCAGGGGGGACTTCAGAGCTGACGATGCGTTTCTGTAGCTCCTCCCAACTGCCGAAGTAGACCGCCGCGGGGTTTAGTGGGTAAACTGGTTCTCGGGGAGTCCCACACACGCCCTTCGTCTCCCCGCGAAGTGTATGGTACGAAAAGCATTCCCCGCTTAAAAAAAAGACAGTAAGTGGCATTTATAACGTTAAATTGAAGCTACAGATACAAATGATAGATCGACCCAAACAGACGCCAGATGTACTCTATTGTCAAGGTGAATTAGGTGAAAACACCAAAATTCACTGCGCGCCTGTGTCGATCCATAACTTCCAGTTTCCAAAATGCGTAGGGCCTTATGAGAAGAATACTGGCAAAGAAACTCATGGTCACCCTTTTTAAAAGTCAGATATTAGTATTACATGAATGGTTAACTGTGTGCAAGCTGTTACCACCTGAATTTCGTTACATTAAATGCTTCAAAAGCTAACGTACTAACAAAAAAAACAAAAAACACTCAGTGATACCATTAAAGCTTTGAACTGAAAACATAGAAATCATTCAAGATGCACATCTACTTACATTCAGTTGCAATATCTACTGTTAAAAATAATTCGCGACTGGATTAAGAGCTAAAGTTGCAGTTAAACGAACTAAATTAATAGTATTGGCTAAAGCACCGCTGTCTAGGCCGACCAGTCACCCCAAGCAGCACCTGTTCATGAGTATGACGCATGGACCAGCCATCGTCTCTCTTGCCATATTAGAGGGAAAGAAACGACCCGCCCCATGACGACACCGCAAGCAATGAAATTTTAGTAAGCATGACAAACCATAGTCGAGATACTGATAAAAATCACTACCAATTAAATTACCTCAATAATCGTTACGCATTACTTTCAACTATGGTTTGTTAATAATTTAGCTTAATTATAATACGTAGAAGTTTTGTGTAAATATCTAATGACACTTTAAGCCCACGACTGTTTGTCGTTTAGATAAACTTTGATTGTACAGGGGGCTCTCTTCATAATACATTTATTTTTTACAGTTTGTTTGAATTTATCTACAGGAAGGTAAATTACATGTATAGGAATTTTGTTGTAAAAACGTATACCAAGGTCCTCGAACGAATTGTGTACCTTATGTAAATGATGATAGGTACCAACGAGTTTAGACTTGCGTCTCGTATTAATACTGTGTACATCACTGTTCTTCCTATAATCACTAATGTGCTGTCTAACAAACATTATGTTGTCAAATATAATATGAATAACTTAGGATACTTTCTTGTAGACTAAAGTTGTTGTAAAGGCACAACCACTGGTAATTATGGTTAGTTAATAATATACTTAATTAAAACTTTATATACAATAATGCATTACATTTAGATAATATATGTATATTATTGGTTAAATGACACACGTATTAGAGGATAAATTCAGAAATAATAGGAGCAACACTGTTTCGAATTACATTTTATTACCTTCCTGCATTTACAACACGTGACCACCACATAAGAACATGATGTTTTCTTTATTCCTGTTCACGTCTACTTGGATTACCACGACATAATTGATATATAATTATAATTTTGTGCATAATAAATATTAAATCGTATTTAAATTTGTAAGTTAAATAACTTGGGTGCTAAAATTAAATAAAGATACAAAAAAGTACCCTTTTCGTTCGATTTCGAAGTGAACAAAAGCCACCGCTTTGGTCGAAATATTTTACCTGGGTGATATAACACGATTACAAACCAATGACAACGAAGAGTACAGGAAGCTGACAGCCAACCTTCATGATTGAAAAGGCACTTGAAGAAGAAGATATCACATAGGTGAAATACTAATATGTAATGAGGAACCTAAGGTCTACTTAAATTACCATGTTCAAACCACCCAAGAGAACAAAGTGAATCGATTGTCCCGTCTTAAACTAAGGCAGTACTGATATTGCATACTGATATGCACATTTACATATAGGTCTTTCTTAAACATACTAAGAAAAAATATCAGGACAGCGGTAAAATTAAAGAAAGAAAATTATTTATTCTGACATACACAGGACAGTATATGGTTTTAAACAGAAGTAAAAAAGAATAAA
This sequence comes from Hyphantria cunea, assembly GCA_003709505.1. Lineage (NCBI taxonomy): Eukaryota > Metazoa > Arthropoda > Insecta > Lepidoptera > Erebidae > Hyphantria > Hyphantria cunea. Next base: position 164,421 of record PKRV01001111.1, read on the forward strand.
ACCAGGTATAATGTTGCCCTGTGCTCTGCCAGAAAAGGCGCCTATCATAGCATACTGCTGCAGCCAGTGTGACTACAGCGCTGGTATTACGATACCTCACGTGCGATACGAACGTACTCACTATGATATTTGTCCTGTGTAGGACTCGATTTCACGATCTCTGACTGCCAGGATCGTCAACAGCTAAACACATCGTCGTACCCAAACTCCACATTGGGTACGCTCATAGTTTATCGGCTTTTGACGGCCTCACTGAAAACTAAAAACAAGTGTTTAGCAATCGTTATAGCTCTTGAGTTACAGATGTCAATGTATGTTCATAATAAAGCCTAAAGCAATCTGCTATTGAACCACGCTGGCTTGACGAGTTGGTATGAGTATAGTGTGAAGTTTTTCTTCTCTTTACAAGGTTATTTTCCTGCTTAGGAATCATTAGTCGGCTCTTATGACACCTACCGGATAATAGGTTTCGGGATATTCCGTATTCTTAATAAACCTACACCACGCGATAGTTTACCCCTATTTACTCATATTTTTTAATGCATTCGTTGTTCACAAATAAATGTAGCAAAACTGAACTTCATGTCGTAGGTATTTTCTCCTAATATATATATATATATTACTTGCTATATATATATGCGAGAGAGTGATGCGATAGAAGCGTAGACCTATTGCGATTCTCTCGTTCCTGAAGACGATCCCTCAAAACGATGCTAGAGCTAAAACATGGTAGGCATTCTTAACTTTGTTGTGACAGTTGTTGGTTAACTTGTACTTTGTTAGATCTTTTACTTCTTCATTTGCATCATGTCAAAACTGTTGTAAATTCTTCATTTTGAGTAATTTCTCTCTTTATCTTGTAAAATTTCTCGAACTAAAAATAATTTTTAGCCATCGACAATCACTTATAATATTTTCAGATCCGCCAGCATCAGAGTTTACTAGACACACCGTAGTTCAGCCTGTCTTGCTGCACGGAAGAACTAAACGAGAGATTTCCACTACCAAAAGCACGGTTCGTTACATATTATCAATAACTTACTCATCCAAATATTCTCCTACATAATTTGTTCCATATCTACTACATCATTAGTTTTACCTTACGACATTCGGATCTTCTGCTCCCAAGTTGAAGATGCCTGGAGTCGTTTAGCTTCTTCACGAATTTTAGCAACTGGTTAAATCATGTCGAACGTGACTGCGTCACCTGGTTGAGCCTTTCAAGCAATACTACAGTTTCTCATGAAAACGAAGGCTATTATATTTTAGCATCAGGATTTTTTTTATGGAATAGACGTTCAAAGAAACAATTTTCCAAACAAGACACTCAGCACTATACTACTACTATTACTTTTATCGTTACAGGGAGGGGATCATCATTTAGATGTGACATTGAAACTTCTTATAAACGATGAGGAGTATTTACTTGATCTTCGATTAAACCAGGATATAGTGACCGAGAACCATCTACTTAGTTATCAAGAAAACGGCAAAACTGTGATTTATAAACCAACAAAAGAGGTGAGTAAAATACACTGTTTGCCAAATATGAAATATACTCACAAAATAATCAATATTTTTACAAATACCACGAAACTTCTGGTAACTGTTGTGGAGGTTCTTATTAATGATGATATACTCGATTGCAAGGGAAACAATGAATGTAATATAAGGGATTGATTGAATAGATAGACCTATTCCCAAAGCTTTATCCTACTCCTACCAAAGACTCGGATTGTTAAAAAAACAGATTTGAATTTCAGTATAGATTCTATGTACTTGTTCTAAGAATCCGGTATTTAAAATTGAAGTGGTTGATGGTATAACTAACCTAATAAATAGTTACAAACCCCATCATGAGATATACAAGGAGGTAAAACGGTCACGTACAAAGCTGAGATTGTTCCTTCATTTTAATTGTAGTGGCATCTATTTATATGTAAAGTTAACTCAGCACGAACTAACATTGACGAGGTAAACTATGCATACAAAGTTACTGGTACGGAAACGCGCAAGTTTTCGCACCCAATATAAGAGTTCCTAAGCTTATTTAGTAAAAATTACTGCGAAGTTTTCATCATTACAGGACATGGACTTATGCCACTACAGGGGATCGGTGCGCGAAAAGCCTGGATCCTGGGCAGCAGTGTCTACATGTCGAGGCATCCAGGGTTTAGTATTTGACGGCGAGACACTAAAATATATCGAGCCCGTTCAAGGTAAGGTTATATTACATTACATTCAAATCATCGTCACCTCAAGAACCCTTAACTATCCGTTGTTTGACGTAAGCCTTTCTTTTAAAAGGTTTTTTTTCTTCTTCTTGGGCCTACTATACCGTGCTAATCAGACGGGTTACTATTATTTTGTTCAATTCAAAACAATTCAAATTCAAAATTTTTTATTCAATTAAGACTCTGAGTGACATTTATAAACGTTAATTGAAACTACAGATAAAAATCATAGATCGACACAGAGACAGTGTCTGTTTTATCAAAGTGAATTGAAAGCACCAAAATCTACTGCCTGCCTATGTCAATTCTTAACTTCCAGTTTCCATAATACGTAGAGCCTTATGAGAATAATATTGGCAAAGAAACTCGTGAATACTCTTTTTAAAAGTCAGATTTTCAGGTACAATAGTGTTGTATGCATATAGGATTTGTTTTAACACTTCCCTCTCTCTTTTCTTTCTCTTTCTTTCTTAGTGATGTTTTTCTGCGTTTTTTCCCTTGGTGACTTCTTACGACTGATGAGATGAATAAGGGTGATACACCATATTCTTGATTGTGTGGTCACCACTCGGAGACATTATTTACATAAAAATTCGCATATGTCACCAATGGGATTAATCGAACGTTATAAACGCATAACTCCCCCAATAACAATTTATGTCTCACTTACTGAATAGAGGGCAAGTTAATTACTGTTACTAGAAACTTCAGAATGATATGAGAAATGTAGAGAAAAAAGCAATAGTAGTCGGGATGTTGCTCATATGAACATTTTGGAGAGTATCATTATTCCTATTCAAGGAAAGTACCCTAACTTATCTGATGAAATTGTACAGGAGGTGATCTTAATGCAGAGCACTATTTATACGACCACACTGACCTGACGAATTCGCACCCTCAGAAGTACGATTACGGTTTGACTAACAGCTCTTTGCACAACCAGAAAAGTTTAAGGAAGAGAGTGAGTTCTGATAACATATTTTCTCTTTTTCACCAAAATATATACGTCTGTAATTGTGTGAATTATAGACGTATTTATTCCATGCACACGCACACATGGACATTCCTGCGGACATTCGTCTCTCCTTCCCCAATACATTGTTCTTTGTAAACCTTCAAAATCGTAAAACTGTTATTAGCAAAATGAGTCCTGTACAAGTTGTATCTTTTTCTTGCACTTTAATAAATAAATATTAAACCATTACTCCTTTTGCAGTTCAAAAGGTATGCACCAAGTGATCATTTATTCTATGATCCGTATAAAGCTAACGAGCGCTCTCTCTACGTGGAACTAGCGCTTGTTGTGGACAAAGAACTGTTTCAGGTTCACTTCAACTTTGATCTGCGTTCCGTCTACCGTGAGATGAAGATAATTGCTAATCATATGAATGCGGTAAGACAATTTCGTTGCTACAACTGTCAAGCTTCTGCTTTTTTCTTGATTTTAGATTTTCTGCATTACCTGTCTTTCGATTAAGAAAATAAACTAGTATCTGGAATGGAATCATCACGAATATGGTATCAGTCAATAGGTATTACAAAATTTTATTAGATATTTAACCCGTTTTCATAGAAACGCAGAAGAGAAATGCTATGCTACATTTGGGACGATGTTAAATACGCGTGCACGAGGACAAAAAATTGTTTTAGACACTTCTTTCGTTGCATGCCTGAGCAAAATCTAAGAGTTGTGGTCACCATAATTACTACCAATGCAGACAATGATGTTTGACTGCACGATTGGCCTAGTGGCTTAAACCGTCGTTACCTCACTTTCTTCTGCATCATGTGTTGTGGGTTCAAATTCCACATGGGACTTCACTTTGTGTGATTCACTAATTGTTTTTCTGAGTTTGGGTGTTCTTTGTGTCCGTTTAATATATGTTTGTAAAGTCCCCGGCGACACAGGCTGTATATTCCTAATGAGGGAATAATCTTTAAAAAAAATGCAACAATGCATTGCATGTTATCATTTTAGGTTGGTCTTCTGCGAGAAGATGGCTTTACTATCTATTGAATATGGTCCGGCTTCTTGGAGTAATCATTAAAATAAATAAATTAAACTTCCTGCTCTTAATGAGCTTTTAATGAAATATAACAGCGCTGAAGCGATTTAAGTTGTATGTTGCAAAGCATACGACAATCAGCAATTTACAGTTATTCTATCCTTAGGCTTATAAATCTCTTGTTATTCATTTAAGGTATTTTCTCCATTAAACATCTTTATTGCTTTGGTCTACGTGGATGTTTGGAACAACTACGATGAAATAGTGTTGACCTCTGACTCTAAGACAGTTTTGGATAATTTTTTGGAGTACAGAAGAACCGTCATGGTTGAAAGGAATATATTGAACGATTTCGCACTTTTAATAACGTGAGTATGAGCTCTTAAATATATTCACACATTTGAAAGCTAAGTGGCTCTTGTGTTAGAAAATGGACCATTTTCTTTCTCTGTCGCCTTTACCATGGAGAGTGTTCTGAACAGCTCTTACAACTGGTCCTGCTTTCTTCCTTCCTCTACAGGATACCAATTGGAAGTCACCGTTATAAAGAGATAGAAATATAAGCTTTCGAACTAAGTGGTTCGGCTTTTTCTTCCTGAGCCGAGCGGTCAAAATCTGGAACCTACTACCAGCAAAGCTGTCTATTTTATGTATGGACCTGCCAAAGTGGCTTTACTCTGCCTGATGCAAAGCCTGAGCACAATTCAGGAGTGGTGGTCATCATCGTTATACTCACTGCAAATGCAGACAATGCAACAATGCAGCATGGTGACCCACACCATGGCGGCCTAGTAAAGCCTCTGCATCATTGTTCCTCCGGTTTCGCGCTCACCAACGAAACACGACAGCATACATGCTGTCATTTTACGTTTATGCTCTGATCCTGCGTACATAAAGCGCGGTGTGAATAAGCATCTACTAAGCCGCTATAGTGTAGGTCGCCATATTGCATTGTCTGCATTCGCAGCGAGTATGATAGTCCCCGCTCTTGGTTTCAACTCAAGATTTTCATCAGGCTGAGTAGAGTCATTTAGGCAGGTCTTTTCGGCTTCACCATAGGTCCTTATTTATAAGTACATACTTAAAATAAACAATACGCTACTGACTTACCATGAGTTTAATTTTTATTTTAGAGGCCAGAAATTCGAAATGTCTGTGATCGGTAAAGCATATGTGGAGAAAATATGTAGTCATAAATCATCGGGTGGAATTGCAAATTATCATACACAGGTCACTGGTCTTCTCGCTATGACTGTGGCTCACGAGTTGGGCCACAACTTTGGAATGAATCATGATAAAGGAAGTTCCTGTGAATGTAAAAAACGAAAATGTATTATGAGTTCTTCATCCACGGAGATTATTCCAACTACTTGGTCACCTTGCAGTCTGAGCTCTTTAGCGTTGTCATTTTCGAAAGGGCTGGATTATTGTTTAAGGTAAACATTACTGTATTTTATTTTACATATATGGAGGTACTGGTATTTAGGAGCCAAATTATGAAAACTAAAATAAGTTATTGTGAAACTATTGAAAAATTTAGGAATATTCCGATTGCCAGAATGAAAGATCATTCATCTTGAGAACTTCTCAAAGGACTTTTTATTCCTATTTTCTGAAGATAAACTTCACTTCTAAAACTTTTCCAATGGTAAAAAATAAGTTTATCATAATAAGAAATGTTGTTTTAAAGTAACATAACGGCAAATGCACGACTTTCAGATTATTTTCTTTGACTGTACTATAAATTCTTGCTTTCTGCAAACATCATGAGTGTGATTCACGATGTTAAAAGAAAGTTTTGCCTGGAAACTCTTCATATTGATTACATTAATATAGAAGTTTATTGTTAGAGGGACATATTTGATTGCGTTTTTACATTTGGACTTATTAATAAAATAACTCTTGGGTGACTTTATAGAAACAAACCAAAGCGTCTATACGATTCTCCGACGTGCGGCAACGGTTTCGTGGAGCAGGGCGAGGAGTGCGACTGCGGTGTGCCGACCCTAGGGGGCGCTCCGTGTACTGCTTGCTGTGATCCTAGAACCTGTCTGCTCAGAGCGAATGCTACCTGTAGCACTGGTATGTGCTGCGATCTGAAGGTGGGATCTTAAACTGATGCTGAAAGGGGTTCTTAAAATCACTTGCTGACTTCTGACTTTTATCTATATATTAATACGTAAAGCAAAAACGTTGGATCCCTTTTTACAAAAAAAGCGCGGACGAAGGAGTATGAAATTTGGCACACTTATAGTTTATATGTAGGAGAAGTGCAGTACGCTAATATTTTTCAATAATAATGCTTATAAAGTACATTAAATCAAATCAAATAAAACATTACACACACTACCATGCATTTGATACACACATACACAAATTTATTTATGTCAAAGTTAAAACTAAAAAGAAAATTATTTTTTGCATATTTTTTTTTTTTTTTTTATATTTAAGCTGCCAAAATGACTCTGCCCTGCCTAAAGGAAAGCATGAGCAGAATCCAAGAGTGGTGGTCACCATCCTCAATGCGAAAAAGAACAATGCAGCATGGTGACCCACACTATGGCGGCCTGGGGGTAAGGGGGATGGTGAGGGGGATAGGGGGCGTTGGATTGGGGTATGGGCCTCCGGTATCCTCACTCACTCGATGAAACACAGCGTAAGTACTGTTTCACACCGGTTTTCTGTGAGGCCGTGGTATCACTCCGGTCGAGCCGGCCCATTCATGCCGAAGCGTGGCTCTCCCACGGTCTAAACTGTTATACTGAATTTCAAAAGTAGCCTTTATGAAATCTTGGATTAAAGAGATGTAATAGGCTTTTACAAAAGAAATTCTAATTAGTTCTAACTAAAAATTTTAAAGAATTATGGTCGAATTTCGACCTCTAGGCGACCACTACTTAAATGACACAAGCTCGTATTAAAATGACTGTTCAATACTTTAATAATATTCTACTGAAAATAGGATACGGTTTATTTTGAAGGTTTTTTATAGGTTTTTTTAGGTAAGCAAAGAGCTCTTGAAGTTGGTTAGAGCTAAGAAATTGATTGCTCGGTTTGCATACGCACAGGATTCTATATTGCTACAAATTAATCGTCATCCCGCTTGACTGCAAAACCTTATATGTTTTGTACCTATTTTGATTTTATATGCATACACAGTTCTTAATGAACATTTATAAGTATGTATAATTTTTTTTCAGACGTGCCGCCCAAAATCTGTTGCTACTGAATGCCGTTCTGCTAAAAATGAGTGTGATTTGCCGGAGTTCTGCACGGGGTATTCCGAATACTGCCCGGACGATGTGTATAAAATGGACACGTCACCTTGTGGGAGCGGTGAAGAGGTAAAACCTGACCATAGTTGTTTTATTAGTTATTAATCACTATTATTTAATACGAATAAAATAATACTAAAGCTACATGTTTCTCTTAGCCTTGTTCCTCAAACTAGGTTGAGGCCGGTTTTAAGTCTACTAAACCTACACATTCCAAAATAATACTAAGCGATGTCAAACTTCAATAAAAGGACTGTTATCGAACTATTTGGAGGGCTTCGCTACCCATAACGGTTGCCACAGCTGATGTTTGAATGGCAAACAGGACCAACCACAAAGCGTGCTCTCCGAGGTACGGTCTCTATATTATGTTAGGAAATGGTCACCCATGCATTTACTGACCTGGCAAGGCAATCCTTTATAATTTTTGTGATGTGTTAACTTTGTCGGTTACCACGAAGGGACGAGGCTTGCAGATGACCAAGTACTACTCCTTGAATTAATCCAACTCAAGCAGAAACTTTAGAAAAAACAAAAAGCTGTCTCTGTAACCGACTCCAGAAAAGGAGACTTAGAAATTTCGACTGGGTGAAGCGATTTTGATGATTCTTTTTTATTTTAAAGCTGGTTTGTTTATTTCTATGATAGACTGCGTACTGCGTAAAAGGTGGATGTCGCTCCCACTCAGGACAGTGTCGTGTAATGTGGGGACCTACCGGGCAATCCTGCTCCAACAAAGTTTACAGCAACAACATGAAAGTTGGGTATGTAGCTGATTGCGTAATTACTTATTATTGTAATGTATTTATAAACTTTTACAGATTTAATATTTTGCAATATTAGTATAATTATTCAAGGGGGTTTTAGCTACTACTACTATGCCACTCTGGTCAAACGAGTTTGTTTTAAGAATTTTTTCTAAGGAGAGGCCTATGTCGACAGTGGACTCTTACTTTTCATGATTTACCAAATTATTATTCTCTGTCTGGATGTTCTTTGTGTTACATGTGTGATTGTAAATTCTCCTGCGACACCGAAATACGCATACCATGTGCAGCAGTTGTCTTTTAAAAAAGTGCCAAATCTTCTCTATTTGTTTTTGAAAGACCACCAACTATAACCCGTTGGTCGAATGATCAGTTGCTGCGCAACAGGTCGCGGTTTCAATTCCTGTACAGAGCAATTATTTATGCGATCCACGAGTAGTTGTTCTGAGTCTGGCTGTGTATTTTGTATGTGTGCGTTTGAAAACTCTTCCATGACACATGAATAAACCCAATATGGAGCAAGGATATTATTATAAAAAAATAACCAACCCTCACAAAAATTTTTCCTTTATAATGTTAAAAATGAGCGACAGTCAAAATTGTGGCCAAGCTCCGTAATTATGATTTTAAAAAATGTTAGAAACAACGATTACTCCATAACCTCCCGGATCTCTGGCAACGGAAGTGTGAACGTGGGTTGGAATNTAGTGTATGTATATAAAGTTTATATATTACCGTGTATGTATATTTATTTATATTTTATGTATATATCGTAACTTCACGAATATATTTTTTTTTTTTCCCACCACAATGCATCTACCCCACAAAATTTCTACACCATCCAAAGGTTGGCTGGTAGAGAATGCCTTGGGCATTAAGCCCGCCGTTGTACATGTGTGCATGAAGTTTTAAAATAAAATAAAATAAAAAAATAAATGAATAAACCCAATATGGAGCAAGGATATTATTATAAAAAAATAACCAACCCTCACAAAAATTTTTCCTTTATAATGTTAAAAACGAGCGACTGTCAAAATTGTGGCCAAGCTCCGTAATTATGATTTTAAAAAATGTTAGAAACAACGATTACTCCATAACCTCCCGGATCTCTGGCAACGGAAGTGTGAACGTGGGTTGGAATTGTGAACCAGTGTTCACTGGCTTCTCTTTTATTATAATTAGTATGTGCTGTTTGATATTTTTTATATTGTTACCTGTAAGTATTTGTTACACTATTGTTTGTCTCTCGTTATGTGATTTTTTTACTTAGTTTTTGTGCTGCGTTAACAATTGTTGGTAAACAAATAAAATACCCAGTTAAATACCGCACAGGAATGGCGACTGCGGCTATGATCGTGTATCAGAAACTTACGTGCAGTGCGCGGAACGTGACGTCATGTGCGGCAGGCTCCTTTGCACGCATCTCTCCGCGTCTCCTAATGACTTCAGTGATCTCCAAATCGGTTCAGAGAACACAATAAATATCATTACAATAACCACGCCTGGTAAGCATGTGTTTATTCATTTAAAAATATTACGCACTACATTTGTACATTGGCGGACTTTCGGTCTTCCAGTCAATTTTCGGGTTGTGTAGGTATTTTGTAAGGTAGGTGCACAGAGGCTATATACCTATAAGACGTTTACATTTCAGTCAGTTTAAACGTATAAATACACACATAGACCTAAATATAACATATTAAATATGTACAAATGTATAATATTTAATAATAATTTAATAATTAAAATAATTTAATATTAACATATACATAAATACTATTTTATATTTGTTTGTACACTATGAAACCCTGTAACGTGAGATATGCTATGGATTTGATCGTTCTGCCAGTTCACTTAGAAGGAATTCATGTACTTTCTTTTTGAACGTAAATCGGTTGGTGGACATCCTGATTTCGAGCTAGCTTCGAGCTTCGACTAAACTACTATATGTAATACAAAATAATCATTCAGATATGACTGATATTGTCAAAGATAAGTGCGTTTAAATAAATACAAAAACCTCTTCACTTTTGTTATATTAATATTAAGTACATTTATTTTTATTAACATCGTGGAAAATCTTATCGGATCTAAGGCTCCTTAGGGACTGAGGAGCCAAGTATATGGTGATTCACAAGCCTAAGCTTCCCCCTGTCTATCAGCCCAATGATTATATGTTGCGGCCTAGATGCAGTTTTGACCCCAGCAATTAATCTGCTGCCAGAGGTCCCTACTCTCTGGCAGCTTGCGGCCCTGTCCACGGCTGGTTTCGCCACCGACGTTGCGACGTATTACCGGGATCTGCCCTCTCCCGATTCCGTTCAGCGGTCTCTTTCTGGAGCATTACGGCTTCACAAAAATACCACTGCGTCCCAGCCCTTTTCACCCACTAGCAATGGTTGTTGGCGGGGATAGATCTCATCCGATATGGTCAACTAAGACTTTGCGTTCTGACGCCCACGCGGGGTAGTCCTCCAGCGTGTGCTGGGCCACTATTAAGTACCTAGATAATCGTGTTAATGTTTTTTTGGTAAATTGCCTAAAAATGGATCCTATCCAGATCGAGTTCCGAAATTCAAATTATATACAAAAATTGCTTGTTTAAAGATATTAGATATTAGAAAGATATTAGAAAATAATGTAAACCATTGCTCTTTATTTGTTTCAGAAAGAGTTTTCCTGTGTTACACGGCTTCCATTGATCTAGGATTGAGCGTAGTGGATTTCGGTATGGTGCCAGATGGTGCAAAATGTGGTGATGGAATGGTAACTAATCAGGTCTAATTTCTGTCGGTTTATTTGTTATCCGGATGATATCTGGTCCTCACACACAAACTGGTAACCGTATACAACCCTTACCAAAAATTGATAGTCAAAAATCGGTTTACGGACAATATTTTTATGTGATAACGTCGATCAACGTACGTCATGAGATAGATGCATCACTAGCCAAACACTTAGGCCAATCGTGCCTCTCAATCGCTTGTCCCGCGTTCATCGATTTATAACACGTTATCACGTAAAAAAAATAATTAAACCTGCAAACACAATATCTTCGATATCTGGCAGATAGATTAAATGATTAATTTTTGATTGCACAAAATGTAAATGGCCATTGTTCTTAAACAGATGTGTCTTCAGCAACACTGCGTGCCTGTAGCTGCTATACGAGAAAGGATTGCTCATATTAACTCGTCCGTCTGTCCCTCTTATTGTTCAGGTCACGGCATCTGCAACTCTTTGGGTAATGTTATTCACGTTATACTTATCTACATTTCGATTTTTTTTCCATTTTCTCAACCTAATCTCTCTTCTATCTAATCAACTTTAATTTTTTTTTTGTTTTAAATTTATCTACAAACCTATGTATTGGTATAGGTTCGTATTTAGATTCTTTCAATATTAATGCTCTCTATGGGCTTATCAAACGTTTAAAACTCATAGTAGTTTATTAATATGCGAATAAGCAAACTTATGAGAAAGTTACCACCTATAAAAGTATATATCATCTTCCTACCCTTTATTATTCCCAAGATTAATTAGAGTCGCCTACTAGTTCCACCGGTTTTACCTGAATATCAGTTTTTCCACGGCGCGACTGGCATTGGACCTCCGTAAACCTGAGGGTGAACTGAATTCGAAGGTTAAAATAATTGTCAGTATATTAGAGGTCACTGACATCCCCATAACAAGTGTCATAGGTGTTCATGACAACCGGGACCGATGACTAAACGTGCTCTCCGAAGCACGGGCGACAAACACCGCTATATTCCATACTCCAGGGTTCTGTTGAGAATTTCGTATAATAAAAACCCAACAGTATTCTGACCCGGGAATCGACCAACGAGGAAGTCCCGTGAAAATGTAGATAACGCAAAAAAAAAACACTTTTTTAACCATTATTTAAGTATAAATATTATAATATAGCCACATATATGTACAAACCATTAAACAATAACATGCAATGTTTTAGGACACTGTCACTGCGAACCGGGTTTTGCACCTCCTTTGTGCGCGGAGCCGGGCGCCCACGGATCTTACGATTCTGGACCCGCTTCTGATGAAAGTAGTAAGTATTTATCTACTATATCTACATGTAATATAACTGTTAAGTACCTATTATTATATTGAACTACTCTAAAACATCTGCTACCAATGAGCTATACACATATTTTACATGAAGATTTAATGAGCTTTTGCATTTGCATTCAAGTTCTTTCCTTAGAAGAGCTATAATCAATTCTCGACCTGCAAATATTCCAGATGAACACAAAAACCGTTTCCATTGCAAGTAATAAGGAAATTGTAACATTTGAGAATGTTGTGTATGAATGTACTGAGGTACAAGCTGCTTTGGGTTGAGGATAACAATGTTAAGATATCGCAGACTTCGATGGCAATGACAAACAGTACCATAGGTACTGAATCATAATTCAATTCAAGATTGTACTAAGCTGTATAAATATGATGTTTCAGATGACTTTAATAAGAATTATGTTTATTTACAGTTTTGAGAACATTAAGGGTGGCTTTTTACGCGATATTCCTCGGCATCGTGCCTGCCATCGCGTTGATCTTACTCATCGTGTACTGTTACCAAAATAAATGTTTTCAATGGAAATACAAATGTAAAATGAGCTTTAAATTTAGAGAAAATGAAAATTTTAAGAACAATGTTAATAAGGACGATTCTCCAATATATGCAAATACTGAAATCATTTTCAATGCTTGTAGCAAACACGCCAATGTAGATACTAGTGCTAGTTCATCAAAAATTGGTCCAATATACGCAAACATCGAAGAAATTTCGAATCGGGAATCTCCACGATATATTACTAATATTGAAAACGGTCAGAAGAAAATCCCACCAGCAAAACTTTTAAAACCAACACACAGAAGTAATTATAACATGGTTAGTACTGGAATAGAGCAAAATAAACCGCGGCCGCTGGCAAATCCTGGGCCCAGTATGGACAACTTGCCAACTAAAAATCGACTCACAGTTGTACACATTAAGGGCTTGAATTCTACGACCAATACCATGGTGGCGAAAATTCAAAATAGTAGCTGTAAAGTAGGAAATAGTAACTCGCCAACGGGTATGCGACAAAAGTTTGAGAGTTGTAGGTGCAAGAAGTAGTATTGATAACAATATTATTATACGACTATTTAAAGGACAGAGTATCGAAGTTAAATAAGTTATCAGGTGAAGATAGAAGTGCAGACGATTATTTATTGTTGTGTTATTAGAAGTGAAATTTTGTATTATTTGAGAATTTTCTAGTGAAAGTCCACTATCATTCATTTATCGTTACCAAACAAAACATTATTTTTCTATAAAATTAATCAAAAATAACTTTTTAGTATATCAAATTAATCAAAAATAACTTTTAAACATTTTGTGCTCGTCCTTTATGAATAAATATCATAGATTAAGGAAATTGAACGATTTAGATTTCACGCATGGGTAAGTGACTAAGGTATTCTGATGTTTAAAAATAATCTGGTCCGTATCAGCTACGTGACAGACAGTACATGTATTATGTAAACTTTTTTATATATTTTAAACTACATAAAATAAACTATCGAATTTTAATTTTAAACAACCTGAATATTATAAAACACATAATTTTAATAGTGCTATATTAGTAATTTCCTAATATAAATATTTATTTGTTTGATTACGTCACGAAGTAAGCGTCAGAAATTTACTAAATAATTTTGTGAAATAAACTTTATAATAAATTGTAACGTTGGTATTTTTTTTACTAAATTTCACTAACCATTTTAGAGTACGGAGTGTGTATTTACGCGAGACGAAGAAATAAATGAATAAATGAAATATCTAAGTAGGCATAATAATAAAAGTGTCGCATATCCATGTACTAGAATTGTAATATATATATTTGAAACATTCCCTGCGCCTCCCCTGGTCCTCACGCCGCCTCCTCTGTTATGAATTGCACACAATTTGATTTGAAGTAGTGTCTCTTAAAATAAAAATAAAAAGGTATATTACAACTCAATGATGTTTCTTAATTTCTTGATTTTGCTTTTAACCAGTTGTAGTATGTCCGTTCTTCACCGAGGTGGAGGACCTGGGTGAAACACGGGATCGTCCCTATTATTAGACCTTAAGAGCTTTGCGCTACGTACGCAGTGCGCTGCTTGTGTAACACGCTTTTTACCAAGCATGCCCTGCACCGCTGTAGTTGCAATTCATTACTGAACATACTAACTTAGCGCAATGTATTTGTGATGATCGATTTTCAGATGGCGAATCATACGCACACATACTCATCAAGTGCCTGGTCAACTTGCTTTTAAGCTACCTGCGTTTCTCAAAGTTTTGTGGGTTTGAGGTCAACTTCCGCACTGAGGATATGCCTGTTTCTTCGTTGTAGAGCTTGATATGGGTACGCTATATCTGTATTAGTATGAGGTGGATTGTTATTAAATTACTGCCTCGGTGGCGCAGTGGTAGCGAACGCGACTGCTGTCCATGAGGTCTCGGGTTCGAATCCTGGGTCGGACCAAATGTTTGTATGATCTGCAAATATTTGTTTCAGAGTTTGGGTGTTTTCTATGCATCGTGTGTATGTATTTACAAAAAAAAGTATATATATATTCATACCAGTTGTTTAGTCTGAGTCAATCCAAGTAACGTCACTATTGTTGGCGTCGACGCGAATTAGTGATACAACTACAACATTTGAGCGTTCGTTTTTAATTTTAAGAAGAGTGAAATCTTACTTGGGAAGCACCACAGGACTCTGAAATGTTCCTCTGAACCCAAGAGAAATCCTTAACAGGCTAGCGCGGAATAAATCAACGCGACTTGATTTTATTATGTAATTATTTGTAAGAATACAAAAATTCAATAAATGTTTCTTCATAATGAATTTCCACGAATAATTTTTCCTACTTCAAGTAAAAACGTGTAAAAATGTTCGGGTATTCATTGTATACATTAACAAAGTACTTTTTCGTTCAACTGTGCAACGTTCCTTTCTATCTCTCTCTCTAAATATACAGCGTTACTGGAAATAAGTACTGGTGTGATAGTAGAGATCGTTGGCTATTAAATTGTCCTCGGGTAAATAAGTAAAAAATATACCGGTTACGAAAAAAAATGTTTTCTTTGAAAATCGAATGTAAATTTAGGCCACAAAATAAATTAATTAAAGAAATTACAATTTTCAATTAGTCTTAACCAAGATCAGATCACTTTATTCAAGCATTTTTGAACTTACTGATTTTTTTTAGGTTCCCTGGCTTCACAAACGGTACCTACAAAATTTCTGTTGTGTTTTGTATTCTACTCTATCATCATCATCGTCGTCATCATCAACCTATCGCAGTCCACTGCTGGACATGGGACCCTCCAATTTCACGCTACTTAGTTCGATCTATGGCTTCTCGCCAGCTCCTGCCAGCCGTCTTGCGCAAATCATCGTTCCCCTTGGCCTGTGGACGTCCTACACTACGTTATAATAATAATAAGATAATACTATAATACCATGCAAATCGGAGATATTCTTAACCGATATTCTCGTTGGTTTTTAAATTTGAATTTTATGGTAATTATTTTCCAAAATTTCTTTCATCACTGTACTCTTGTTGTTTTGTCTTTGTATATCTTGGTTATTAAACTATTTTTCTATATTACCTCTCTTTTCTCATATTACTTTAAATAGTAACACAGCTGGATAAAATAATTAAAAAAAAATATTGAAGCGATCATATTTATCATATTAATTTGGTAATTTACATATTTTACAGTTTGTAATGGTTAATTTAGTTATCCTTTTCACATATATATACATACATACAACATATGATTGTGCCTGTGATCTGTGTGTGTTAAGTATATATAATATGTATTTTTAAAATATGTAATATATATATATTTTTAATGTTTGTATGATCTGCAAATATTTGTTTCGAAGTTTGGGTGTTTTCTATGTATAATATCTATGAATTTACAAAAAAAGTATATAGGTATTATCAATTATCTAGTATATAGTACATCAGTTATCTAGTACCCATAGTACAAGCTCTGCTTGGTTTGGGACTAGACGGCGTTGTGTGTTAAAATGTCTGAACATATTTATTTATTTATATATGTATATCACCTGTTTGGTTATCATAATTGAGGGTTTGTCTAATTTGGCATCAGACAGTGTGAGGATCAATGTCACGTCGTACCAATAAGGTGAAATAAAACTCAAGATATTGAAAGATTGTTTAATCAATCTTTGTGTTTGTCCCTCCAACATAATGTAGGTAACAAAATAATAGATTCTATAGCTTAACTTAGCAGTATAAAAGGAATAACTACTCTGCTAGGAGTTAGATGGCCAGCCATATGCATCAAATGCTTTATACTACTTCAAGTGTCTGGATTAGCACGCGTCAGAAGATGATATGCACCCATTCGGAACGAATATCGTACATTGTTGAAGTATTAATAAAAAAAAACTTGTATTTTCAGAAATAGTCTAAGATACATTGTGAAAAAAAAGAATTTTGTACTTTAACCCTTAAAATATAACTGAATATATGTAACAGTAGTCACAAGTATCATTTCAGAACTTAGAAAATATATATATTTATATTTATTTAGTATATTTATAATGTAAACATCACACCTAAACTTCATGTAATAAGATCAGCGCACGTAAAAAATCGTAAGTGATAAAAATCGCTTGTACAAAGTCACTTGGTCGGTTTCATGGCCGGAGAACTTTCTTTCACAGAGGTCAAGCTTTATTTTAAGCACCATAGTACTAACATAATCAGCAGCAATATATAGATTTATTTGTCCCTTGGTAAATTAAATATGAAAAAAATATAATATCCGCATCACTGCAGCCCTCACTGTATATATACACATGTATTGTGAGCTGCTGAAGTCAGTCTTGTGATTTTTTACTGGTATTTGAGGGCAAACGAGACGAAAGGTCACTTAACTATGTGGAAACATCCACATATAGTGCAAACAAAGACGTACTACAGCGCCATCTTGCGAAGACACACCAAATTACGAAGTAACTTACAGACTTAAATGATTTGCATATACGATTTCGTAACATCAACCGTTGGAAGGCGATCCGCTAGTCATCACCTTGCCTGGTCGGAGGATCTTCCCTTTATATTAGAGAAAGGGAGGTAAAGTTAAGTGAGTACCGCTGCCCATACACACCAACAAATTGGTGCAGTGCCATCCTTTAAAAGTAATTATTATGTTTTGTACCAGAAAACCTCTTTGGGGTATCAGCCCGATAGTTGACTAAGTGCTAGAACATTTCAGTTTGTCTTACACGTATGTACCCTTTGGAATATGTATAATTAATACCAGTAACTTATTTCATATCTCAGAATCTATGTACCGGTGTGCATTAAAGACAGCTTTCTGCGATGAAAAAATCACTAAATAGTTAAAACTGAAAAACTAATTACACATAATATACATAAAAAAAAAGCTCTTTAGACGTAGATAATGATCACAGATAAGCACTACTTGGCCACTGTAAGTTCTTTTTCTGTGAACCTTAGACATAATTTGCCTTACTTTACAGACATTCATGATACGGATACAAAGAACACCCAAAATCAGAATAACAATTTATGATTCACTACAGTTTTAAGTTTGAACCCACAGATTCGAACCAGCGCTGTAGAAAAAGCTACCGTTTACCGTCACAAGGCTGTCATATTATCTCGTTACAGTGGTCAAGTAGGAATCATAGTACTAAATACTTATGCCATGCGTTTTTTGGCTCTAATTTTTTGAGCAGAACTTTTAAACATACGATATAAGAATCCATGTCACATTTATGTAAATTGTTTGACCTACAGCCATTCAAATACAGCATAAAACAAGTAAAATTATTTTAATAAAAGCCCGATTGCGTATTTATCTGCCATCTTTATTTAATTCAGGATGTTGTCACTCTCACGACTGAGACGAATCTATTGAAACCACTCATATAAAAATACGACAAGCCGTTTAGGCTCTAGGGCATGCCAAAGAGATATATATACATAAATAAACTTGAATAACATAACCCTCTTTTTTTCGCAGTCGGTTAATAATAGCAAGTACATTACATTGAAGCCCGTTTCACCACTTCCTGATGAAGTACCTGATACACTATTCTGAACTACTGGAAAATAACTAAAGGTTTCGATACAATATGTCAGAAAAACATAACCTCTTCTCTAAGGACAGGCCTTTCAAACAGTGGACTTATTAAAGCATGTTGATGATGATGGAACATATATATATCAGCAACTTTTATCTGTAAGTGGTGAAACTGGCCCTTAATCTTTTACAATTCCGCAAGTAATTGTTATACATTAGACGTTTTTAAATTCGTTTTTAGTTCTTATAGTCGCCAATACTTCGATTTAAACTATAAACTTTGAGTAAATAATTTATATACTGTATATGTATATTATGACCTAGTTTCTCATGTAATTTTATCTTCTTCTAGCCTAAGACACATTAAAATAACTAGTTTCTTGGGAGATAGATGCACGAATGCTATCACTGTACGTTGGTCTCTCTCTAGCCTGTTCGTTTCTTCTGTTCTGTTATCAAATCAGTTAGGCACTTAACCATATACCTTTAAATACTTATTACATTTTAACAAAAGCTACAAGTATCACAAAAATTAGCAGTACATAAAACTAAGTCTCTAAATAAAACCCTTATATACACAGATGGTATATCAAGTCTTAATGAATTAACTTAAAGACTAAATTTGCTTGCTAAATTTTGCGTTCAATGTGATTTGATTTTGAGTGGTATATTTGACATTACATATGATTAGTTTTTAATGGGACAGTAAACATCTTAGACAAATCAGTTACTTTTTATCATCGTCAAAATGATCACTTTATAAGAAAAAATGTACTAATTATAAACTTGTGATGTCACCACTGTTTTAGATTACTTAATTGAGAATTGATTATTTCAATGCTTTTTTAATCAACATTAGGAATGGAAAGCTTTAGTGATTATATTTTCCGAGATGCTTTGTAATACTAGTTTCAATGAAGAAGACATCGGTATTTATTTACGATACAGTCTTGGCTGACTTTTGTAACAAAAAGCAAATATAGCATCATTTCTTTTTATTGTGCTACTAAAACTGAAATAGATAACTATTTGTCTGATTTATAAATAGATAGACAGTTGTACTCATTTTCACTGTTTGGGAGAAATTTGTGGGGATTCTGGACATTGATTTGGGTTTCAATGTTCGTATTAAATAGGTAGTTTATTTTTCAAGATGATTCTTTGTTCAGGCTTTGGGAAAAAAGCTGCCGTTAAGGTTGAACTTCGCAAGAATTCGTAATCTTTTCTACATTCTTGTACGTCAGGATACTCAGCATCTTTTCTAAGAAACTATTCACGAGATAGAATAAATATTAATAGTTACATTGTTCTGTTATATTTCGAACTATTTTTACCAAACTATAACACCGCATACAGTTCATAAAAACTCTTTGGCAATTAAATGCTCGTTACTACACGCGGCTCAGTTAATTGAGATTATTTCTTGATATAAAAATAAGTCAGTAAAATCACAAGTAAGAAAAGGTTCAATATGAAAAAGCCTGGCGTACGGTCAATAGTGAAAGTCAAAGAGAAGAAAATGTCCATGTCCATTATTTATAATAGCACACGGTCCATCGATACTAACTCCGATAACAAGATTAATTTTTCTAATATACGTATCCCTTTATCACTTAACATAATAGTCTTTCGTCACTCGACAGTTCTCGCCAGTAGATCTATGTACACATACACCTCACACTTCACATATAGTTTAGAGGTTCACTTCACGTGGACAGCAAGGGCGTGTTCATATTGAACTTGTATACGTTGGTACAGACATCGTGAAGGGCTTGAGGGTCTTCGTATTCGGGACATATCCTAAGTTTCCGTTCCCGGTTCTCTGAGTACAGCTCTATGACGTTCCACTGGCGTAAGAGTCGCAGACAGTTTCGTATTGCGTCTGTCGATACTGCTTCTCCTGGAAATGTAAAAGTTATACATTAATGGCAGAAAAACATAATTTTAATTATATATATATATATATATATATTAAAATAAAACCTATGGATGGTTAAATTAGTAAATATTGTACCGAAAAAGAAGTTAAAAACATTAGGAATGTGGAATGTTGACTGCCTCGGTGGCGCAGTGGTAGCGTACGCGACTGCTGTCCATGAGGTCTCGGGTTCGAATCCTGGGTCGGACCAAATGTTTGTATGATCTGCAAATATTTGTTTCGGAGTTTGGGTGTTTTCTATGTATAATATGTATATATTTACAAAAAGAAATGTATTTATGTATTAATATCAGTTATCTAGTACCCATAATACAAGCTCTGCTTAGTTTGGGACTAAATGGCGTTGTGTGTTAGATGTCCGAAATATTTATTTATTTATTATTTATTTATGTATTATTTGTCAAATAAAATTAATTCCGTGAATGTCGCAAGAACTAAGGGATTAATCTAAGCGGGATAAAGACATAGTAAAAAGAAGAAAAAGTTGATAAAAACCTCATCCCAAGTCGTCTGGCTAGCAATAGTAATTGCCTTAAACACAGGTCTTATACCTAGATCAGGCAGATCACTAATTTGAAATGTTGACCTTACTTAATAATGAGTTTAACAATTATAATTTCACAGTAAGAACAAAATTAATACTAATCATATAAATACTTAAGAATTAATATTTGACTTATTTTAAGTTAAATCTACTCTTAAGAAAAATACCTAAATCTTGCACATTGAATACTGAATAAATTTTTATTTTATTATTTGTTGAAGTGAAGTGTTGAAGTGGCAGTGGGCTGGCCACATTTGCCGAAGAACCGATAACCGTTGGGGTAAACGAGTTCTTGAGTGGAGACCGCGTCTCGGCAAACGTAGTGTAGGACGTCCACAGGCCAGGTGGAGCGATGATTTGCGCAAGACGGCTGGCAGGAGCTGGATGCGAGAAGCCATAGATCGAACTAAGTGGCGTGAAATTGGAGAGGCCTATGTCCAGCAGTGGACTGCGATAGGCTGATGATGATGATGATGATGATGATGAAGTGAAACTTCTTTAGGCGCATGAGGGTAATTTTTTTACAAATGTAACGTCACGCAAGTATGCAACGGAAGTGTCGAAAAAGAGAGAGAGAGCGATCGAGACCGATTGAGAGAGAGTAAGACAGGGCGAACGTAGCATGAAGCAACTAGCGATGGAGTGAGAGTAGGGAGCAAGCAAGTGAGAGAGATCGAGAGAAAAAGTGAGATAGAGCGATTGTCGTATCACGCACAGTGCCATGGAGCGAGAGGCGGGAGAGAGCTAAGAATTTTCACTTCTGACGTGTGTACTTTGTACGCACGCACTTTTTTTTTATTTTTATAATAGTATAGTGGGTCAAAACTTCTTTTCTAAAGAGAGGCCTATGTTTAGCGCCTAGAGTTTAGTACACACTTGATAGTGTGTATATATATGTATAAATTATTATATATCGTTATCGAAAAGAGCGCTGGCTGCCTGGCTGGCTGCGTGGCGCTCATAGCCCAGTTGCACTCGGTGTTTAGAAACAATCATCGAGGGTAAGCAACGATGGCGCGGTCAGTACCTGGATGGGTGACCGCTGGTGGCATGTTACCATGAGCGTCTCCGTGATTCGTAGGTCACGTTAAGCAGTCGGTCCCGGTTGTTATCATACGATAACAGTCGTGAAGCTTAGTTGGAGGCCTTCGGGCGGCTTAAAAACATCCAACGGCAAGATTTACGTAGCCACAACGTATTCTTGCCAGTCCCCAAACCGCACTTGGCCAGCGTTGGGACGTATGGCCTTGACCCTCTCCTGAGAGGAGACCCGAGCCCAGCAGTGGGACATTATGGGTTGTTGTTTGTTTGTTTGTTTATCGAAAAGAGCGGGCAAGTACCGTAGATCATGCGGTTGTGTACGAAGTCGTCGGTGAGCGCGTCGAGCGTGTCCTTGACGAGTTGCTTGACGGAGCCGGAGCGCAGAGTTCTGCACGTGCACGCGTACGCTTCCAGCAGCCCGCGGACCGTCACCACCAGCCGCCGCCTGGGACGACACCACAGAATACAATAAACTCTATTGTACACCAATTAATATACTTTACTAATATTTTTTTTATGATAGTGTGTGGACACCATCATAAAAAATAATAAATAAATAGACATTTAGTCCGATCTTGGTATCGAACTCGAGTCCCTAAGCATAGTAGTCCTATCTACCACTGCGCCGGCGAGGCAGTTATCATATTATTAATTAGTAAATCTAATATTCTATTCACAATATTTGTTGGGAAATTTTAAACTTTTAATTCATAATGATTTAATTAACGACTTTACCTCTCAGCTAAAGCTTGTGGTGTGTCCAGTATCGTATACTTGAGGCATTGAACAGGATCTGGTTCCGTACACTCGTCATTAGCTTCCAAATATTTTGCAAACCGACGTGACCACTGCTCTTCTTCCAAACCCAGGACTTTCTATAATCATTTATTTGAGTATTAATTTATATGGTATACCAACAGCACACATACGACACTCTCTTAAAAATATTACACAGAAATATTACCTAATATGCTTGTTCATTACGGGCACACACAACATGAACCATTTCAGATAACACCATTTTTTTTTTATTGTATGTATCATCTTTATTGTATACATGCAAATATAATGTTCACGCATCTTACGATGGCTGCTACCACCACCACACACCGCGCGGTTAATGAGGGACGGCTGTCTACTTTCCAACCGCCCCGATAGCACATTACATTATTACATTCGCTTCATTACTATCGTCGTTTATTTTTGTTACTTGAAATTCAATATTATAGACAATTACCATACGAAGAAGATCTTTTATTCATCTCCAAACACCTAACAACACAATATTAGGAGTAAGGTAATACTAACAAAAAAATAAAAAGTTAAGGAGACTATACACTCTAATCAATATAAAAAAGAAAAGCAAGGACACACAATAGGAACTGAAACAAGTGAAACAACAAATTAAAAGTAAATACAATACGGCCGACGTATCTTGACGAGTCGACCTTTGCGCAGAAGGTTGCGCCAAATCTTTTTTTAGGAACAAAATGGTGGTGTGACACCCTCAGGCACGCCTATTGGACATCCCTTTTTGGTTACTGCGTGCTTATTGGTAACTTCGAGTGTACATTTGCTTAAACAAACAAACAAACAACAACCCATAATGTCCCACTGCTGGGCTCGGGTCTCCTCTCAGGAGAGGGTTAAGGCCATTCGTCCCCACGCTGGCCAAGTGCGGGTTGGGGACTGGCAAGACAACGTTGTGGCTACGTAAATCTTGCCGTTGGATGTTTTTAAGCCGCCCGAAGGCCTCTAACTAAGCTTCACGACTGTTATCGTATGATAACAACCGGGACCGACTGCTTAACGTGACCTCCGAATCACGGAGACGCTCATGGTAACATGCCACCAGCGGTCACCCATCCAGGTACTGACCGCGCCATCGTTGCTTACCCTCGATGATTGTTTCTAATCACCGAGTGCAACTGGGCTATGAGCGCTAAAGTTCGCAGCGCCCATCTTCAGACTCGTCAAGATACGTCAGTCTCATAGTAAGACCTAAATAGAATTAGAGAATTTTAATCATAACATGAAGTCAGAACTCTCAGTCAGTACAACGGATATAGTAACTCGTCTCTGGAGGATATTGATAACTAAGTTTCTTTAAACATTATTTATTCATAATTAGCTGACCCTGCGAACTTTGTACCACCATACTTAAGTTTCCGAAAAACTTGTTTTAGTATATATGAACGCCTCAGGTTTTCACGGGTAGTGTTCAGCCGCGAATCCGTAAATTTCTTTCTATACAAACCTTGTCCTGATAGTAACAAATACATAAAAAAGAATCATCCAATTTGATGCAGGCTATAAGAAGTTATGCGCGTTTATATATTTAAGTGATTCATTTTTATTTATATAGATAGAAGATAGATTAGGTCATTCAACCGTAACTCATTGATTTTTTTAAAGACGATTCCCGCATTCGGTAAACACACCATGTGTCGCGAAGGACTTTACAAACATGAGTGAAACGGACACAAAAACACCCATACACAGAACAACAATTTGTGGATCAACAAAGTGTTACCCCACGTAGGATTTGAAGCCACAACACTCGAAATATTACAAAACATCTCGGCAAGTATAATTATCACAGATTTTCAATTCTGTTTAAAATTTTAATCAAATAAACATTGATATTTATAGCTCAATTGAGAAGTCCAAAACGTTGAAGTTATAAGTTTATATATTGGTAGGTACATTTTTCGTACAAAGTGAACGTTTAGACAGATGATAAATAGTAACCAATTTGACTAAGGTGTCACCTACCCAATTGGTTATAAGGTAAGTAGATATAGTGTATGGGGCTAGTGTACCGTGACAGGAGCGAGGACTTCGGCGCCGACGAGCATGTCGATGGCGTCCAGCATCTTCTCCTCGATGCGAACACACGGCGCGCACAGGATGAACTCGTGGCTCAGCACCTCGCACAGCGCCAGCGCAGAGCTCACCAGCTCCGACTGAGACACCACCTTCACCGGACTAGGGGATGATGCTATGATGGATTCTAGGGCCGTCGCTGAAACCATATACACTATTTATTACCAAAAGGTACCTATATTTATCCCGTAGACGTCGTTACAGCAAAAGTGATACGAAGAGAAGGAAAACTTGATACAAACCCTTTTTTTTTGACGTGGTGGAATGCCTTTACGCGCTTCGCTCCCCCCTGCGGGTACAGGGGGTTCGCTTCGTGTGGGACTCCTGACTGACACCAGCCAGACTACCCACTAAACCACCACGGTGTGCCACTCTGCGCCTGAGACGGGAGGGATCCGGGAACCGCTTTCTTACGCCATCCGGGACTTGATACAAACCCTGTACCAACCCATCTGGTCAGTGTTGTATACTTCCTTTTTAAAGAGAGATCTGGCCCTAATTTGACTTGAAATTTGATTTGAAATGGAACGTTTTGTGTGACATAATGCTGAATTGGGTTCATCTTTAACCTTGCGAAATTGTCACCTTTTTATTTTCTATTAATTTCTTTTCTTGTCAAAATGAATATTTTCTTTCTTTCAGATATGAACTGCTAAAGATTGTTTAAGAAACAAATTATATGGAACGTTGAGATTTATGACTGCTGACTCTAAAGAGATGATCTAGCTTCCTAGCCACCGTTGCCTTCTACACACGTAATCGTTAAGAGAAAACTAATAATAATATGTATTACTTAAAATCATGAGGTCCTAACAAAATATTTGCTAATAAAACCAAAGTGTAGAGGGGTTAGCTATTGGAGAAAAAGAATCGACTTGAATCACTTGCAACTTGGCTAAAGGGGCAAATCTATCACAATAGGGTAGATGACTGTATCGTAAATAAATACCGATGTCTCCTTCGGTAAAAGTAATATTACAAAACATCTCGGAAAATATAATTACTACAGGTTTTCATTTCTATTACAAATCGTAATCAAATTAACATTGAAATATATTGCTCAATTGCGTAGTGTGAAACAGTGACGTCACAAATTTGTATTTAGTACATTTTTCATACAAAGTGATCGTTTTGACAGATGATAAAAAGTAAGTAGTTTGACTAAGGTCCTATTATATCTAGTGTTGTTCTCAGTCGTTAAAAGGTATGGTGTATGTGTAGGACGTCCACAAGCCAGGTGGAGCGATGATTTGCGCAAGACGGCTGGCAGGAGCTGGATGCGAGAAGCCATAGATCGAACTAAGTGGCGTGAAACTGGAGAGGCCTATGTCCAGCAGTGGACTGCGATAGGCTGATGATGATGATGATGATGATGTATGGTGGTGTACCGAGGATGGCGGGTGCAGCGTAGTGCGCTACGATGGCGTTAGCGTAGTACGACAGCTCCAGCGTCGCTGCGATGGACGCCACCGGACGGATGATAGAACCACGCGCTTCACGCCGTACCAGACCCCTGCCTAGAGTGTCCAGCTGGAAATAAATTAGCAATTATATAAACACCCGCGAACAGGTCAATGAGGAACAATAATTTTTTTAATTAGATATGAATGTGGTTTAAAAGCTTTTCTTATTTAATATACGCGAGAGTGGCCAGCTTTTTGTGAATACTACTAATTGGCAATGAAGACGCAAAATTGAACACATTGTGACGTAGACGTAATAGTCCAGTCAAATTACACATGAAATAGGGGTTATTTCGGAAAGTGAAGCGAAACGCATTTTTTTCTGTGTATGGGGTGCTTAATGCTTAGCTTTTTTGGAAGTGAGGAGGAAAGGAAAAATCGTATTTTTTTTTAACAAAATGAGACGTGTGATCTCTCATTTTGTAGGTATTTTCAAACTCTAAAAACCGAAACCCCCGAAACGCTTCAAGGTCTCACAATACGACAACTCAAAAATAAGTTTTCCTAAGCATCACTGACACATAGAAAAAAAAATTGCGATTCGCTTCACTTTCCTACCTGAATGTGTATAATTTGTTTGGACTGTAAACGTTATAGCAAATTGATCACATATGTACATGCAATAGTTTTTTTCAGATGTAGGTTTTTTTTTAGTTCATGCCGTTAACAGAAGATACTCTGAAAACCTCAAGTTAATCTCATCATCAACCCATAATGTCCCACTGCTGGGCTCGGGTCTCCTCTCAGGAGAGGGTTAAGGCCATACGTCCCCACGCTGGCCAAGTGCAGGTTGGGGACTGGCAAGACAACGTTGTGGCTACGTAATCTTACCGTTGGATGTTTTTAAGCCGCCCGAAGGCCTCCAACTAAGCTTCACGACTGTTATCCTATGAAATCACGGACCATAACATGACACATAACATGCCACCAGCGGTCACTCATCCAGGTACTGACCGCGCCGTCGTTGCTTGCCCTCGCTGATTGTTTCTAATCACCGAGTGCAACTGGGCTATGAGCGCCCAAGTTAAGAATCGAACCCGAGACCTCGAGCACGGCAGTCGCATACAGTATG
>PKRV01001111.1:192119-410807 GCA_003709505.1 Hyphantria cunea
AAAAAAAAAATGTAAAAGGCAACTCCCGCATTAGGAATATACATTCCTGTGTCGCGGGGATCTTTACAAACATACATTAAACGGACAACAATTTATGGATCACACAAAGTGTTGTCCCATGTAGGATTTGAACCCACAACACTTGGTTTAGTAGGAAGCGGTGTGGCGACCACTAAAGCCACTAGGCCAACCGTGTCTCCTCTCGGATTCTGGTCATACCATTCATCAGGCAGACGAGGGTCGGGATGGAAGGTCCATACACAAAAATAAATATCCAATTTTTTAAAATTTGCCAATTGATGTAGTAATTCTGTCGTTCGGCAACTCTCTTAACTCAAAATGACTAAAAATTAATTTCTTCCTGACAAACATGACAAGGATTGTTTAAAATTGTAAATGCCACACCAAATCATACTATTTACTTAATGTCTTAGTATGTCGTGTAAATATTAATTTAAAGTCTATTGTTAAGTAACTATGGCTTCACTGACATTAAATATATGATAATTTTAGAAAAATTTTAGTTTAGTGGCGCAACAACAGAATTGATACCAATGTCTAAAAAACAAATTTTTAAAATTTTATCTAGCCCATACTAATATTTCAAAATCAAAAGTAACTCTGTATGTTACGCTTTCACGGCTAAACCGTTGCACCGATTTCATTGAAATTTGACATTCTTAAGGAAGGACATAGGCTCTTTACCACGATTTTACCGTGGGAGAGCCACGCTTCGGCATGAATGGGCCGGCTCGACCGGAGTGATACCACGGCCTCACAGAAAACCGGTGTGAAACAGCGCTTGCGCTGTGTTTCATCGAGTGAGTGAGGATACCGGAGGCCCATACCCCAATCCAACGCCCCCTATCCCCCTCACCATCCCCTTTCCCCCCAGGCCGCCATAGTGTGGGTCACCATGCTGCATTGTTCTTTTTCGCATTGAGGACGGTGACCATCACTCTTGGATTCTGCTCATGCTTTCCATCAGGCAGGGCAGAGTCATTTTGGCAGCTTAAATATAAAAAAAAAAAAATATTCAATCATACACGAGGGGACCACAGGTATAAGCCAGTTAGTTTATACATACTTCTAAAACAAGCTGAATATGTGTCTCACCATATACAACATGTCTGCCAATAGCCTCAACCATCATTTTATGTTCCGTACTAACATCCGCTCCGTACAAACTTGAGTGACTGTGGTTGTACAGTATTTGTCTATCGAGATTCACGGATAAATTGTTATTGGGCGGAGACAGGGGTGTTTCTATAGGTGCTTTGAAGTGATTATATTTTTGGAAAGACGTCACCAATTCCTAGGAAAAAATAAAATAAATATTAACAAAACAAATATATTTAACAGTTCAAATTTCATTAATAATAGTAATATCTCCGCACATCGCTAATACGGTCGCCTTATTCTAAACTAAGCAGAGGCTAAGAAACTAGATAAACTAACTAACACATGTCCAAATAAATACATATTACACACACACAATTACATCCAAACATAGAAGAATAAATCGACACAAATATTTGTCATGGGTGGGAGTTGAACCCATGATCTTCGGTTTAGCAGTCAAGAGTAACGAACCACTAGGCCAACAGAACTGTCGCCACTCTGTTCAAAGATTTATTTTCAAGTTCAATAGACAGCATTTATAACGTGAAGTAACTTTTTTTAAGACAATTCCTGATCCTGTCTCAAACTATAATACATCCTGTGACACGGAGGGACTTTACAAACATACATGCAACTCACACAAAGAACACCCAGACTCAGAACAACAATTTTTGGATCACAAATGGTGTTGTCCCAAGTGGGATTTCAACCCACAGCACTTGGCGCAGTAGTTGGTGTAGTGACCACTTAAAACCAAGCGTGTAGTCGAAACAGAAACCCTTTTTATGTAATCTATTGTAACATACCTTTAGAGATATTGGTTGATTGAAATCCACCCTAATACTGCCATGGTTGGTGTTCAAAGTCCTCCAAATACCGCGCAACGCTGACCAGAAAGTCTCCATCTGTTTGGGCATGCCGAGCTGTTCGCGGACGAAGTTCCCGTCCACCAGTTTGTCATAGTTGAGGGTCACGGGTACTAACAGAGCGTCATCGATTTTACCGTCTAGGTACGCATCCATTATTACTGAGAGAATTCCAGCTGAAAATAAGATATCCCTTAATTGTACGGGAAAATAAAGATACAAAATAAAAATACAGTTTGTAAAACTAATAAAAAAAAGAATAATTAAGATAATAGAATTTAATCGTGTTAATGTACAATTGTAATTAAAAATCAGACTGTCTTTCAATGAGTATACTCTTGGTTTCTGTACCTGCTTTCCATCAGGCAGCGTACAGTCAAAAAGGCAAGGCCATACAAAAAAAATAAGAGATATATAATAATAGAATTTTTCTTTTCACTCTTATATCTATCTATTCATTTGCTAACTTGGTTAAACATGGAACATACCCGACATCACATCTGCAAGATCCGAGTAGCACAAACAAATAAATACCAAATAATGCATGTTTAATAACTTAATTGTACACCAGATAATTACAAAAAGGACTTAAAACTAGGTAAGTAGTAATCTCTTAGAGGTAACTATGGGATGGAGAGAAATCATGATTAGGAGGAAGCGAGTGTCTGGTGTATTGAAAAGTAGGTAAAAAGTAAAAATTAAGATAGATTGAATGAATAAAAAGTGATTTAAATCATATAGTGTTTAAACAACATTTACAAACTTCAACACTTGATACTAAAAGCTCATAATATGAAACAGTTTGAACGATGACAAGGGATAATGTAAGTAGATAGAAACTGGAACCCTTTTACTTAACAGAACATAGCTCGATTATTTTCAGTTATTTTTCGACTATAATACTCAATAAAATCTGTATATAATATAAAATTAAGTAGGTTCCGATTTCCGTTCGCCTATATCGTTTAAAACACTCAACAACAACAACAACCCATAATGTCCCACTGCTGGGCTCGGGTCTCCTCTCAGGAGAGGGTTAAGGCCATACGTCCCCACGCTGGCCAAGTGCGGGTTGGGGACTGGCAAGAATACGTTGTGGCTACGTAAATCTTGCCGTTGGATGTTTTTAAGCCGCCCGAAGGCCTCCAACTAAGCTTCACGACTGTTATCGTATGATAACAACCGGGACCGACTGCTTAACGTGACCTCCGAATCACGGAGACGCTCATGGTAACATGCCACTAGCGGTCACCCATCCAGGTACTGACCGCGCCATCGTTGCTTACCCTCGGTGATTGGTGAAAACACTCAACGAATTTTAATGCTGTTTTCAACAGTAGAGAGTGTTATTCAAAAGAAAGATTTATATGTGTAATAATTGTATATTATAGTAGTATACAGTAATATATAACACGCAGTAGATATCAGATCATTGAAATATTACCTTTGGGTGTCTGAGGTTTGCCAGTTCTGGTGCGTCCGCCTTCGATGAAGAACTCCAGATTATTGCGAGCTGATAAACTGTTTAAGATGTACGACCTGAAATTCATACGTAACTTATTAAAAGTTAACAATTTAAAATAAAAAAATAATAATAATAAATAATTAATTTTATATGATTTGATTTTCAAAAAACAAGGAAGTATATACAAGAGCGAGCTAGCCTTAGGCTTATTTCCACCTGTGGGCAATTAAAGGCTGTCGATAATGATATACATACATGTTTATTCATTGATATAAATGTTTTATATGAGTGCATAACATGTACGTGCATGTAGGTGTACATGCACGCACGCTTGCATGAATGATTTTATTTCTACGCATTACATAATGCATGTTCCGGCGACATGTAATTAAGTCAACATTAACAGTCTTATCCAAAAAAAAAATTTAACTTTATGGTTATATATTATTTTTAACAGAATTAAAGTTGAAAATAACACAGAATCGTTGCGAGACTTGTTCTAATAAATAGAAAGAACTCCGTGTCGCTTTGCTCTTTCATTTTAAATAGTAGTATATTCCAAGTATATATTAGTTACTTAGTACATAATATTTTAATCACCTGAGTGCCGATTTGTATACAGGATCGCTCTGATAATCTGATCCTTCCACTCTTCGGCGGATGTAAAATGCACCACAGCCACGTAAGAACCATCTGTAGGAATTTCAATTAATACCTATATTATAAATCCGAAAGTAACTCTGTTCGTCACGCTTTCAAGGCTAAACCGCTGCACCTATTTCAATGAAATTTTCCATGTAACCTCTTAAGGAATGCCTTTAAAACGTTTATGAACTAAATTCTCAAATATGATGTCTATCAATTTCGTCAAATAAGTGGGAAATTTAGAATTCAAATATATTATCGTATTATACGTAGGGCCTGAATAAATTTGTTGTGTTTGTGTGTGTAATTTGAGACACTTGAAATATGGGTCTTATATTAATATTTTAAGTGTATCGTCGCTTACAGCTTATTTAAAAAATGGCTTTATGAAGTAGATAAATTACAGGAAGATTTCGATCAGTAGTGTAGAATAGATTATTCCGAACCGGAATGTATACGTAAATGTTTTTATACCCTAATACGGAACGTAAAAAAAATATCCCTGTAGTGGCGGATTTAGAATAAGGGATATCACCAGTATTAATCCCGTAGGTATCGTAAGGCGAGGTAAACTTATAACAATCTGTCTTGCCAGCGTGATTTAGTGCCAGAGCCTCTTTTCTAACTGTCCAGCAGGGAGCAATTAAAGGTTGTGTTATGTCTCTACATCAATATTTAAGCATTCCTAGAAGATAAGTGTGTCGTAGCTTCGACGCACAACCGGAATCTACGTTACGCGTCGCGCCATAAGCTACTTCGCTTTTGTAAAAAGGACATCCGAAAATTAGTTGATAAATCAAGTACGCAACGCACTATGTGGTAAACCACATAGTGCGTTGCGTACTTATACCACGTTGAACGAAACGCGTAAGCGCCACGAAATTCTCGACGCGAGAGAACTATCCATAATAATAAGCGTTCTAGCGCTGTTTGTTTTGTAGTTTCATAAACGGCATAAACAATGATAAAGCGCCGCAGCGTAACGCCTCACTTTCAACTAACGTTCGATTTTACTGTTCATAAAATTTACATACCGCGGGCAAAATATGAAAATCGCTTCATAAGAATAAAACTCCAACATTTTGGCTATATAAGGTTTGTGGATTGAGCACTTACCCAAAGAAAGGTATCCTCATATTATCACCGGCAGCCACAAGCGGCGGCCTCAGTCCAGTGAGGTAAAGTGTGAACGACACTAATATGTAGTCGAAGTGAGATCGGTGAAGAGGTACAAACACCAGTGGCAGCCCAGCGGCGTTGGCGCGCCGCAAGCGGTCTACGCTGGCGGCGCGCGTAGCACATCCACCGCCCGCTACGCGACGGATCGCTTTGTGGCACACCCATGATATGAATCTAGAAAGGAATATGGAAATTATTGCCATGTCATCAATTGGACAAATTTTAGGGCACACTTATCAAGGTTATTTCCAACTTTAAACTTACAGCCTTAAAGATGAAAATTACACAGAACCATTGCTTAAAGTTAAATAAAAACAAACAACAAACAACAACCCATAATGTTCCACTGCTGGGCTCGGGTCTCCTCTCAGGAGAGGGTTAAGGCCATACGTCCCCACGCTGGCCAAGTGTGGGTTAATATATTATATATAATATAAAGTTAAATAACTTT
Organism: Hyphantria cunea; assembly: GCA_003709505.1. Taxonomy (NCBI): domain Eukaryota; kingdom Metazoa; phylum Arthropoda; class Insecta; order Lepidoptera; family Erebidae; genus Hyphantria; species Hyphantria cunea. The sequence goes on from PKRV01001111.1 coordinate 197,848, forward strand.
TATGAATAAGGCAGTTTGTTGTTGGGTAATATTTCTTTTCAAACGAAACTCAATTTTTTGCCATGATGCAAATGTTTTGTGCGAAATATTTTTCAAGCACATTTACCTAAACAAATTACAGATGCAAAATGTTTAGGAATGCTGTGGAACACGCTCCCATTCGAAATCAGGATGTCTACAAGCCGTGACTCATTTAAGAAGAATGTAAAAAACCACCTCTTTACGAGATGGCAGGAAAGCCTTAATTAGTAAACAACTTAGGACCTACTCACAGTGTACGTATGTAAAGTTTATGTATTAGTGTGTATCATAGTGTATGTATATAAAGTTTATATATTACCGTGTATATATATTTATTTAAATTTTTATGTATATGTGTAACTTCACGAATATATTTTTTTTTTCCCACCACAATGTATCTACCCCACACAATTTCTACACCATCCAAAGGTTGGCTGGTAGAGAATGCCTTGGGCATTAAGCCCGCCGTTGTACATGTGTGCATCATGTTTAAAAAAAAAACAAAACAGAATCGCATCTTACATCCAAACCCGGTGGCGTCTAATTATTATAGTCAGAAGAAAATTAACCTTACACAGTTCACGATATCGATTTTCTAAAACATTTTATCAATGCGGATATTTTTACAAAAGTTTCTCATCAATTAAATGCAGTAACTCACTTGAGCACATTATTTGACATCGCCGAACTAATGTCTTGAATGACCTTCAGCGCCCGCGCTTCTATTTTTCGTCTGATAGTCGTATAATCTGCCCCTATCTCTTGATTCTCCCTGGCCTTCCTCAACGCTTCTTGAGTGGCTTCTTCTATCGATTGTTGGACACTATCATCTTTTACTACCTGTAAATATAAAAAGAGAATATTAACACAATACTTTATTTACTTCTGTTCACTTGCATTTCGTTTACGTACCTACTACATTAATTTTAACTTTAACTGTTATTTAAATTTTCTATGTTATCTAACAGCGGCGCGTCTGTAACTCCTTACTGGAAGTCATAAGGCAGGCACAGTCAATAAACGATTTCAAGAAACTTGTCAAAGATCACTATCTATCTCTGTCATAACTATCTACCTCGTATATTTATGTATGTATGCATTCATATTCATATATGTCTGTACGTGCATGAATGTATTTGTTATGGTACATATCTGTTTAATTGTGTTAGGTAATATTACTTTCATATGCAAATTCTAATTGTGCACCTCAAAGTACAAATCATTAGTATAGACCATCTAAAGGTTGCCTGGAAGAGATCGCAGTGTGCGATAAGGCCGCCCATTGTACCACTGTTTTTATTTGTTATTTTCTGCATTGTATCTTTGAAAATATGGTGTACAATAAGGAGTACCTATTTATCTAAGTGTAACTAACTAATACTTAAATTCTAAGAGTGTCAGTGAAGAGTTATTTCTTTCGTTTTTTTTTTTAAATTTTGTCTTATTTCTCCAGCGTCATGGACAACCTTTAACAGTCCACTGCTGGACATAGGCCATTCCTTAGACACGAGGTTTTGGCCAACTATACCAGTGACTTGGTAAAAATGAAATAAACAAGAGATCTTGGTCAGGTCGCTGTAGTTTACAATGGATTTATTTTTGTGATTTTTTTTGTAAATATATGGTCTTGCCAAAATGACTCTGTCTGATGGAAAGCACAAGTAGAATCCAAGAGTAGTGATCACCGTGCTCATTGCGGATGTAGACAATGTAACAATGCAGTATGGTGACCCACACCATGGCGGCCCAGTGATGCTTCTGCATGATTGGGTGATGATGAGCAAACACAGGGCAACAGTGCAAAGAGAATAAAAAGGTAAGCCAAAATCTTCTTTTTAAGGATTGGCCTATGTCCAACATTGGACTATTAAAACACAACATTCTCAATACAACTAAAAACCATTTCAGCTACAGAAGATGTATACTTACATTAGGTACAACGTCCTTATAATCGTACAAGTTAAGATTACAACACTGGGCCAAATCGCACAAATATCTGGAAACTACGCCACCGTTGGCAAAGTTTTGCCGACCGATGTCCAAAATGTTGATCACTGAAGATGTCTCTGTCGATTTTGGATCCTGCCATGATTCCTGTTGAAGAAAGACAATAAAAGATTAATAAACTTTGGATCAGTTCACATAATACAAGAGAATTACAATAATTTTATCTTTGTCATTTATAAAAAGTAGATATAAATGACTCTCTAGCTCCAAACAGCAAGAGATTTTGCTGCGTTAGCTAGAGAAGGGTAGTAGTTGACTGTATCGTAAATCAATACTTTTGTCTCCTTCCTTAAAACGAACATTACAAAACATCTCGGAAAATAAACTGATTACAGTTTTTAATTTCTATTATAAATTTTAATCAAATAAACATTGAAATATAAACTCGTAGCCCGATTGAGTATTTTAAAATATTCACACGAGAGAGAATTGCAATGCAATTATGCAGTAGCCTTAAACTGCATAATTGAATAGCAATTCCTCCTCTATTATTTATTTATTGATTTTTAAACTTTATGCACTTTTGTACAATGGCGGATTAATATGTTTTAAAAGTGTCTTTTTCTCCTTTTGTACATTTTTTGGAGAACAAAGATCATAGAAGTCTTCGACAACTAATATACAAGTGTGAGCAATTATTTGCGTGTGTCACACATTGTTTTTACTTTCAGTAGTGCTCTGTGTTCATGTTTCTCATGATACTCTATATTACCCTACTGATTATATACTTGTAGATTAAATGGTGCGTTTATAGTATTACTATAAAGCTAACGCATACACAAACCGACAGAAACGGAACACTGAATGTTATTTTCTGTTTAAACAGAAAAGGTGTTCGCAGCCAGTGGTTGGAACATTAAGTGTAATTAAGTTGATTAAAATCATGTAACGGTGCAATGTACCGGATCATAAGACAGATACCGCATTGGCAAATGTGTCGACGATAAAATTAATTGTTGTGTAGGCACACGATATGTGAGAAGATTGAATGTTCATCAATAAGAGCACAGTTTTATCTTTGCATTTAGTTGAGGCTATGTACTGAGATTTGTTATTTGAGGTTTAGAGATTAGGTGGCGTAATATAAGATATGTATTAGAAAATAAATAATTCAGACATCTAGTCGCAAGCTAAGCAGAGCTTGTGTTATGGGTACTAGACAACTGATATAAATATGTATATAATTTTTTTTTAAATATATACATATTATACATAGAAAGCATTCAAGGAATCTAATACAAGTTAAGTTAAAAGGTAAACTGCCTTTAAATAGATTGCCAAAACGGTTTAAAACACCGTCAATGTGCAACTTGAACACTACACCATATTCTGTGTGAATTTATACCATATTATTTTAGTTACTAACATTGTAGTTAATAAAGTAATACAGTTTATATAAAAAAAAGTTTTGATGTTCTCCCAATTGCAAATTAAAGTTTATTCGCACAGTATTGAGAGATGTTACTACGTAATTTTAAGACCCATAAGGCGGAGTTGCAAAATTGTTTTCTAAAATACCTTCAGAGCTAAAAATCTAATTATATATTTGAGATTAATAAAAACAACAATCCATTTAATTGATTTGAATGAGCAGAATGGGATGCTTTAAATTAATATGTGAAGCAAAATCTTTGTACCCCTACTCTATTTACGAAAAGTATGCGAACGGAGGAGCATGAAATTTGGCACAGTTAAAGCTAATATTGAGGAGGAGAGCAGAAAGCTAAAGAAAAAATATCTTGGAGATCTATGAATAGCAGTGGATACTTTGATATTAACGACAAGGTATTTTTTGTGTAATATTTTTTTCCTAATCCAGTTCCAATCTGCTCTCGCTCTCACAAATCTCATAAGCTAACTGTGTTTTGCGCATTACAGAAAAATAACTATCGGAAGTAATTAGAGGATAATATCGTGAGATAATATCACTCTTTGCCAGCTGTGGTTACATGAAAATAAATTATGTGGTCATGAAAACTGACGAGGAAATTGCATAACATTTTGGTGTTATGTATTTCAATACATTTTATTTTGAATACAAAAAATTTCAATCAATGCGTGCGGCACGTCTTCCCTTCCGTTGCTGACAATAGTGAGAATACATTATCAAATTGCATTCGTGTGAATACAATATAATATTGAAAAATACAATTGATCAAACAGGATATTTAATTAATCATTTTTCTGTGTAGTGAGATAGGTTATTAAAAACGGTCTAAATTTAGCTTAAAACAGTATTTGTTCATTTTCAGATTACTAAAACTTGCCAAAGAAAAGTAAAAATTGACCCTGCATTTCAGTAAAAGTATTGAATCATTCCTTTTGTTCTCGTTGGTCTAATGGATGGCGTAAGTGACTGCAGGTCAAGAGGTCTCGGGTTCCATTCCCGAGTCGGTCTGCTGTTGGGTTTTTCTTACAAGAAATTCTTAATAGCTGTCCGGAGCATAGAATATGGCGGTGGTTTCCGTCCGTGCCTCGGAGAGCACGTTAAGCCGTCGAGCCGTCGGTCCCGGTTGTTGAACAGTTGAACATCTTTGGCAATCGTTATTGGGAAGTCAGGCCCACAAATATACTGACAACTAGTTCAACGTTCGAATTCAGAACGCCCTCAGGGTTGCAGAGGTCCGTTGCCAGTCGTTTCGTGTAAAAACAGATATTTATGATGATGGTTATCGCAAGAGCCGATTAAAAGAGCAAACTTCGCATGAACAAGAAAGTAAGGAAGGAAGGAAAACTTGAAACAAACCCTACAATCCGTCAGCCAGAGTGGTAAAGTTTACCAAAATCCTTTGCTAAGAAGAAGCCTATACATACCTAACAGAAATAGTCAAATCATTAGAATATTTGCAGCTCTCATGAAGTTCAGTTAAAGTGGAGTTTATTAACAACAGAATGAATATTTGCTATAATTAATCACACGGATAATAATGTCGATAGTTATTTGCAGAAACAAATGATTTATTTGAAATGAAAGCTTTATGACAACTGCGCATTGCCAACCTTCAACTGTCTACTTTGACCATCTTAGCCAGAAGAAACACTGAGTTATCTAAATGGGGTGGTGGGGCTTAATTATTTTACCAGTGGGACTTACTTATTTCGACTATGCGTGCATGTTCAAGCAGTTTATTGCCAACATAAAGATGCCCAAACAGAATTATACAATACTTATTTTCAAGAGTACATCGACCTGTCTAATCGTTAAGTAAAGCAAGAACGAGTACCATTTAATTGATTACCAAGTGAAACGATACCAGTTTTTAAATTATCTCTAAACAACAAAACTGTAGGTATCTATCTACATGCAACTTGCATATCTCGTTTTCAATTTTCTGTTAAAACTATTGCAATATGTATTTTTAATTGCAAGTAAAATGAAAGGAAAAAAAATGTTTCTCATTATGACAAATGACCTGCATTTAATTTCTGTCATATCTACAAAATTTTACAAGGTACTTGTATCTATATATCGATAGCTCAAGTAACAAGACTGAAGGAGTTACGTCACCTCCAATGTCAAGGCCGCAACGTGTAGAGACCGACAACCGAAATATGTGTGTTGACATGATGTGTAAAACAAATAACGGTATTGCGCAAATACAGGCTTTGTGCCGCGCTAGCTTATATGGCAGACGACAAGAGCTTGTATTTTATTTAAATATACTCTACTCTTGCTATTTATGTAGCAGGAGAGGCTTGGATTATAAATATCATCTATCAGTATCTATTCATTTTGTATTGTGACACAGGGTGCCCACATATGATCACTGGATTGACTACGATAGATAAATGAAATCTTAATTCTTCTATGTACATATAAATACACTAGATGACCCGTACAACTTCGGGAAACTCCTCGAAAGGACTTGATGTTCGCTGATTATATTATCGCTCGTTGTGTGATGTTATATAGCCCTCATCGATAAATGGACACTAAAAATATTTTTTTAAAGCGAGCCAGTAGTTCCATTCAACAAAACAAACAAATTCAGCAGCTACATCAACACACTTTACTGTAAAATGTGAGAAGAGGTTTTATAGAAAAAGGAATACAACAGAGATATCTGAAACATATCTCCCATTGCATTTCATTCAAAGGGTTAATTTCATATCGTATCATATAGAATGATCACATCACACAACATAGTTGTTTATCGTTTAAAAATAAACTAGGCGACTAGTTAGGCAAGCACGTGTTCAGACGTACACGAGAACGTGGAAATAGCGACATTTATTAATATACAATTCAAAAACAAGAGGGAAGGTTGAAGTTCTAGTTTTGGCCATAATAAATATGCAATAGATTTCAAGTTAAATTTATTTTCAAAAGTAAATTGAATTGGGTATGATTAGGTAATGAAGTAAATGAGTGTCTCAGTGTATAAATTTATAAAGCCAAAAAAAAACTTTAACAAAACTCTACCGTAGGTAAATGACATATTGCTGCGAACATAAATAAAACTGGGACAATATAAAAATGTAATATTTCGGATGGGTAAGTCAAATTGAAAAATAAACCCTAATAGGCTGTAAATAAGGACCACGCTTACATACACTCTTTCTGTGATATTAATAAGAAATATTTTATCACGCATTCTATACGATTTTATTATGCAATTTATGATTTTTTAGGCGCTCATAGCCCAGTTGCACTCGGTGATTAGAAACAATCATCGAGGGTAAGCAACGACGGCGCGGTCAGTACCTGGATGGGTGACCGCTGGTGGCATGTTACCATGAGCGTCTCCGTGATTCGGAGGTCACGTTAAGCAGTCGGTCCCGGTTGTTATCATACGATAACAGTCGTGAAGCTTAGTTGGAGGCCTTCGGGCGGCTTAAAAACATCCAACGGCAAGATTTACGTAGCCACAACGTATTCTTGCCAGTCCCCAACCCGCACTTGGCCAGCGTGGGGACGTATGGCCTTAACCCTCTCCTGAGAGGAGACCCGAGCCCAGCAGTGGGACATTATGGGTTGTTGTTTGTTTGTTTCGCAATGAGTATGGTGACCAACACTTTTAGATTCTGCTTAGTTTTCCACCAGGCAGAGTAGGACTCATTTTGGCACGGCAAACAAAAAAAACATATAAACGTTTATTTCTTGTGTTAAATATACGTTATTTACAAGGAATGCCTATACACGTGTAAGGATGCCACGTGACATATTTTGTGAGTTTATCAGGTGCGAAACTTTTGTGAATTCACACTCATGTACGTACGACGTTATTTAGACGACATCACCTGGTGGACGCATTTCAATGCCGGGCAACAGCATTGTATTCGGAAAGAAAACTCAAAATAAACTCTATACCAAACAAACAACATCCAGAGAACAGAAAGAGAGAGAAAAGAAGAACAGTCTTCGCTGATCAGACGGTTTCGTATAGAGTTTTGTATACATAAAAATTTTCTTTATATAGAGAGATCTATGTCCAGCCAGTGGATTATTAAGGGCTGTTGTTGATAGTGTTTTTTTTATTTTTTGAGTCCAAGACTGATGTACTTTTTTATGGAATAGAGGCAAACGAACAGACATATCGCCTGATAGTAAGCGATTACCGCTGCCCATGGCCACCCATAACACCAGAGGCGTTACAAGTGCGTTTTTGATCTTTAGGGGAAACTCACAGCAAAATCTTCAGCACATATATCGTACCGTGACAAGTTAACTATAATATACTTACAGGGGTCCAATCGACTTACTATGAAGATAAAACCGTGTTGGTTTTTGTTTCAACGAAAAGTATAATCAGGACAATCGAATATAGTTATGAATATTTTCATTTGCAAAAATAATTTCTGAAAAAAAAAGACATTGTTGGTTTCTATAGATAAAGGCTAATCGAGAGATCGAGGATGACAGTAAAACAATGGAGATCTTTATTGTATATCGATAATGAATTGATTGTCAGCACTATCGTAGGGGAGAGGTCATCGTACCCGCACTAGCGGCGCGCGCGCCTGTTGGCCGCGCGATATCACGCCACTCGCTTTGTATTTAAATTTGGAATATAAAGCGACCACTTTAAACAGCCATCCGATCAACAAAGAATGAATGAACGTTTGCCAATGTGGGACACATTTGTCGATATCATCTTTGTTAAGACGTTTGTTAAGTGACAGAATAAAACGTTTTCTGTTTACTTTCTCGCGTATGCACACGCTTTGTGTATGAGTCAGCTCGCTTGAAAACGTCTCTGCTCCGGCTCAGCGTATTGTGAGTTCAAATCCCACAAAGAACAATTTATTGTTATCCTGAATAATAATTGTTCAACTTTGAGTGCAATACGACCGTCAAAGTGCAAAAGTTGGTTTTATAAATCATAGACATCGTTAGAATAGAATATATTAGAATTAAGTCTTGATGTGACAGAAGATAATCTCATGCTATGTTGCACGTCCGCCGCCATATCAAGTTGTATTCAACATGAACATTAATAGACTAGAAAACTAACAAATGTATGGAAAGGATTCTCTCAACACTAAATCAAGTAGATAAAACAATTTATTAGCCAGTAATATAAGAGAATAGAGACGTTAGCGATGGTAGAAAGAGAATCCACGCGTAACATATGCAACTTGGCTAAGGGGGCACGTTCTCTGCCTTATAAAAGAACAGAAGAACTTTCACACGTTTTATCCCGTGTTTTAGGTAGGTATACCTATAATTTTATTTATTTATGCGATAAAGTTCCATTTAAATTGCATAATCTTACGTAATTGCCCCGCAAGAATTTCCACATGAATACCTGGACATTTAAATGGTGATAAGAAATTATCACTATGTGTTAAGTCCAAATAAACTAAGAAACAAGTTAATATAACCCAAGTTGCTGGGTGGCTAATCTGCTGATATTTTCAATAACAACGTGTTAAATCAATCGACGTTATTTAAGATATGCATGCATGTAAACAAATGATTAATTATTTTTTATTTTATTGTTTATTTTATAAAATCTCTGGACTTACAGATAACCTGATATAATTTACGTTATGAGGATATTTTATAAGACAAACTCGGAATAGTCTAAAAGTGCAACTGTACTTAATCAGTGCGTTTCATGTATAAGTGCTATAAAATCACCAATCAGGGTCCTCGCAAACCGGCGGATTTAGGATACATGGATACATGGAAAAATACGTAAGGACACAAGCATAGATTGTTCAAAACTCCATTGGCGAGAAAAAAAGTATATTCCTCTTATCGCCAAGAACATCCAAGGCAAAACAAACACATCAAAAGAGGAAATGATTGTAGGAAAACTAAACATGAGCAAGTCATATACGTCCGTGGCGATCGCTTCCCTGGCATATTGACGAGCATTGACCGTGACCTACCCTTGGTAGTCCATTAAAACAACGTGACTAAGTATTACAACACAAAGAAACGTTTAAACACGTTTTATACTGATATCGCAAGTGATAAAAGACTTTCAATATACCTATGTACATTTTAAGAATGAGTTAATTGCCTGTTTAATATTTTATTTATTTATTTATTAAAAATCTTTATGCACAAAATTGGCAAAGGCGGACTTAATGCCGTAGGCATTTTCGGCCAGTCGACCTTAGGGCGATGCAGAGTTAGCTGTGGTAGATGCACAGATGTAACTGTAATTTAAAAAGGATATAAATATGAATAAGTAATACTAATATAATAAATAAGCGTTTAAATACATATTTTTACAATTATACATATATAAATATACATAATATAAAATTTAGAATGGGAGAGTATAAAATTGAAGTGAATCTGACAGTGTGTTTAGAAAATGTTGCCGCAAAGGATATTTGAAATTTTGCCGTGTTTTTGCCATTTTAATCCCGAGAGGAAGCGCGTTCCAAAGCAGAATAGACTGTATAAGGAAAGTGGAATATTTTTCTGCACATATTCGAGCAAAATATGACTCTGTCATTAGGTGTCAAAAAAAAAATATGTTTTCAAGTTCACTATGTACTAATTTGAATGATCTAAAATTAACAGTCTTGGAAAATAATTACAGAATAAAGCATCTTCCCCAAAAAAGTCCCATGCGTAAAATCTCGAAATGATGTGGTGTAAAAAGGGAACAAGCCGAAAAAGCATCCTTCATACGATTAAAAAGAAAAGACTGTCAAGCACCAAAGAAACTGATCCTGGACTTTTCATCAATGTCACACAGATTATCATAACACCGGTTTGAATCACCGGCTCAATTTGAAACATACATATATATATATTGTTTTGCTCGATTGCAATTGATTAAGTTCTATCTAAATTTATAAATACAGCATTATAAGCTTTATTAATAAATTTTGTGCGACCTTCAAGAAGCTTGACTTTAGTGTAACCTTTAGATTGACATAACAACGTCACAAAAGTCATGTTTAATCCGTTCAGCGTTATCTTAAAATCTGTTTGTTTTCCACAAATTACTTTCTTCTAACTAAACCTTTACTTAGGAGACTCAAAAATTCAGTTAGGCTCCGAGATATTGAAATAATAGCCGCTTTGACTCATTCGACACACTTCTCATGTATTACAAACAAAAACAGTCATTTCTGTGACTTTTCTACGCCCATCCAGTATAATTATAATAATAATAAATAAATATTTCGGACATCTAGCACACAACGCCATCTAGTCTCGAGCTAAGCAGAGCTTGTGTTATGGGTTCTAGACAATTGATATAATATATCACGTTTTTTTTTAAATACACAAGTGGCAAAATATAAAAAGGGAATCCTCTACCTAGGCGAGGATGTTATGCTTGGCGAGCCGCAACCTTATTGTTGGAACTTTGAAAAATTTTATTCATACTGATCGGCAAGAGAACTTTTGTTGCGCGATGCAGTAATCGTTCGATTAGATTGTACTGGAGTAAGTTTCTCAAACAAGCGCATAATTATGGTGGGTAATATTATTGCATCACCGATTTGAAATGTCTGTCTTGAAATAAAACTACATGGCTGTTCAAAAATTGGGTGAGTATTCCAAAAGCCTTGACAAATGCAAATCGAGCTGTTGCGAGTTTCGTAACCTAATCTTGAGTGAAAATAGGTCATCCATTTCGGGCAAATATTCTCGAGGATTTTTGTGCGTTTTTTCCCAGTGTCAAACAGAACAGTGTTGTTCTAAGAATACTCTACCATCCAACGATATATACACAGCAGAGCATCTGCGGAGCGTAGAATATAAGTATGTATTATAAGTATGTAATGTATGTTAGAGTACCCTTCATTAGTAACCTTCATGTTAGTTTCATTAGAACGGTACCCTAAACAGCATCACAGAAAGAAAGGAGAATAAATCTCTAAAGTCACAATGTTTTCATTTCTGTCTGCAACTTTTATCTAAACACACTTCTTTGTAAAAAAAAATATCTTCTTCTTCTGTCAGATCTAAGATCTACACGATGACCATGAAATGACCTTGATAGCCCACATAGATAATGCGCTAGTGTTAACACTACGATAAACTTTGGACATGCATATACATTTGTTGATAACGGACGAACCACCTACGGCAATAAGATAAAGAGAGAATTGATAGGTGGTAAGGTGTCATAATAAAGAAATTATAAGTAAAACGTGATCATTCAAGTGACGTTTTAAAAAAGTTGGTGCATGTGTACCAAGGTGGTTGCAAATCTTTCACTTTTAAGACCTATAAACTTATCGGAATCAACTGATATTAGTGGAGGATTATTACATATGAGAGTTCAAGTTTCAGTTAACTAAGTCTTGCATTGTCCACTCTTGGACATGGCTTCTCTTTATAAAGGAGGTTATTCAATTTATTCTTATGAATCCATGTTTAGACTAGAAACCTTTTGAGAAATGCAATAAAGCTTTGTTATGAAGGAATGACATTAGACGTAAAGCTTGTTATTCGTCAACAGCTTAGATGAACAACTCTTCGTTAGAAAGCATTTCGCATGAATTTTAATGAAGCAGCCATGAACCCTATGATGTAACGTCACTTTACTTAAGTATATACAGTCGAATTGAGAAACCTCCTCCTTGGAAGTTGGTTAATAAACGCAAAAAGACTTTTCATTTAGGATTTTTTTATGGGATCGCCTGATGGTAAGCAATTACCACCGCCCATTACCATACCCGCAACACCAGAGGTATCACAAATGTGTTGCCGACCTTTTAAGAAGGAGTACGCTCTTTTCTTGAAGGTTTGAAAGTCGTATTGGTCCGGGAATACCGCAGGCGACAGCTCGTTCTAGAGTTATGTTGTTCGAGACAGAAAGCGCACAGTTTCAGATCATTTTGAAATTGTTTTTTTTTACATAAATGTTGTTAAGTTACCCATGTTTATACCCATTGACATTTAAATAAAATTCCTAACTATCCTTACCGTAGTTGCTTACAGTGCTGTCTTTGTAAAATAATAAGACATTAAATTTGATACAGTTTTCAAATTAGGCGATAGTCAAAAGTCAAGAAGGTACTTGCTAACAGTTGTAATAGAACAAAGAAATAATTTGTTAATTCACAATCAACGGAGGTAAGTAGGTACTGTAGAATTGACAAAAAACGATAAATCAGATAGAAGGAGTTTCCTCTAAGAACGGAAGAGATAAACAGACATGTTTATCTTTTACGGCGTCTTTTGAGAAAATATATTAAAAGAGTTACAAAAAGCCTTTGTTTGATTTGCATATTTTTCGTTCGATACGCTAATACTGCGTAGTTAAATAAATATAACAACAATTTATTTGTTGTAGCACGTCGGTAGGTTATTGTACGGAATACCCAGCTAGTAGGCGTTGCGTAACGGTATCCGAATCATTCATTGATCTGATTAACCGTAAAGTTAGTTATACGTGTTTTGCCAATATTGCCGACCGACCACAATGTTTGTTAAGAAAAATATAAAATCTATAGAGTATTATTTCCTGCAAGGAATCCTAAAGGAAATGAAATTGTGACAGGAAACCGCGTCGAAACATACATGAATGTTGCTTACGTGATCAAGCCATTAGGAGTCGTAGTTTTAAAGCGAAATTATATTGTACATTAGAAAACACATTAAACCAATGTTAATTATAAATTTATCTATCTGTGCGAAGTCAGACGTATGCAAGTCATAATAGCATAAAAAAATTATAAGACTAAAAGTATCACACGCTAGTTTTGATCCTAATGTCCCACGAAACCGGGGAACCTATGATGAAATATATTTTTTAGTTTTTTGTATTGTTTAACTGCAGTTAATACAATGATGGAAATTACTTAAAGGAAACTATATTTATTCATGGTATGTGGTGGACGGACCAGGTCGCTAGTATGCATAATTACATTCTGAACACGAACAGATGTCCTCAAGCCCGTAGTGTGCTTGGTCATTGGCGGAATTGGAATCTAACATGGTTTTAAACATATAGGTAGCCAATAAAGATATTAGAAATATATTGTTTGACATATAGCTAAGGGTATGTATTAAAATGTGTACATACTTAGTCTTGCGATAAATATTGTGACAAAGAAAAATATTTATTTTTTTATTGTACGGCCATTTATTACTATTACAGTGTGTTAGTTTAATACATTAATGTAAAACCATTAAAAATATATAAAGCAGATTCAAAGGTGTTTTTATTGGCTGCAATAGTCCTTTAAACGTTGAGGCAAGTTTCCGATAGCAGCACAAACTCTTTCTTTGTAAAAATTCTTCACTGCTAATCGTATGGATTGTTTTAGGAACTCCAATATATCATGGCGTTTAGAGCAAGCCTTACTCTCTAAAACTAGCCACAAATTATCATCCAGTGGATTAAGATCAGGACTAGATGACGGCCAGTCTTCAGTTCGGATGAAGTCCGGCACATTCGTTTCGAACCAAGATTGGATGGATCGAGGCTTATGACCCGGCTCCGAGTCTTGCTGAAAAGACCAATCTTGATTATTGAACATGATGTTGTAAAGGGAAACACACTACCTTATCAAGAATGATATCTTGATACACTTATGCCGATGTTTTGATACCTTTTTCACAAAAATATCGCTAAGTCACTCATTCATAGCTAACACCTCACCAAACCATCACTTAAATCAGATAATGCCCATATTGTACTCTGTTGACTAATTGGACAGCATCTTTAGAGTTTTCAGCTTAAACACGGTCATTTTGTTTGTTAAAATATTGCATATATATACATATATATTAGCACCCTATTCTATTTTAAATTATCAGTTAAGAATTGACAGCGTGTCTCTTATAAGCTGCAAGTCCTAAGTCATCTTTTAAAATACGCGACATGGTTCTAGGTGCTATCTTCACCTCCCGAGATAAAATCTTAAAATCTTTTGCTTTCGGACAGGATTATTTCGAATTATTTCAGGCGATTCAAAGTAGTACGTGCATTGATCGCCTTTTTCGTATGAAAAACGTTCGTAAACGGCCAGATCTTTTTCTGTCACACACTGAGGAGGTTTCATTGTACCTATCAATAGCCTAGTACACAAACATTTGACTAATACCAACCGTATGGAGGATTTTGAAAATTCTATTTGGCTGCATATCTACTTTATGTAATGCAATCACAGCAATTCGGTTCTCTTTATCACCCCACTCCATTTTAATATCACAAAATATTTTACAATCTATTGGCGAGAAAATAAAAAAATACAATGAACAATTTTATAAGAATTACATATTCCAAATGAAAAAGTAACATTTTGTATATTTTTAATTGTAACAGTATTTATGGCCATACTAAGTATATACGGTATAATATTTAATATATTTATAATAGCATATATACATGCTATACATATATGTGCTTTTCCCTAAAGCCGTGTATAATATTTTGGAACCTGGCAAATTTATGAGCTTTATTTTTCAAACCCGCTTTTTTGTGTTACAAGTACTAACTATTTAGGTCAACGAATCTTGGCAATTGGTTTTGCCCTACTTCTAATTATCGTATTGAAGTGAAAGTTAACATTTATGTACGTAGTATATATACATATGTAATGATTGGTATTTACACTTTATTTATACATACGAGCATTGTTTACATTCTTTTCAAGGTTGAAGGCAATAAATAGACTTTCGCCCTATTACATGAGTGGGATCAAGGTGTATTAGGCAGACTAAGGGTGTCGGATAATATTTAAAGATACAAATAGAGATAGTCCGATGATTAACGAATTAACCACAAAAGTGTCACTTCTCCTACTCATCCTGTAGATGTCGCAAGAGCCTCCATAGGTAACAAACTACGCGGGCTTACAGCATTGGAGAAGGAAACCTTGAAACACAGTTATAGCGAGGTGTAGAAGACCAAAGTTTCCTTTCTAACTATATCCAACAGTGGACTATTAACATAGTTTGCGTGTCTATGTATAATATGTATGTATTTAAAAAAAATATTAAGGTATTTATATCAGATTGTAGTAATTGGATGTCCGGAATATTTATTATTTATTTATTAAAAGTTGTTGATGGCGAGGTTGTTAACTATCAGCAATGTAAACAACACCTATTTAACAACTATCGTTTTGCTCCTTGTTGTCCTACAAATTAATGAGGGTCAGTAAAAATATATTTGCAAAATCGAACTTGACATCGTTAACGAACGTGGTAACATATATCGAAAGATTTTGTATTCGATTTGCCATTAAATAGTTTGTATATGGACATGATTTAAGAAAATGACCGTGAAAGGAGGTCACATGCAAAAAAAACTGATGATATAACGTTTTATTATTAGATTCTGTTCGTATAATTTACATAATGAAATTTTTTATACCAGACAAGAAAACAGTTAAAAAACTATTACCCATCATCATCATCATCAGCCTATAGCAGTCCACTGCTGGACATAGGCCTCTCCAATTTCATTACCCGACTACGTTAAAACTTATTACTATAAAATATATATAGCCTAAGTCATGTCATCCAAGATTTTATTACGAATCTATTGCTATTGACACGTCATTCATTAAAATCGATTCAATAGTTTAAGCGCTGCGGCGGAACAACGTAGACTGCCAAACATATAATACCCTTCCTTTTGGCTTCGTCGTAGTTGGGTAAAAATCTTTGATAACGTAATGATATTCGAACCGTCACAATTACACTTAGATCTTACACAATAATTCTTGCCATGACATAAATGACTTCGGGTTACCAAAATTGTTAAGCGGAAACCAGTTTAGTTAGTGACGATGTGATGTGTCAACTAAAGTGTTGAATATATTTATGATAATCTTATAGTATTTTGGAGAAATTTATTATGAGAAAAAGTTCTTCTTTGGTTATTCAGAGACCCATAATACATTTGATTAAACTTAATATGAAGGGGTTTGACACTTGTAATATTGAAATATCTGCGAACAAATAATATTTTAGTACAGAAGGTTACTAGGACTATAATTACTTATTTAAAGATATTTTGAAATCTAACAAAACATGAAGTCATTATCATCATCTCCCAACCCTTTGCCCAACTTTATTTGGTGTCGGTGCAATGAGTTTTCCTCCATTCTCCTCTATCACGCATCAGTTCACTGGTTACTCCGTTCCTGGCCGTATCCTACTTTATGCAATCTATCCACTTTTTCTTTGATCGTCTCTACTCTTACATCCATCAACTTCCATACTTAAAACTTTCTTAACTACGTTTTGCTCATATCTACGTACACATCTATACCAAGTTAATATATATATATATATATATTAAACATAAAACAAAACATAAAATATTTATAGAAAAATAAACTTTTAAAATACGTCATAAAATTCGTAACTGAAATCGAAATTGCGTAATAATTTCACGTATTGGAAGTTTTATGTATTATAAGTAGGTAGTAAAGAGTGAACATAACTAGATCGTTTCTTTAATTTATGGGTAAATAATGGGAGCAGTAACGAGATAGATAATTATCACTTGCTGAATCAAATTGAATTTTAGGTTGCTCTTCTATGGGAGGGAGGTACCGCCTCCTCTCTGCCGCGGCAGAGCCGACCAATAACAATTAAAAGAAAATTGAAACCCAGATTATATTAAACTTGTCTTCAAAACATTATCTACTCTATAAAATTAAAATTGATATATATATATTTTATGCTATCTCTCGAATAAATGACAAAACAATTGGCTGATTGTTAACAGATCTTTTTGTATTAGTTTTAGGAAAGTGTAATATTGGAGTATTACACCCTTTTGCTCGAAACATTCCAGGGGTGTTCGTGCATATCTCCAACCATAACCGTTCAGAAAGCTTAATCGAGTTTATTTCACGGCGGGAGAATCGCTGACAAAATCGAGTTGATTCGGAATAAAATCAGACTAGGCCCTCAGATTGCTTAACGAATAAGCAGTCGACGTATGTTATGGACGTAGCTGTTACGGTCATTATCTATAACTACGATTAGGTCGTACAAAGAGGGCAATGCCCTAAGATCGTTCCGTACTATATTATTAAAAAGCGTAATCATAATAATACGATAAGATTCGTCAATCTATTGTATATTTGTGTAACGTGTGGCGCTCATAGCCCAGTTGCACTCGGTGATTAGAAACAATCATCGAGGGTAAGCAACGATGGCGCGGTCAGTACCTGGATGGGTGACCGCTGGTGGCATGTTACCATGAGCGTCTCCGTGATTCGGAGGTCACGTTAAGCAGTCGGTCCCGGTTGTTATCATACGATAACAGTCGTGAAGCTTAGTTGGAGGCCTTCGGGCGGCTTAAAAAACATCCAACGGCAAGATTTACGTAGCCACAACGTATTCTTGCCGGTCCCCAACCCGCACTTGGCCAGCGTGGGGACGTATGGCCTTAACCCTCTCCTGAGAGGAGACCCGAGCCCAGCAGTGGGACATTATGGGTTGCTGTTTGTAACGTCATATGTCGATAATGCTAATATTTCCTCTAATTCGGATAGGTGCAGTTTTAAAATGCTTTGTTAGCTGTATGTTTCTTTATACCCGGCTTTTAGGTTTATTTTTTTAGTTCTTTCAATTAGTTAATACTAAAAATAAGTTAAGAGCGTTGCAAATTACTGTTTAGAGCAACACAGTTTTAAAATGCTTTGTTAGCTGTGTTTCTTTATACCCGACTTTTGAGTGTATTTTTTATTTGTTTTAATAAATTTATACTAAAAATAACGACGGATGATGTTGGAATGCCAATGATCGTTTTGGTACGTAGTAATTAAAAAAAAACAACTAAAAAACACACTTACAAAAGCCGATTTCATAAAAACTAACAAACGTACAGGTGAAGTTAATATAAGTGTGTTAAAAATAAAATAATTTCAATACAAATTGTGCGGAATCAAATTACAACGTCCAAAGTTCCGAGCAAAGTATTGCGTGCATTTCATTAAAAATTGCTTCGATGGTGTTATGTCATAGAAACCTCGGCAACATTCAATTATTACAACATGTAAAATGTTGCTTTGTAGAAAATAAACATAATAACTTTGTTGCAAAGACGTTATATATACTATTTTTTTAAGTATTACCTGCCAAAATGACTCTGCTCTGCCTTATGGAAAACATGTGTACAATCAACAGACAATGCATGGTAACCCAAGCGAGATGCTTTTTCATACTTCGCTTAAATGACCTGAAACCATAGTGCCACGGTAACACGCGGGAACACGTTAAGAGAAGATTTCACATTTCTAGACCGAAGCCTATCCTGCGTGGAGGTGGAACCGTAAAAGTTTTAGATACGCATGTTACATCTTTGTTTTTACACTCGGTGATTAGAAACAATCATCGAGGGTAAGCAACGATGGCGCGGTCAGTACCTGGATGGGTGACCGCTGGTGGCATGTTACCATGAGCGTCTCCGTGATTCGGAGGTCACGTTAAGCAGTCGGTCCCGGTTGTTATCATACGATAACAGTCGTGAAGCTTAGTTGGAGGCCTTCGGGCGGCTTAAAAACATCCAACGGCAAGATTTACGTAGCCACAACGTATTCTTGCCAGTCCCCAACCCGCACTTGGCCAGCGTGGGGACGTATGGCCTTAACCCTCTCCTGAGAGGAGACCCGAGCCCAGCAGTGGGACATTATGGGTTGTTGTTTGTTACATCTTTACATACTGCAGCTCCACGTTAGTCTTCTGTCTACTATTGAACTAACAAAAAGCAGTAACTATAACGTTGGCATTTAGCAAGTGGTTGATGCAATAGTTACGATCGAACACATTTTGCTGATCTGGCAACTTAACGCGGTCATCTTGAATGTGCGTCGAAATCAGTGCATTATTCGGGTAGCAACCGAGTGCCTAAGCATTTTAATGTTGCTTAGTGCAGTTGCACTATTATTACAATAAACGTTAAAAGAGTTATTGAAATATTCACTTTTGAGCTTAACAGTAGCCATGTAGGCAACGTGTCCTACATCGAGTATGTGACAAGTTATGGCGTTTTGAGTACTGGGGTCCACTTACTGAAAGACTTAATCCAATATTTGTTTGATTCTACTATGTATTAATCCAAATAGTTTTTTTTAACACTTTTTAATGAACATTAATGAACAAAAGGTTAAGATACCACTTTTATGGTATTTTAAATCTACTGGTTTGTTTGGGAGATATAAAATTGGTTTCTTGGGAGTCTACCTAGATTTCTGCCTATAAAATTATTACATAATAATTTATTTAAAACTTTATACACTTTTATACATTGGGGGACTTAATGCCCAAGTTATATTTTTTTCATTCAACCTTAGGTGGTGTAGAAATCTTGTATGGTAGGTGGTGCACAGAGGTTTTTGAATAACAGTAACTACAAACACTACACAAAAAACTTAAACATACACAAACAGTATAACGATTAAAATATGTTGTAAATGTGGCAAATCTCTTTTTAATGGTTACATTCAACTAAAGCGATGAAGTCAGCAACCTACATGAGAGTACAGCCTTATTTGGTGATAGTTATGTCAAAGAAAAAAGTAAGCAGTTCGAAAAAGCCACAAAATATGCCAATGAACCCATTCCATCGCCGAATCACCTTCAAAATTATATACTTACTTCAATGTTTAATTTGATCCGTAACTGTAAAATTTAACCATATTTAATTTTATTATTAATCCGTTATAATACATTTACTACGGATAGGTATATAAATACAGTACATTTTCTTTGGCACGCCCTAGAGCCTAAACGGCTTGTCGTATTTTTATGCGAGTGGTGTCAATAGATTCTTCTTAGTCGTGAGAGTGACACTGGGCACATCAAAATTTAAAAAAAAAACAAAAAAAAAACGCAGTCGGGTTTCTTAAAATAATTCATTACCTTTTTTCTGTGTGAAAAAAGCGTTCAATAAATCAAGAATTCCTTTGTTATTTACTCATATCTGAATCTTCATCTTTTTCACACAAAAACTACAACTAAACTACATACACGCATGCATATAAAACTATAACTAATCATGGGATTCCAGCATGCAAGCAACAATTTGTGTTCCGTTCATATATTTTTTATTTAAAAAGACAACTCCTACATTAGGAATATGTCCTGTATCGCGGAGGGCTTTACTAAGATACACGAAGCATGCACAAAGAACACACAGACTCATATCGACAATTTGTGGATCACACAAAGTGTAATGTAGGATTTGAACCCTCAACACCTTAGCGTAAAAGAAAGTGGCGTGGCCACATTGGTCAGTTACATTTGCTAATATTTTTAAATGTTATCTGCAAAAACCTTTAGGACACACCACGGTCCACAGTAATCACAATACAAAGGCTCCAAAGTACAATTAAGTTGGTCGGAAATAAAGCCCAGTATCAATGACTTTATGTCGATAATAACAACAGTAGGTACCTACGTAATAAGACAAAAGATTTAACATAAAATGGACGTTTGTTAGTTACGTATTTTGTCTTTGAGGTGACTTTTTCCTAATCGCATTAATTGATCCGAAGCACGATAAAAATATAAATAATAAAGGAATAGAGATATGTTAATAATGCTAAGATAACTCTATCAGTAAAGACGTTCTTAAATTAGATGTAGCATTGTTTATACAATAGATTTAAAATTGGCATTCAAAGGACTGCCGATAGAAGTGAAAACTTATAACTTAGAAATATATTTGTAAAATACATGTGTAAAATTAGGAATTTTAGAGTTCTTTAATTAAAATTATCAACATCAAACATTAGCATGTTGGGGACGCGCGGCGAAAGAAGTTTTGTGACGTCAGCATGTCACGCGGAGACGCGAATTCATAAGATTTTGTCCTACCAAGAAAAATCTTCACCACATTAATATATTTTTTACACTATACTAATATAATACATACTGTTTTATTGAAGTAATATATCTATAAATTAATACGTAAAATTTAACACATCTAAAGTTTATACACATGGTGAAGGGGTGTAGAAAAGTAAATATATAAAAAATCTAACGACTTGTGTCAGAATTTCGACCACTGGACGACCACTAGTTAACCTAATCAGGTTTTTTTTATAATATTTCGTTTTGCACGTAATTTAACAAGTCACGTAAACCGCGATTGAAAATTATATGTAAAAAATCAACGGAAATAGACTCATTAAAATAAAGACTTGATAGGCATAAAACACAGGAAATAGATGAACTACTAGTAGGAAATTTTCCTATAGTAATTTAATAACAATGTTTATAAACACTACTACACAATAGAAATAATATCGACAGTGTATGCGTGACACTTCGTATGTAAAAACAGATAAACTTAAAAAAAATACAAAAGAATCTATAATGCGTGGTCTCAATATTGAAAATAAATTTACAATTAAAAAATTAAAAACACCTACGCAAGCGTTTAATTGCGTAATCATACGACAAAAATGCCTTACATCATTTTGGCAAAGAGCTGATACTGTTACACTACTGGACCGATATTAACCAAACAGCTAAGAAGCACCGTAAGGAAACTAGCTTTTAAATGAAAAAAAACGCATCGAAATCAGTATCTCCTCTTGCGTGGGGGGTTAAAAATAGTATAACTCAACTTTACATATAAATAAAAAAAAGTCCACGTATGCTCATCATCTGCAAATCCTTTTTGAGATGTTTGTAATGGCTGCCAAACAGTCAAAATAGCGTCATTTAATATTTTTTTTTTCTACCGTGGGAGAGCCACGCTTCGGCATGAATGGGCCGGCTCGACCGGAGTGATACCACGGCCTCACAGAAAACCGGTGTGAAACAGCGCTTACGCTGTGTTTCATCGAGTGAGTGAGGATACCGGAGGCCCATACCCCAATCCAACGCCCCCTATCCCCCTCACCATCCCCTTTCCCCCCAGGCCGCCATAGTGTGGGTCACCATACTGCATTGTTCTTTTTCGCATTGAGGATGGTGACCACCACTCTTTGATTCTGCTCATGCTTTCCATCAGGCAGGGCAGAGTCATTTTGGCAGCTTAAATATAAAAAAAAAAAAATAAAAAAAAAAAATCTTAATACGAATATACTACTTTTTGTGCTATATGTATTGGAATAAAGTGGTTTACGCCAAAAATACAACCACATTCAATCCAACACAGTAAATCAATTAACTGACATAGGACTCCATATATAATGTATGTTTACGTTAAAAGTGTATACCTACTTGAAATTAATTATCTATATTAGCCACACGAGGCGTAGATTAAAATTTAACTCAAAAGTCTATTAAACATGTCAATGTCAGGAAGTCAGATAACGATTGACAATGATCGACCGTATTCTTATTTTCCAGGAGAATTTGATTATGCGGTTAGCATGGGGAACGCTTCATACATATGCTTTTTTCATCAAACTTGATATTGACAGAGAATCCAACTTTATTTGAGGTAGGCTAGCTTCTTCCATACGCTGACCTCCACAGCCCCCCCTAACTGGGTCCAGGGGCGGCGGACTCGGGAATGTTCGTCGCCCCCCTACCAACCGGACCCGAGGTGACGGCGCGTAGTGTTCCCGTGCGCCCCTCTTTGAAGTCTCGAGGGGAGTCAAACACCTCATTCCTCTCGCTGACGAGATGTGGCCGGGACCAGTCGGGGATTGTGGATGCCTTTTAAGTTACCGTGATCCCTGGCGTAGGTGAGAGACGGAACACCGGGGGGTTTTAGTCAGTAAAAGCCTGACAGACCCCTTCGCCCTCTCCCAGGGCCGAGGACATCCATGAGGACTTCCCCCGTTAAAAAAAAGGCTAGCTTCTTCTAGAATCACAAAAACCTTTTAAGGGACAGGCCAATAGGGGCAACGCGACGTTGTACTCTCGAGCTTATTTGAACGCACTCACAACCTGTTATTTATTTATTTATTAAGAGGAAACTCAACAGCATTTTTTAAACGAACACGTCATTTTAACAAGCTATATGATTCTTAAGGCAGTTATAGAGCTTCACGACTTGTGTACAGGAAGTAGACAGCAAGCAAGCAAAATAAAGTTAATAACGTAATCAATTTGAAGAAAATATTACCAAAATAAAGTAGTTTAAGGAAAAAAAACAAAAATAGTAAAATATAAAGAAAATTTTATAAATTACTCTTTTACTTTAAGTACTGATTGATATACGCAGTTGTTTTATGAAATATCTTCTGATAAATAGCAGAAGAAGGACTTACATTTTTCTAGGATAAGCGAGCTGTCATATATTTTATATAGATGTGTGTACAAATAGAGTCAAATTCCATCCTAGCCAAGGTTACCGCTACAATCTACTAATCAAAACGTGATAATAATAACAACGTAATTATCTAACGGAAAAATACTTCCAAGAGTTTCCCTACTAATTTAATAGATTAGTTCGTGTTTTATTATATTTTAAAATGATAAATAAATAGAAAGAAAACAACAAAATTAAAATATATTTAAAATTAAACTAAATAGCATACATAACGGAACACTTAAAATCCATACATCACGTATCTATTTAAATTCCGCATGAGCATCAAGAACTTCGTAAAATTATCAATACTTCGATGTTAAGAAGAATTTATCGTCGACAAAAATACTTCTTGGATTTTTACGTAACATGGAAATTATTCATGGACCACCTATCTCTCACATTCTTACCCATTAAAAACTCATTTAACTGCTAATATAGAAGAGCCTTTAAAAGCTCAAAGTGTACAAAAAATATTACGCGTGAAAGTAATTGCTTCAAATCGGCGTGGTGATTGAACATTTATAACTTCCACAGCCACCTTGAACATAAACATTGGGCCATGGGCATAGATAAAAGCCTTCTTATTGTCAAAGGTTGTAAACCAACATCTGAAAATAAAGTTACAGTTGCCTTATAAAGACCTTGAATTTACTGAAACAGTATTCCGCAGTTTATTTGTTCCGCAATTTTGAACATATTAATGAAATATATGTCTTTAAAACGAAATTTAAAATAAAACAATTTATTGTTATGATACAGTAGTTATTTGACATCATACATCTTAACATAGTATATAAAACGAGGTCACTTCGATTCAATGTTCGCTTACATTGTTTAAAGTACTGAACGGATATTGATGCAGTTTTCAGCGTGATACAAGACAAATGTTTATATGTGTAAAACATGCATATTGTAGTGTCCGAGAATTTCAAATCCCCTATGCGTAGTCGGGCCGGGTCGATATTAAGTGTCCTTTTCTTTGAATTTGTTCAATATGAATAGTTGATGATTTAATCACACAGTATGTCGTATAAGCTTAGGCGATTAATACTAATATAGACCAACAATATCTGTCACTAAACCATTACTAAACTACCTACTGGTTGTATACATTATGTGTTGTGCACCATCTCCCTAATTTCCGCACCACCCATTGGTAGACTGGTAGAGAATGCCTTTGGCATTAAGTCCGCCATTGTACATTCCGTGCATAAAAATAAATAAATAAAATATATCATCGGAGGAGATCTCTCGCTGCCGGCCGTCGTACGCTCCACGGCCGGCGGCGAGAGCAGTTTTACCACGGTCGCGACCTTCTGCGAGGAAGTTATCTCGCAGAAGGAGGCGGCGGAGAAGGCCCGGGAGGACGATCTCCACTCGGGCCCGATCCGCCGCCGGCGAACCGGGCGGCGGAGGCGCGCCTACCAGCGCCTCATGCCGCCCTGAGTGTGGCCGCGGATGGGCGGGACGGGTTTTCCCCCCATCCGCTTCACAGGCCAGCCGCGAGGGGGCGACGTTACGCGTGTGCCGTACGTCGCCTAAATTGAGAGTTTCTACTATCAGACGGTATCCGCTTCAGTGCGGGCAAGCGCTGGGAGGGGTCTGGATGGCGTAAGAAAGCGGTTCCCGGATATCTCCCGTCTCAGGCGCAGAGTGGCACACCGTGGTGGTTTAGTGGGTAGTTTGGCGAGTCAGTCAGGAGTCCCACACAAAGCGAACCACCTGTTCCCGCGGGGGAGGAGCGAAGTGCGTAAAGGCATTCCACCACGTAAAAAGAAAAAAAAAAGTTGTCAGTATATTTGAGGGCACTGACTTCCCAATAACGATTGCCATAGATTTTCATGACAACCGGGGCCGACAGCTTAACGTGCTCTCCGAATCACGGGCAGGAAACACAGCCATATTCCATATTCCGGGCTTCAATGTACTGTATTCAATGACTATAAACGAATGTGTTTTTTTCCTTTCAAAAGATATAATATACATCCTGTGTCGCGGAGGACTTGACAAAGAAACATGAAACGGATACAAATAACACCCAGACTCAGAACAACAATTTGTGGATGACACAAAATATTGTTCCGTGTTGCATTGAACCCACAACACCTGGCGCAGTAGAAAGCGGCGTGGCGACCGCTTAAACCACTAGGCCAACGGCGCAGTTAAAAAGTGAAACTGCGGCAAAGGACTAGTAATAATATATATTACTTTGGAACGTAATAAGAACGCTTCGGCCAGTGTTCGTACGATGTCGTATGGTACGTATGCATGTTTTACACCTTCCTCTTGAGTCACTTTATCTATTGTTAAAAACTGCATTAAAATCCGTAAGATGTAACTAAGCGAATATACAGCAGGCGCGACATTATTTTATAGTATGTAAAGATTTCCAAAACTGTTGATACCTTTATAAATAGGGATAGATATTTCTAGAACTCTTACGTCTTACAGATTTCAATGTCATATGTATGTTGCTTTTGGTTCCAGAAAATAACTTGTACAACTAGTTTATCTGTAATGCACACATAAAATAATGCATTAAAAATGCCATTTACGATATTCGAAATTCAAATTATGTGGAATTTCGAATGAGTCACGGTCGAATTTGAAATAAATAAATAAACATTTATATGATATGAACGGTTTTAGTGGCTATTATGGATTCCGGTATCTCGACCTCGGCGAGAGCTGATGGCCGCTGTTTAGTACAAGGGCATATCGTATAGGGTCATTGCAATAATCAATCTTTGGAAATTGCTAGAACTGCTTCATTTTTTCTTCCACATACTTAAAAAAAAAACAATTAACTATCTATTAATGATGTTTTCCTCCTAGCCGGTTAAGGCCACGGCGGTTAGTTTCAACAGACACAAGTCAACGATGCAGGAGATATTACAGTACACAAGTGTGTACCAACAGCAACAACGCAAACACAGGTGCACACTCTGTTCCCTCATTCTCATGAACCGATGAGACGGCTATCTGATACGACCGGGGAGATTAGGACCGACGGCTCACGTGCTTTGAGGCAATAGGGCTAATACCTTAACTGATAAACTTCGGGATTTTAGCATTTCTATAATCAGAAAAATCTATGTTATTCCATTTACTTTGTCCCTAGTAAATAAATATTAACTAATATCTATTACTCATATTTTTTGCGTGTAAAAATCATTCTTTCCAGTAAACGGAATCCGTAGATTTTAGTACTTAACTACGGCTAATCATAAACTTATTGGGTATTTCCCATTGACCTGGTATCATGACATTTGGCAAGAAGCAAGGTCAACCAATACAAGTTAAAAAATACTAAGGTCAATTAATAAGTCGACGCAAAAAAAATTTAATGACCAAAGTAACTTTAAGAATTGAGTCCGGACCGTGTAAGTTTTTAAAGAAACCTATATAAACAGAAATTAGTTGAGGAGCTATGAGGGAAGAGATGAAAATATGTACATACATAGCATGTCAGTATCATTACCCGCCTTTTGGTTTGCCGTAGTCGGGTAAAAAATGATTTTTGCGTACATATATGCTTTCATATGCATTCAGTGAAAAGCTTTTAAATTAAAATTACTAACAGAGACTTAAATTTTATTCATTTGTAGAGATCAATATACGAATCTTAGGAACTATCTGTCACAGCATTTTAAAAAATAATCTACTCACCCTAGACTGTGGTGCACACCTGGCGCAGGCCAGTCCCGCAAGAGGTCTTGTCTGCGGTTGAGGGGCAGGTACGATTGGCTCTTCTTTGACTCTGTACAGAGACGTGGTGCGAGTCTGTAAAAAATATACACAATATACATTTACAATACTGTTGTTATCAATGAATCAAGAACCTTTACTAGTTCACTCCTGAACATGGGACTCTGCTGTTACACCGTACCTCCTTGCTAAGGAGGTATGGTGTAACAGCTTTTCTGGACTTAACTGACACTGGTCTACCCAGAAAAAAAACATTCTAATTCCTAATCCTACTAATATTACCTCTACTATAAAATGCACGTATTGCACATTTAACCCTTTCTCTTGAATCATTACCTGATATGAAAACTTCTTTAAAAATTAAAATACTTTTAAAAAATATTTTTTTTTCAAGTCGAGAACCTTTTACCTTTTACGTGGCTTGACCCCCGTGTTTGTCGGTTATCACGGTAAAAATTCTATGTCCTTCCTCGAAAATCAGAATATCTACATGCAAAAATTTACTGCAACTGTTTAATCAGAGAAACAGGAGACAAACAGAGTTACTTTCAAATAATATTAGTACAGAAGAACGAATTTTAAAAAATTTCTAAACTGTATTGGTTACTTTTAATTCAAAAGAAAGGAAATTATCTATAAATGTATACAATTATACCTACATGAATCATGCATTTGTTAACAATGGCTGCTTAATTTCTCGACGAAACAGTTCTGTAGACGGTGGAAATACAGTATGACTAAGTAATTAACACTTTATAATTTATTTTACACTCAAATTTGGCTATTGGCTTAATTGTTATTGAATTCCAGACAGCTGCAATAAATTTCAGCAATTGAAGAAGAAAATGGCATATATCTTATGGCCAGAAAATAATGTAAGTTGATTTTACTAAAAATTACGTAAGATAAATGTATCTTTCTTTTTCAACAACAACTCCCGCACCAGCCATATATCTTATGTCGCCGAGGGATATTACAACTATACATGAAACAGACACAAAGAACGCCCGAACTCAGAAAAACAATTTCTTGTCGATCACACAAAGTGTTGTTCCATGTGGGATTTGAACCCACAACACTTGGCGAGGTAGGAAGGCGACCGCTTAAACCAACCACTTAGGTTTAAACCTTGTAACAAAAGAATCACAAGTGCGAAGCCGTGAGTTCTTCAGAGATCATGAATTCGAAAGGTTTGAGCTCTGGAAACTTTACTCAATAAAGAATTACTTGAGACCGGAAACCTTTATTCAGTAGTGGGACGGCGATAGGTTGATTTATTAACACTGGTTTTCCGTGAGGACGTAGGGCAACTCCTGTTAAATCTGCCCTTCGCGCCGATGCAGGGTTTTTTTGCTAACTAGGAAAAATACTCCTATATTGAGATCAGTACTGTGGCGACTTCCACATACAACATAAAAATATATGACAGCGCCATCTACCGAAGAAACATCGAACTACGGAGCAACGAAGAAAACTAAGAAACTACCAATCCTAAATCGCGCAATAGAAGTTCTCGCGCCGATTAACATATATACAACTTTCCAACATCAACCGTTGGGCAGTGGCCCGCCAGGCATGATCACCTCGCCTGGTCGGAGGATCCTCCCTTTGTGTTGGAGGGACATGACACCCGTTCCCCCACAGTACAAAATTTACATCATAAAATTTAATATGCTTTTATTGTTTGTTTGTTCTGTTAAACGTTTTTTATGGTTTAGTAAAGTTGAATGTATAATTTCATTATTCTCTTGTTTTGTTTTTGTTCTGTGTGACTAATAAACGTATTTTCTTTCTTTCTTTCTTTCGTCTTTATAAATGGGAACCTACACAATCATTTCTAATTAATTGACTACCATTCTATATCCACAAAAGACCTTAACTTATAATGATTCATCATGATTATTTTCGGTGTATTTTTGTTAATACAGTTTGCGTATTTTCTTGGAGTTGATTATTTTTGGCTTTGGAATGGTTCCTAAAGAGTCGGCATGAAAACAAAAGAAGTGTATTATTTGTATATAAATACAAATCAAACATGAGCAGTAAGTATTTTGCGTTGTAGTGCAGTGTAGGTGACGGCCAAAGTGATTCTACTCTACCTGATGGAGAGCAAGAGCAAAATCAAAGAGTGCGAATGCAAACACTGCAGCATGGTGACCTACACTATGTGGGCCTATTAAAATGCTTCTGTATCGTTGGTGATTGTGGTCTCACATGACCAAAGAAAACGACAGCACTGATTTTGTCATGTCAGTGCGAGGGTAGTAGGTAGGGCGAACCAGCCCGTTCGTGATGAAATCAACGTAGCTCTACTACCTTGAAAATTCAGGGTCATGAACTCAAAAGCAGTATTTGTTTAGTAGTAGTACTTTTAAAGCTATTTAACAATCTACAGTACCAGTAACTTTTGAAAATAATCACATATCTTATTATGTTACACGTTTATACTGATACCGAGAGATAAAGACAAAATAGCGTGCTGTAAATTAGATTTACAATTTGAGATGATTATTACAAAATTATTACAAAACGGTTGCCAAAATAACGTTCAAATGTGTTGCAAAAAATTGCTTGTCATGTAACCAAGACAAGATGTTTCGTTTTAATCATCGGTTACCGTAACCAAACTACACGTTACAGTATGGAAGGTATTATATTCTGTGCCAATATGTCTTGCGGTCGAAATTGGAGCTATTCGTGCTCATAATCGCAGTCTCAATATGGATTATAATTAGATTGGCATGATTTCAGGCTAATGATGGCAGGCTAATACGGTAAATTTTATTTTTGTGTACTCCAATGTGAGAAGTCTGTTTATGATAGAGCTTGGGATGCGAGGCACTAAAATGTGTATATCTCTGCATGGATAAAAAGCTATTTTTTTCTGCCTAATTAATTATTATTACTATTAGCTTTTGCCCGCGGCTCCACTCATGTGTATGTTGTTTATCGTGGTAAAGAGCAGCCTATGTCCTTTCCTAAGAATTTAAGTATCTCAATGACAAGTATCATAGAAATTTGTGGAACGGTTACTTTCAAATTTATGACATTAGTATGGAAATATTGATATTATAAGTTTACTAGAGTAGAGTCTAGGATGACTACAGAAAAAAGATGAAGAAATCAAGGAACGGAAATGAACTGACGAATGATACAAGGGAACGGAACAAAAAAACTCATTGCACCGATTCTAAGTTTGCTGTGTAAATACGAATTAACTTTATTTTGACAATGGTTCTAAAAGTTTAGATACATGTAACCTAAAAAACTCTTATCGTAAAACCATTACAGATATCAATCTCTTAATTCCAAGCTTCAAAAACAACAAAGTGTTAGGGGTATAGTATTTATATGAAATGTAGTAATAACTAAGATAATAATATGGATGCTTTCTTTTCAAATGTATAATCAATTTAATGGACGGATAGTTTTGTAAAATTGGCTATTATTCAAAATAGAAATGTAAAATATTTTTTTACTTTTTTATTTTGAATGAATCTAAGTGAAAACAAAATTTGATAAAGAAACATTTCCTAAGAAAGGTAAATACTAAGCCTTCGTCTACTACGTCGATACAGCAAATAGAAAACTGTAATAACATAAAAAGAACAAAAAACAATACTTAAAAAAAGCAAAACAAACGATTTTAATTCAAAAGAAAGTTGAAAACAGCTTTCAACGTATTTCGTATTTTAATGTATTTCTCGGTAGACTTAATTATATTATAGTACAAAGTAAATACTGCGACATATTATACATAATTGTGACAAATTACACTTGATTATGAATATACCTATTATTATAGAATTGGACTATGAAACCAAGCTATTGACACAATCGTACATTATATATATCTGTAATGATTAGACAAACATATTTTTTAGACATAATAACATTATTTGTTAACTAACATACGTATATTATTGTTGATAAAAATTATTATTATAGGTCGCAGGCAGTTTAACAAATCTATTTGTCATTAGTTGATTCAAACAAATTTGGCGGAGTGTCTCAAAAGGTATAAATTTTGCCGCCGTTTGAAACATTTTCATATCATAGATAAATAACACCTAAACAGAACAAGCTCGATCGAAATACAAACTCAGGTTTATTATTCAGGGTCACTAATTTCACCGTGGGAGAGCCACGTTTCGGCATGCATGGGCCGGCTTGATCGGAGTGATACCACGGCCTCACAGAAAACCGGTGTGAAACAGCGCTTGCGCTGTGTTTCACCGAGTGAGTGAGGATACCGGAGACCCATAATCCAACCCTTCCCTTCATCCCCCTCCCAATCCCCCGAGGCCGATAACGCACTTGTGACGCCTCTGGTGTTACGGGTGTCCATGGGCGGCGGTAATCGTTTACCATTAGGCGATACGTCTGCTCGTTTCCCCCGTTATTCCATAAAAAAAAACACTAATATAATCACTAGATCAACAGCTCAGTCAGGCCACCAGATATGTGTAAAGTTTTCAAATGAAATGTCATTTAAAAACTTGCATTAACATTTGCCCATGGTGGAATTGGTTAGAACTGCACTGATACGGATGATTACTTAGTGGTTCATTGTCCTCAGTAGATACGAATCGCTAGGGTTTATTTTCGCTAGCAAGAACTTGTGGTTTACTTGTGCCATTTCGAGCGTTGAGATAAAAGTTTTGCTTATACAAATATTTTGTCTATTTCATTTTGTTATTCATGACTATCAGTATTTATTGAGGAATTCAATGGGTTCTAAAAACGCTATGACTCTTAAGAATAGAGAATGACAACAAACGCAAATGAATAATTAAGGATTAAAAAAGAATTATTTATTTATTTATTTATTCAATTTCTACATAAACAAGTTACAGGTTTGAAGTTATCGATGGTTTCCGCACTAAGCTCGAGGCTTGTGTCGCGGCGATCTAGACTAGATTTTAAATTATTCATTGGTGCTAATTCTGCTGTTCTAAAATCTCTCGTAACAACGACGACAAACGATGCTCAAAAGATTGGCAAAATAATAATAATAATAGTTAGTGAGGCAACAACAGAAATCAGCACCCTAGCATCACTTTGAGAAGGACAGCGGTTCTAGCTTATAGAATATTTATACATCTATTTAGGTATATAATTTAGAAGGTATTTATTTAGGTATTTATTTTTGTATTTAAAACATTAACTCAGATTTATTTTATTTTATTTTTTAACAACTGAAAGTTTTTTTTATTTATTCGCATACTTCGGTATGACATAAGCATAAATAATTGCACATTACATATCAATAAAAAATTACACAATCATTTAGAATTTCACCGCCACAGGAAACGAACTTCGTACTAAAATTACGAATGATAGAGAAAAAATAGAAGAATAAACTCATTGTGCCCCCGTAATTAAATTCCGGAAAAGGGCAAGAACAAGATGATGAACCAACATCACTTTCAAGGATAAACTCTTCACTAAGACAAGTCTCTCTCATAACGCCTGTGTCGCTGATAAGGCGAGTGTCACTCAGTAGGCGAGTGTCACTCAGAAGTCGAGTGTCACTCAGAAGGCGAGTGTCACTCGGAAGGCGAATGTTACTCAGAAGGCGAGTATCACTCATAAAGCGATCATAAGTAAGGATTGTAGTACTTACGGCGATATCAGCATCTAACTTCGCGTAAACGTCGTGTTGTTGTCGTTTGCGTGCGCGCACGGCCTGTCTTAGTGAACTGCTAGTATCCCGACCGCACCACCCTCCAACGCGTTCGCCGACCACCTCCAACATGTCGGCTACGCGGCTGTGGACAAAAAAAATGGGTTTAACTAATATATTTAAGTAATTGAAAACAGTCAATGTATCATTCTAATACGTCAAATTCGTCTTCACGACAATTTTATTACAACGTATTATTTAAGGAAGAAAGATTCCAGAAAGAGTATGTTTTTTTCGTTGTTAAATGTAATTAATACTGATCTGGCCTAAAAGCTTGGCAGAATGCGGGGTTGTCATATCGCAGAAATTGGTTCAAATGTATAGTATACTAATATCTATTCAGAAAGTAATCCCTCTGAGACCAGAATTATTTCTGTAGGAAGACGAACGAAAATCTAAACAGTATTTCTATTACTTTCAAGTCTTTAAGAGTTACAGTTTCTCATCTAAAATGAATTAAAAACAATAAGGTTCTATTGTTCTTTTATTATAATACTATTGTTGTCAATTTGTCACAAAAATTGTTTTACAATTCATGTCAAAGCACTCAATTGTATATTTTACTATATTTTTACATAATACCACTAAGTATTATGTCAATTTTGTTTACATTAATAAATTCTGCATTCTTTAACGTTACTAGTATAGGCCTTGTAAAATAAAATAGGAAAGTAGTAGTCAGGTAGTCAAAGCCCTAAAAATACCGATAAAAGCCTTTTTATATAAAAATCAACCTAGTAAATTAGTTTTGGAGGGCTGGTGACAGGCGATCCACGTAAAAAAAACGAAGTTAAGCCTTATTGTAGTAGACTTAGAGCCCGCTCCAACCTAAATTGGGAAAAGGGTTCGAAGAAAGAAAGATGAAAAAATAGTAAATTTTATAGAACATAGCCCACTCAAAGTATTGCCTTCTCCATTTTAAAGAATGCATTACGATATAC
This sequence comes from Hyphantria cunea, assembly GCA_003709505.1. Taxonomy (NCBI): domain Eukaryota; kingdom Metazoa; phylum Arthropoda; class Insecta; order Lepidoptera; family Erebidae; genus Hyphantria; species Hyphantria cunea. The sequence goes on from PKRV01001111.1 coordinate 231,822, forward strand.
GGCTTTTTAAAATTGATAATTTGTTTAAGACCGTTTTGTTTTTGACCGTGACCGCTAAGGATGATCCTTGGGATTGATTCCTTCTCATGAAAAATAATTGTATGTTAAGGAAGTGTACATGTCTATTCTCACATCTCTATTCTGTATCTGGGTGAAATTTATTTCTAACTAGCTTTTGCCCACGACTCCGCCCGCCTGTATGTCGGTTATCGCAGTTAAGACTATGTTATTCCACAAGAATTAAAGTATATCTATGTCAAATTCATTGAAATCGGTGCAGCGGTTCAGCACTGAAAACGAACACAGAGTTACTATCGAATTTATAATATTACCATGGGAATTAAGTATTGTATTCATACGTAAAACGGAAGTAACATACTTGGCTGCGTCCTAAATTAATAAGTTTTAAATTTCTACATTCTTAAATGGCCACTTCTTAACAATCAATCAATGTCACAATTACCTTGATCACAGTCGACGCAAATCTAAATTGGTTTCACATAAATTAGGAGCTGTGCGGTGTCCTCTATTCCATTTTTATTTCGAGCTATATAAAACTTGATTATATTTCTACCCACGCAAGCAATAAAACATTTCATAATATATTAATCAATTTCAAATTATGTCATACAGTTTGCCAATCTTTTACAACATTTACACAGTTTCAAGAGGCATCAACAGTCTATAATTAAATGTCATACGCCGCTCTTTAGAATGAAGGTTTTGGGCCCAATACATGATTTCCAAACGGTTTCAAAGGTTTCTGTTAAGTTGTTCTTCTCTTTGAACTGCAGTTGTCCTGCTTCATTTTTTTAGTCGGCTTTTACGACTCCCATGGGATGAATAAAATCGATGACACTCGTGTTCTTAAACCGCCACCACACGGATAATGAATCTTTTGGGGCGGGACTGTAGTACTGGTAGACTTCAGACTTAATAAATGACGTAATTTTTGCCAATTAACACACTAATTAACATTTTATTAAACATCAACTGTTTTTTTTATGATAGAGGAAAAATAGTAGACGTTTTACGGTAAAAGAATACTGCCGCTCCTTAACACCGACGCAACTCATAAACGTCGGTATTTGAGGTTTGAGAACTTTTTTGTAATTATTGTTGCCACAACAACATTAAGTGACGAAGAGGGGGAAGTTATGTCAAGAAGAAGAGGAGGAAAGCTGCTTTCGGTACAAGGCGTGACCTTCGAAATGAATTTTTGGCTCAAGTTTTTACTACCTATAGTTTTCACACCCTATTCAGACAGGTTCTTAATCAATCACCACACGAACTGTTTGTTTATATAGGCTGAATTTTCGTTTCGCTGACGGTAGTATTAAAAATTTTAGCAATTAATTAAAGTTCTGGAAGATATTATTCTTTTAGAGGTCCTTTGTTATCTGCTTAACCTAAAACCAAACCAGTTTTTTTTACTTTACAGGGGTAATTAAACTTTATTTCAATGTTAAAAGTCTTTGAGGTTATACAGGCATTATAGAACATTCGGGATCGTGATCAATGTCAATGCCTTCTAAATTTAAATTCTAGTCTAATATAAATATTCAACAGGAAGAAACTGTAAATATAGTTGTTGCGAAAAAGAACAATTCAGCATGGTGACCCACACTATGGCGGCCTAGGGGGAAGGGGTATGGTGAGGGGGATAGGGGGCGTTGGATTGGGGTATGGGCCTCCGGTATCCTCACTCACTCGATGAAACACAGCGTAATCGCTGTTTCACACCGGTTTTCTGTGAGGCCGTGGTATCACTCCGGTCGAGCCGGCCCATTCATGCCGAAGCGTGGCTCTCCCACGGTGAAATTATGGGTACTAGACAACTGATAAGAATACATAAATACTTTTTTTTTGTAAATACATACATATTATAAATAGAAAACACCCAAACTCCGAAACAAATATTTGTAGATCATACAAACATTTGGTCAGATCCAGGATTCGAACCCGAGACCTCATGGACAGCAGTCGCGTACGCTACCACTGCGCCACCGACGCAGTATATGGTTATATTCATGTGGCCTATTTTTTGTAACACTTGATAATTCAGATATTACGTTTAGTATAGTTTGGAGTCAAATGGCTTGAGTGAGATTTGTGCACCTAATTGATTTTCAAATAAGATAAAGTTTTACATATTTCAAATGTTGACTGAAACAAAACGCCATTAGCATAAAGTGCCCATTTATACAATATTTTTGCAGTTTTATTAAAAGGAATGTAATAACGGTCAATAGTATAATTTCGAAATAATTTAGACAACAGACAAGAAAAAAGATAAATACTCAATTCTTTATTCTTTAATTGAAGTTTTCAGTTAAGATATCCGCTCTACAGATATGCGAAACGCAAGTAGCCATGACGATATTACGTCGATAATTCAGTTAACTGTGACTTACGTAGAATATTTGCGAATAGTTTATTTCATTGGTATCTTTACTTAAAAAGGCAGAAAGTATAGATGGAATAAGAATGAACTGTTTTACATAGAAGTTTTTGGTACATACCGATTTTTATTTTGTCCTGTGTTCAATGTCATAGATATAGAAAGACCCTAGGCCCCTGAAGATGTTTTTTATGTATGTACCTGCCTCTACTCTGCCTGATGGCAAGCATGAGCAGAATACAAGAGCAGTGGTCACTATACTCGTTGCCAATTCAAACAATGCAACACCCTATTTTGAAAAATAAAAAAATCTATCAATCGAGGATATTTTAGACGGAGATTTATTCTGTGTATTTTATGTCACGTTGCGCTCGCCTTTCTTTAAATTTCAGATCGAATACAAGATTTTAATTAGAAATGTACCTACCTAATTCTTGTTACAATTGATATTGAGTGATATATGTAATTATCTTTTAATACATAAAATGCCCGTGTCCCGGTGTCTGTAGTAACACTCCTCTGAAATGGCTTGACCGATTCTCATGAAATTATGTGTGCATATCGGTAAATCTGAGAATCGAACAACATCTATATTTGTCATCCCCTAAATGTTAAGGGTTGTCCATAAATGTTAATTATTATATTTTTTTAGATAACCTTTTTTAGTTTTTATTTTTTTAAGATACAGCATTAAAATCGTTGATCATGAGGGTTCAAAATTTAGGGTTGTATACCCTAAATTTTTAATCCTCTGCGATCAACCTATAAACAAATTTTTTTTTTTAATGGCAAAACAATGTTTGCCCGGTCAGCTTGTTACTATATAATTGGAAGCTTGTTAGTTTTACAAACAAAACTTGTTCTGTCACTGCACTGGACTTGTTACTTTCTTTGTTGGTATTTCTAATAAATTGAGATTATATTGATACGGGAGGGGCTACTCTCTCTTATCTTGTAATGTTTACCCACGCTTGGATTCTCGATTCGCAACGGGTTATAACAATACATCTGATAAGGCGATTTTGTCGGCCTATTAAAGAAACTTGTGATATCAACTGTATTGTTTTACTAGCTGACACACGCAACTTCTCTGAGAATTGATCTGTCTATGCTCAGCTCCTTTGGTCTAAGCCTATGCTATTTTAAGTACGCATCAATACACATTTAAAAATTATATGAAAATCGTTTCATCGTAAGCTAACAACGTGACACGAAAACATATAAAGGGTGGAATTTTGTAATGCCACCTGAAGTACTCTTAATACGGTAGATAGAATTTTTTTTACTCCCAAGTGAGTTTTTACTTAGGTAAACACAGATGACCAACTAATGTCATCCTGTGTTCATATTTAACTAGAAAACCAATAGTATAGTAGTGTTACAAAAGATGTAAACGATACGAGACACACACAATACGTGTGTTTCCTAAACATCTGTATAATGTCTGCCACGATCTTAGCCCCAATTACATATTAATTGAATGCATGTTAATTTATTTTTAAATTAAGGACCTATATGTCAAAAGCATACAAGTGTATGCTATTACATATAGATTACAAATAATTTTTGTAATCTTTCTGTAGAAAAAGGGAGAAAATAAAAATATATCTCTTTGGTTAATATGTTATTACCTTATGAAATTTTCCTTCTTTTAAATGTTTTAATTTAGGCCTTCGTTGCTGAATCCGTCAGGGCAAATTTCAGTCGTATTGGGCATCTGGCGTATAAATCACAATTAATTTTTGACAACTTGCGCATTAGTCATACGCCTATGTCGTGGAGAACTTTACAAACATACACGAATCGTACACATAGAACTCAATAATTATTTTGTTATCTACTTAAATCTTATCATTACATTTGATTTCTCCGTCTAAAGTTCGCCTGGCAGAAGTCTCGGTTTTAGCCATAAGTCTGCCATTTGGATATGGTCAGTGAATTACTGATATGATACTGAATTTAAACTGTATTAACTGATATATTTACAGTTTTTAAAGTTTAATCTCTTCCTTTACTAATCTTGCCTAGAATCAGAACAAAAATTCGTGGATCACAAAGTGCTTTCCCATGTGGAGTTTGAACCCATAATACTCAGCGCAGTGAACTCACTTAAAACACCATGCCTATTGTGTAGTCCAACAAGTAATATTTATTTATTTTTTCTCTAAAAAGACAACTCCCGCACTAGGTTTAAATCCTGTGTCGCGAGGGGACTTTAAAAACATACATGAAACGGGCAAAAAGGACACCCAGACTTAGAATAATAAATAATAATTTATGGATCACACAAAGTGTTGTCCCATGTAGGATTTGAACCCAAACACTTGGCGAAGTAGGAAGCGGCGTGGCGTCCGCTAAACCACTTGGTGCAGAAAAAGTAAAAGTAAAATTTTTGCTGAAATTTTATTACTGCAAACGAAGTGCATGACCAAAATAACTTTGTTATTCTGTGCCATTGTCATTTTTTCACCTTACAACGTATGATCATATAGGATACTATAATAAGGCAATCTATTCAGTAACTCATTTAGCATTATTAGTATATTTGGAATAAGTTTGAGGAGTTGGATAAACACTTTACTTCCATCAAGGCAATACAAATCTCGTGTTGCAAAATATTTAAATAAGCAATTTTTTTTTTGCCGCAATTATATTTTTTTTTATAAAAATCAGCCGATTCCTGACATATACAGTACCAATTGTTTCTTAAAGTAAAATAAGAAAGGAAGGCCAAAAGCCTCTACTTATTTTACACTAGACGTATATATATATATATCTTAGATTTCGGCTACAAAACGCAACCTGCCGTTAAGAATTGTAATTAAAATTATAAGTTTCTAAAATTTCGTTTATTAGAGCAATACTTATGTATGTATATTTTGTAGGCAGAATAAATGAATACTTGAATGAGGTTTACAGTTAATGTTTTTAGAGAGTATCTTTCTACTGCCGCTATAACACTTTGAAAATTGAAAGTAAACAAGACATATTGGTTCAAGAATATTACAAGTTTCTTTTAGCAATACATTTTTCTCGATTGGTAATATAATTTAAAAATGTGTCAAGCGTCGGAACTCTATTCGGCCGTTTATGAAAAATATTATATAGGAAAGATACCTTCATAAACCAGACAATAAAATCTGTTTAAATGAAATGAAATAAAATTTCATTGAAAAAATAAAAAATCTTTCTACAAGATACAATCTTTTTTACAAAATCTGGCACAGTTACGTTCTCAAGCATAAAAAAAAATAACTGTATAGTTGAATAAAAACAATTTAATTGCTTAATCAGGCTTAAAGTAGATACTAGATATAGTATTAAAGAACCACTTGTGACACCAACCTGGACGTGAAGAACCAGTAGAGAATAGCGGTGAAGATGGCGAGCTCAGCAGCCCCGCTGGCCACCCTCACATGCTCAACCATCGTCCACACGCTTATCATCGCATCCATTGTACTGTTGTCAGCAGTCACTACATCACCCGTCCAGTTCCACAACGCACTAACTTCGATTATTTTCGACGAAATCTTTACAACTTTCCTCAATAATTTTAATTAATAAATGTCACTTTGAATTAACGGGTACAAGCGCGTGATTAAAACTTATTTCGAGCTCTAGAATAAAATCAATATTAATTATTTAATAGTCTTGCGAGACACGTGCTAACTCCGTGAAAGTCGGAATGATATTGCGAGAACTGCAAATGTGATAATGAATCGACCTATGTTCAACATCAGCTCACAGCATGCCGGCTCGTTCTAAAGTGATATAAGACACTCACCCTATGATATAATAATTTATTACAAATTAATTGGTTTGAGATAAACTGATGACCTGTAGCCATGCAAGATGAATGCTTGGGGCTTGAAGAGATCACGATTAGTGTCGATGAATTAAATTTTCTCCCACTGTTAAGGGAAAAGTACTCAGAAAACGTTTCTTTTTTTATGATATAAGGGGCAAACGAGCAGATGTATCGCCTGATGGTAAACGATTACCGCCTCCCACGGACAGCCGTGCCGGTCTTTGGGGGATGGGGAGGGGGAGAGATTGGAGTATGGGCCTCCGGTATCCTCTATCACTCGATGAAACCTAGTGCAAGCGTTGTTTCACACCAGTTTTCTGTGAGGGCGTAGTATCACTCCGGTCGAGCCGGCCCATTCATACCGAAGCGTGACACACAATAATTGAGTTGTAACACAATACACAAAAATATGATTGATAAATAAATATAATGTAGATAAAGTGTTGGATTTCAATGTGTTATAGGAGTCAATGAAATCTGAAGAGCTTCATTGAAATGTTAACTAAGCATGATAGTAGAGATGAAAGAGAGACAAGAGATGACTTAGTTCTAGCTCTATCAACTTTTTTGTGGAAATCGATATATGTACTTACATACAGACAATAAACTCGGACACACACTACTTTTGTTTAATATATGTGAATTAAATTATAAAACTAACACATAATAGATGTTTAACTGTGAGAGCTGTAACCTAAACGGATGCGCTTGTGAACGAACAGAGCTCATCACGGGGATATACAGGAATAGTAATATGCAGTGTGCAGTAATAGCCACAGTCATAATATGTAATAATTTCTGGTGAATGCCACTTAACATTACTATTCATATGAATATATCTTAAAAACCATATCAACTCTCGAATGCTTACTATGTTCGATCTTTGTTTTCGAGTTAAAATAATATTTACGACATCTAATTGGTCTTGCTACAACATACTGACAAAATTATTACTAATATGTCCGTTATTCAACACATAACAGTAATAATAATTATTAACAATGTTTTCTACTAAGTTACAGTTATTTCGTTACGATATTCTTCATCTTTTATGTCTAATCGCACTTAACACTTACAATTTAAGCTGACAAATAAGTGCTTGTGTCGTCTCAGCATTCTTTATAACTTCGGACGTATTTTCATATTGACGGCTGACAATATACATTATTAAATGTTATAGATATATATTATTATGTCATGTGATTATGTACAGCAATATTTCTCATTTATATTTCTTTGCAAAGTTTACATATTTTAAAATGACCTCAAATGAACGAGCTTCTTCAAATATGTTTCGGTGAAGGCGATAATAGTCATCTATATATATATCTATATATTTGTTAATTTGTTTTTCATTTTATATCGAATATAATTATAAAGTTTACACCGGGAGAGCTGAGGTTTTGACTCGATATTATATATATACTATATATATATATATATATACATATACTAACTAGCTGACACGGCAAACGTTGTTTTGCCAAAAATATTTTTAGGGGTATGAAAAATAAACGTCGGTCGATTCACAGATCTACCCGATATGCACACAAAATTTTAAAAAGATCCCTCGAACCGTTACGGAGTTTGATAACAAACACCGCTACACGATTTTAAAAATTAGATATATATTTGATATTATATCGAATTGATTTTTAATGTACTTGAATTTGTTGGTAGTAATAAAAGTTTTTGAATATAACCTTAATTTTACTAGAATTTTAAATTTAGAACTCGCTATTATATTTCAACTAGGATTGCAAGGGTACAGATAAAGTATTTCATTAATCATTTGATGAATTTATAAATATATTATGAAATTAAGGACTTATTCAAGGCGACACAAAATGATGAAACGTTAAAGACGTAATTTATATTTTTTAACGATGATAACCCGATATTCTGTTGCCTTCTGGGTTTGTTGTTTATTATCTGTGGAACATCTAAGTTTGCACACAAATATATCCCAAAACGTACCCAAAGACAAATCGATCTGACGACACTCAAATCTTCTAAAACGGCTTAATCTTTCCAAAGGAGATTTATGGGGACACAATTATAATAACCAAAAATGATATGTTAATAAATATCATACACTACATCAACAGTGTGTATTGAACCTGTGAAAACCTTTACAGGTTTAATAGACACAGCTGCTGTCTTGACATACATTATCATGACCAAATGTTGCCCTTGTATAAATAAATGCTTTTTTTTTACAATAGTTTTATAATGGATTTTTTTTCGCATTTTGGAATGGGAATATTGTTTTAGCAACGTTATATGTACAAAGATTAACATAGCGCAACCTTCTATTTAGTAAATGGATACAACGAACGTAACGAACTCTAGGTGGTAGAGCCACGTTGATTTCAGCAAGAACGGGCCGGCTTGACCGGGGCGATACTACTCTCGTACAGAAGAAACTTAAAATGACAGTGCTCGTGCTGTCGTGTTTCGTTGGTGAGTGCGAGACTGGAGGCCCAATGATGCAGAAGCATCACTAAGCCGCCATGGTGTGGGTAACCATGCTGCATTGTTGGCATTCGCAATGAGTATGATGACCAACACTCTTGGATGCTATTGCTTTCCATCAGGCAGAATATCGTCATTTTGGCAGGGCCATACAACATAATAAAACATTGATTTCGGTTTGTTACATCTAGAAAATTAATGGCTTTTGATAAGCAATTATTACATTTGCATATTATAGTTAGGCATTGTTTCACCGGTTAAGGTTAAGTTACGGATAGCTTATCTGATAGATGATTTGGATAGGTATACGAAGCATATCTGTATCTGGTAAAAGAGGGCCTTAGTGATGCAAATCCACATGACGCCGTCAAGACGTTTCTGCGCGTCAGTCACAACACCCTTATTTGATAATTATGTTAAAAGAATAGACAGTTATGGGATTAATAGCCAATGTTTAGGCACAGTAGCTATAATATTTATAATGGCTTCAAAAGGCCGGTTACGGATGCTTAAAGATCGTAAGCTTTGACCCATGCTCGATTGAAGACAATAGATTATTATAAGCAACTAGGTCATACACCTTTTGAAACCTTATTTAAATAAACCTTCATCACTTTATTCACTTGACATCAAATTAGGCCAAACTCGAGGTGATGTGCAATATTTAAATATATTTTGTTCAGATTTTAATCAAGAGGCATATTCCTTTTATTTAGGACATACAATGTGCGCGCTAGTGTTCGCTAACAGAATTCATTAGCGTTCCACTTATACGTGCACTGCTTCAACAAACGAATGAGTAAGTCTTCTCTTATTGTAGGCAAATCGAGTTAGGAAACTACAAACTACTATTGTAACGCAATAATTAATCCATTTTCATAAGATCTTAGGTCGTAGAACAGTAAAAGAGGAGATATTAATTGATGCAGCCTTATGAATTACAGTAACGTTCTGACCGCGAAGGCAAAATTGAATTAACTCAAGCAGGTTTTTACTTCAAACAAGAACATACCTGATGGTACAAGGAAGGTTTGAATGGCGTTCAGCAAGACATAGTACGTTTTCTTTTAATTATGCGTCTGGAATACTAATTAAATTGCAAGGGTAACTGAGGAGATTCTGAATATAGACAAAGTTATGACGTTAGATTTTAATAAACATATTTGAAGAAAAATATCCTTTAAGGATCAATGTATTCGTAAACTTTTTTACATACAACAGTATCCGGTGTTTACAGAAAGGTTATTGCCAAGCCAATAGAATTCCTCGTGTCTCATTTCCCCCACTCATTAATATACCTGCACGGAATTATAAACAGCCAACATTAGAGCATCTACACAACAGACAAGTACATTTGTTATGTATATTTTCAAGGTGGATGTGAAGGAAGAAGTGCTGGAAAACGACCAGTCAAGTCAAACGTACCTACTAGACCAATTGAGAATAGCTAAGTAAGATAAGTAGCTAATGCTAAACATAGATAAATTTAGATTTCCAACTTACTTAGATTGTTACATCTTCTCAATTTCACTTATCATCCATTCAGTTTGTTAACATAATGTATGTATTTTTTTGATAAAAAAACTAAATTTACCTCAGTTAAAAATCGGTAGATATTATTAAAATAGGAGTATGGAGTAGAAAATTGGAATAAAAAATAAAACAAGTAGGTAAAAAGTAGTGTCAGTGAGAATGTACCGTATTTATGAATACAGTTGTACAAATATTAATATAATAAAACAGTATCATTGCAAGTAGGAAGTAAATTGTGCCAAATTATTAATAACATTTCAGTTCTACCTAGGTTAAAGACTTTTACATTTTATTTGCTAGGTGAAAAGCGATGATATAACCTTTCGAATTCTATGCGTCTTCATGAATGAGGTAAGTCGAAACAACCGGGCCGTGGCTAATGGTATAACGCGGTGCGGTCAATATCATTCAGTTCTCGAATATCGATTTCTAGCAAGCGTTTGATACACTGCATGACGAAAATACTTGCTGGTAATTGACTGAAGGGGTGTCATTTACTAATACAATATTTTAGCTGTGACGTTGGCACAGAAAGTGAAATCGGCATGCAAGCGTAGAATGCTCGCAATCAGCATTATTGTAAAAAAATATTTTTCAACAATTTTTTTTTTTAAATATCTTACCAAATTTTTTACTCGTTTAAAATAACAATATAGTTTTAAAATGTTAACAGTTACGGCATGTAATTTATTGTTTTATAGGTCACTTTGAAACTGCTAGTCGGAACGTGGAAAGAATACGAATTTTTATATAACACAATCGAAAACGGTTCGAGCGATGCGCGTGCGCAGTACGTATTGGCTAATGCGCGGGCGACACACAACTGAGGTGGTGAGACGCTGTCGCACACGTCACAGAACCGCGCGATCGTTCTATTACCGTAGCGACAATGATTGGTTAATGCGTAAAAGAAATGGGAGCCGCTACTGCGGGATTGACCCTCCGATTGACTTCCATGCAATGCAGGCTTTCTGTGTTTATTTTAAATGTTGTATCAATTTTAAACTTTTCATATAGTGAGTACAAAATATAACAGTAAGAAAATGAATTAAGAAGGGCATTAGTATATGAAATAGGTTCTAATCTTTTCTCTTTATAGACTTCAAAAAATTATATTCTGTGTTTAAACTCTAGAACTAATATTGTATTAGTAATATTACACTATAATAGTAGCATATTTGACTTGTTGTATTATTTTTGCAGTTATTTTTACTTTTAATCAATGTTACATCAATGTTATAACACCTTTTTGAAATTGTTTAATATCTTACAGGACTCATGAAAATAAATGCATATTAAACGTACTTAATCTTCGTATTTAATACTAAGATAAATACGTTTAAGATGCACTTACTTGCAAAAGTCAAGAAGGCTAGAGTCAAAGTAAAATATACTGTCTATCTACATAATATTCTATGACGAAACGAGATTTGGATGCAAGTTCACAATAAAAATTTAATTGAAACAGTATGCAAAAAAAACGTGTGAACATAACTCTTTCTTACTACTCCGAAAGGAAAATGTTATGTAACAATATCTCACTGAACAATGTCAACGCACTAAATGGTGTCAAGATCAAGAATGTCATCAATCTCAGAACTAGAATATTTTTGGAACTTGATTAGAGTAATGAAGAAAGGAGTTATTTTTATAAGCTAGGTTACGTTTGTTTATTTTGGTATGTGCGAATATTTCGAGTTTTTTTCAACTCAAAATATTTTACAAAAGAAAATAATACACCCAGTCTGGCCAGTTTTAGTTCTATCCTCCGTTTGCTATTAGGTAACTTCTACGTGTAAGCTCATCGATACCATATGGAGGAACAAATGTTTAAAGGGCTGTGATGGGGGCGAGGTGGGAAATATAGAAGTGGCGATTCCTTCCTTACGACTGAATGTTGATATAATTTGAAATTGTGACATCTGGTTTTGCATCAGACAAAAGAAGCAGTACTCACACATTGCTTCCGGTAGATTCACCATTGAAATGAACGATGCCCATCGAAGTGCGTTGATTTTTTTAATTTTATATTTATTGCCTGAAAAAGAGACTCTACTCTGCCTGATGGAAAACCTAATCAGAATCCAAAAGTGGTGGTTACCATACTCATTGCGAATACAGACAATGCAACAATGCAGTATGGTGACCCACACCATGGCGGACTAGTGATGCTTATGCATATTTCTTCTCCAAATCGAATAGTACTTACAAACATAATTGACGTTTCATGTGACCTAGATAGTCTTAGAATGCGGCAATGTATTGTAGCCAAGAAAGATCGTACGATCCAGGCAGAAAAACATTGTCTATAATAAAAATACCGAAAACATGTCTGGATACTAATATATGAACAAGAAGTTTCTGATTTGTAAAAATTGAGTATAGTCCATTCCTTTAGAGTTTAGATAGTGTCGGTGCGCCCACACGCAATTGTGGTTATTGTTGTGAAATACGAATAAATATTTAATTACGTTTTTTTAATCATCTATCTTATTTGTGTAATTTTAACTTTGTTCTTTTAATTTGTTTGATTGTTAATTTGTTTTTAATTGATTTTATTATTAATTTAGTTATTATTTTGATTTATTTGATCGATTTGATTTATTTGATTAGATTTAATCAAATTTATTTGCTCTTGGTTCATTGTTATTAATTTGCCTTTTGTGGGACAGAAGATATATAGTTTGTAGTCCATTGTGATATGATTTGATACTATATATATATATATATATATATATATATATATATATATACACTTTTGTATTGTTATATAATTACGATCAGAGCGACCGTATCTGAGCGAATGAACTATAATCTGCTCGAGTTTTGCGTAATTTAGTGAAGATTGAAATGTGTATGCTTGTAAAATTTGAAATCTGTTATCACTGAACCTAAATAACTTCAAAAATATACAAGCACTTTGCAATATACTGCGTAGTTAAAGCTTTTATATAGATACTTATGTAGTAAATTCTCAATTCCACAGTATCTGGAGAAGAAGTTTTGAAGTATTTTTTTTAATCAGAGCTAATTCAACAGATTTATTTTAAGACTCAAAGGTCGCTGGAGATGGAAGTTATTTTTAAGATGAGTAGTTTAACGAACTAAAAATATGATCAGAGATCTTGCGCCATAATCATGAACATTTACTTTCTTGTATATACAGTCACTTTGGGAGGCTCCTATATAGGAGCCTCCCAAAGTGACTCTATTCGGTCCGATGGAAAACATAAGCAGAATCCAAGATTAGGTCACACAATGAGTATTCATTGAAAATGCAGACAATGCAGAAAGGTGACCCACACTTTAAATAAATAAATAAATATTTCGGACATCTAACACTTAACGCCATCCAGTCTTAAACTAAGCAGAGCTTGTATTATGGGTACTAGACAACTGATATAAATATACACACATACATAGAAAACATCCAAACTCCGAAACAAACATTTGTAGATCATACAAACATTTGATCCGACCCGGGAATCGAACCAGAGACCACAAGAACAGCAGTCGCATATGCTACCGCTGCGCCACCGAGGCAGTCAAACTATGGCGGCCTATTGAGATCTACAACATTGGGCAATCATTACTTATTTTAAACTTTAGAGTATTCGATCATTAATAGTCATTACGTTTAACTAATTCACCTCATAGTATGGTGTAACGCTTTGATATAATAATTAAGAACGGTATGTATTTATTATCAGAAATTACCATTTGAACAGCTTTATTGTGATGTAATTTTTCATACGTTACGCTAAATATATGTTAAAATAATGTGTGATGTATTCAAAAATATAGCAACTATTTACGCGTAGAGAATAAATATTAGATAGATAGATAGAAGATAGAAAGCTCTTTATTTGTACACCGTAATACAGATATAAAGTACAGAAAATGACAAATGTATAATGTACAAAGGGCGGCCTTATTGCCGAAAGCAATCTCTTCCAGGGAACCTTAAAAAAATATTAAAACGTACTCGAAAATATTCAGTAAATCTTAGCATTCTTTTACATATCTGTATGCCGTTGAGATCTAATTTGGAAAGAAATGGAGTTGTTCACACGGCATATTTACAAGTGATTGAAAGAAAACAGTTATATTTTATCGATGCTCACAGCCAAAAAAAAAGCTTTTATTAATATAATCAAGAGCTGTTTCCTCATAAGCACATGCCATTTTATGGCAACGTAAATATTAACATTTTTGTTTATTTTGATAAAAAAACAAAGCACGCAAAAACAAGTTAAAATTATTTAAATTAATAAACTCCCTACGCGAGTACTTAATCGAAGTTAATTGAGTTATCATACGCCAAAAAAAAACTTACATGATTTTGGAAAAGAGGTGATGCTCTTACACTGCTGGACCGATATTGACCAAATATAGCTAAGAACCACTGCAAGGAAACTGGCTTTCAAATGAAAAAAACCGCACCGAAATCGGTCCATCCATTTGAGAGCTACGATGCCACAGTCTCTCTGTGTGTGTATCACACATAGAGAGACATCGACGTCAAATTTATAACACCCTTTTACGTCGGGGGTTAAAAAGGAAATAAGTATCTCTATTCCAGGTACTAGTTGCACTAAGTGTATATTGTGATAAGGTAATAAAGTGTGTAAAGATGCCGTGTGTACAATTGATAAGCGATTACCCATGTGTTAACATACTTTTCACATATCTGTCCTGTCAAGAGTGTGTTTGTCCATTATCTTCTTCAGTCGCGTTGATAGATGTCTGTTGTGTTCATAACAGCTATGAACCGTTGACAAAGGACTCCGTACATACTATATAAACTTCCTTTTATTCCTTAAGGGGTAGGCAAGCTTCGCACTAGACTTCAATCCACATCCCGCCGATGCTCTTTCTATTATATGTACAATTATTTTTTGCCACTTTTCAACGATCGTGTGTGAACTTCAGATTACAGTAATCGTTCCAAGGGATACCAAGTGGATATAAACGACACACAATTGTACTCTTGGAGGCCCAATGGACGGTCAATTGCTTGACACAGCTGTAATTGATGAGTCTCGTCTCCGTTACACTGTCATGCAACAGATATTAGCGATGTTACATTTTATGGATGTCACGAACGGATTAAGTGGTGCTGCCGGGTTGCAGGACCGAAATTAACAAAGCAGGTCTTTTGGTTAATATTTGACCCGAAGTACTTCGCGTTCAATGCATTTTGTAATGATCATCATTGGACACTGACCTTTCTTTATGGACATAGAATCATGTTTGCCAAAATCATATTGGCATATGAATTAGTGAAGATTGTTAGGATAATTTTACTGTTACTAAATTAAAAAAGAATGATGTAATGTTGCTTTTGGCATAGTAACTTTGCAACACTATTAGGATAGAATAAAATTTGCAATCAGGCAAATTTAATTCTTTCCTAATGGTGTTCCCACAAGGTTTAGCATATGAGAATTTTCAATATTAAACAAGTTAAATTAGGTAAAGAAATAGCTGTTGAATTTCATGAAACTCTTGCAAAAGATTGCCCACCCCTTGTGTAGCATGATCGCTGCCTAAATGTGTTACACATAATTGTAAACACGAACAAAACAACAAAGAGGAAGGGTAATTCAACTATTTATTATTTCGTCAATTATACACATTGATTAATACATTTTATTACAAAAGATATTCAATGGTATCTATTTTGCCGGTTTTAGGGTCGTGGTCAAGTTCAGTGTTCAATCAGTTGGATTGTGGTTCTTTCATAGACGCAGAGTGGTTCTATCAGTATTTTCAGTTGGACGACGACGAGCCATTACTAGATCCGTGATCCAACTGATTTACTTTATTATTAATAAAGAACAATATTGTGCTATAAAAATTCAAAGGAAAATTATATAACATATCAAAGAGATTTGAAATTTTTTTTTTATTCAGTCAGATTTAAATTCAATAATAAAAGGAATCAGACCACGGGTCTAATTATGGCCCCATTGCTCAACTAAAAATACTGGTTGGACAACTGTCCCCAAGGAAAAACCATACTGGTGGGACATAGCAGTTTGATTACCACCTCGAAACGATTGTACCACACATGAAACTAAAAAAACAACACCGAAATCCTTACGTAACCTATTTCGAACTCAAAGTTTCGTTCCTTCAGCACTGTGACCTTGAAAAAGTGCTTCAGCACCTATTATCAACTGACATAATTGTTCCTAGAAACAACATACGAAAATAAACATTAATAAAAAGATAAAAACCTGTTTCCGTAGCTGTACAATTTCCCACGGGTTTATATAAAAAATAACAACTAGGTACCAACTTATAGCTTGTGTAATTTCTTTACCACCTGGACTTACTTTTCACGGTAATTTCCCCTTTAAAGTTATAGTAGTTTGGGGCCAGATTGGCGTGTGTGGTTTTATAAAATGGTGTAATTGGTGGTGTGGGGTAACAGAGCTAGTGTGTCTAATGACGTTAAATTGCAACTCTTGGAGGATTTTTAGGGTTCTGTTTACAATTTAGAAAGATAGTATAAAGAAGTATTTTTTTAAATGTGTTCGTTCATTCGTTCGTGAGTGCGAGACTGGAGGCCCAAAGATGCAGAAGCATGTCTGCAGACAATGCACAACAATAGGTGGCCTATTGTTGTGCATTATCTGCATTTTCAATGTGTATTGCGACCACTATTCTTGAATTATGCTCATGCTTTCCATGAAGTAGAGTAGAGCCACCTTGGCAGGTTTATATGTACAAAAAATACACCTATTTTATTATAAATAGGTATATTGTATCCACTCGTATATTTAAGCACTAGTAATAGATTAGTAGTTTGGTGTTTATACGCAGTTGGTGTTACTTCAATTGCTTTTAGCGATAAGGCAATTTGTACGTGTATTGTCTTTGTTTTCTGTTTAATTTAAGTGGTACTTTGTTTGATAAAGTTTACATATTTTCCTTTGTGAATTAATATTATTTTACAGTTAAAATTTTTTAATAAGATAGTATTTAAGGATTCAGAATTTTTTACATCTAAACGTCTACAGGATCGACGACCTTTGCGTGAAATCCAACAAACGCCATACTAATATTAAAGATACAAAAGTGTCTTTCTGGTTGTTACGCTTACACAGATTATCAAAATTCAATAAAATTTGGCTTGGAGATACTTTGGTTCTTGATGAAAGACATAGGCTACTCTTTACCGCGATAACAGATATAATATGTACACTGGAGCCGAGGGAAGGGCAAAATCGAATTGGCAATAAATACTCTCAAAAAAAGATGTGCATGCTACGCCTAAGCTCATTTTTTTATTTCCGACAAAACCTTCATAATGCAGGCACATTTAATGTCATATTATAATATAATTTTATATATAACAGACAAAACCACAAAGAATAGCAGTACAAGTTTGGGTTCTCTAATAAGATCACATGACATTTTTTAAATAATTGTCAAAGCTACGTCTACATGGACATATTGCATGGTTGGCCTAGTGGTTTCAGTTGTTCCGGATGGCGTAAGAAAGCGGTTCCCGGATCTCTCCCGTCTCAGGCGCAGAGTGGCACACCGTGGTCGTTTAGTGGGTAGTCTGGCTGGAGTCAGTCAGGAGTCACACACAAAGCGAACCCCCTGTCCCCGCGGGGGAGGGGAGTAAAGGCATTCCACCACGTAAAAAAAAAAACCTCCGACTGCGCCAAGTGTTGTGGGTTCAAATCCTACATGGAACAACACTTTGTGTGATCCATAAATTGTTGTTCTAAGTCTGGGTGTACTTTGTGTCCGTTTCATATATGTTTGTAAAGATCCCCACGACACAGGAATTTATATTCCTAATGTGGGAGTTGTTATAATTAACAATCATTTTGTTAATAAAAAAAAAGAAAAAAAAGAAATTTATATATACAAATAGGAAACGAACTATTGTTTAGCCCGATATTAAGTTACATAAAACTGGTGTAACGCACTCTTTCCCTGTGATTTATATTCTCGATTGCCGGCACTTGATGGTACTTGTTGCAATGCTTTCTAGAATCAAACTCACTTGTACTTATTCCTCTATTGTAATTAAGTTTAAGTTTCGCCTTATGGCATTAATCCCTTTCATATAATAATGATTCTTTCGCTGCTCTATATCGAATGAGATACCCGACACTTCTAAGTTGCAGATAAACATGAGTGGGGAGTAGTACTTACTATGGGGAGCAACGTTTGCTCGTTAGCATTCATACTGATACTATAATTCGAATATATTTCACGGTTTTATGGCTAAACCGTTACACCGATTGTAATGAAATTCGGCATGGAGATACTTTGATTCTTGAGAAAAGACATAGGCACTAATACTTTGTACATCCGGGCAGAGCCGCAGACAAAAGCTAGTTTCTTTATCATAACAAAAATAGTCATCATCATCATCAGCCTATCGCAGTCCACTGCTGGACATAGGCCTCTCCAATTTCACGCCACTTAGTTCGATCTAAGGCTTCTCGCATCCAGCTCCTGCCAACAGTCCCGCGCAAATCTTCGCTCCACCTGGCCTGTGGACGTCCTACACTACGTTAAATAGTAAAAAAAAAGTTTAAAATAAAAGTCGATGCATGAAAAACAATGATATTGTTTTTGTAATTCTTCATGCATTTTGTGAACTTTCAACGTTAACTAAGAGATAGGTTCAGCGAATACCCAAGTGTAACAACTAAAAGGGGTTCGGAACATGTTGCACATATATTTTAGCATAATAAATTTCTATTTCATATAAGATATAAGCAGCAATTTTCTATTACTTATGAGGTGTAAATATAATTTTTTTGCGAATCGCGAAAAATAACCTTGAACCCTATGTCGACAATCCAGATATTCTATAAGAAAAACTTATTTAAATATTTACGGTAATTATAATACAGAATTCGCTACCAAGAAAAAATGCCGGTTTTGGATATGAATGTTTGGGCGCTCGAAGTCATTGACTCTATCTAGTAATTAGAACCGAAACACGTGTTTAACAGACCACATGATCAGGGGATAAGATTGTTTATCAAGAATAGCTGTGCCTTACTGTTCGTAAATTAAAGTGATTTTTTAATAAAAGGCAGTAAGTACTCGATTGTGTGACTTTACTCGGGTGAATAACTACATTAGGAAAAATCTAAACTTTGTGCATAATTAAAGAAATCGTTCTCATTTGAATGAGCACAAATTATAGCTACAATTAGTTGAGCAGGCGCTCGACCACTGGCTATATGTTATACATATAAAATTACCTTTTTTAAAATATCCGCGACTTTAGTTTTATTAGTTCAATACACGTGTATAATGAACTGTATTTTATGTTCACTCCTAGGGTAGGCATTTTACTTCAAATTTGAAACGGACCAAACCAATATAAATATTCCAAATTGGTCCAGAAATAACTTAGTTTTGAAGTAACTTTAACACTTTTTATCGACAGTCGCGACAGTCCGTCTCTCTATCTAAAGTTTATTGCATAAACCCCAAACGTGCAGTACGAAATATCATACAATTTTATCCAATTGATAGAGTGATACACTAGAAAAAATAAGTTTATAAGCAATATGGAATTACCACACATGGAGCTGATTCTATTGTTGATTTCAATAAACTAAAATTTTTTGTTGGATTATACACTTTATTCTCATCTATTAACTCATTCATTCATTCATTCACAGTTCGTTTCTTTAAATCTCACATCTTATCTTTCACTATATTTAGTTCAGTACCAACTAAAAGTTGATCATAGACACACGCTTGCTTATTAGAAAAAAAAATTTAAAAAACTTTAAATTAAAAAATTAAAGTAATAATCACTTAAGTGATTTCTAAATCTAAGTCTAAATTTAGTGCGGCACCTCAAGTTTTACGTCATACTTTAAAGGTCAACACAAGAAATAGTAAAAGGAAAACTATGGGCAAAGTTGAGTAATTTAATTAATTTCGGTTATGCCAAAGTAAATTTCACTTTTTTTCAAGAAATAAACAAGCGCGAGTCTCTGATTAACGTTTATTTGGAACTGAATATTAAGGGATGAATTTCTATACATATAATGCACAACAATTTTATAATACAATTGCACTTCATTTCTAATAAAAGTAGCACGTTCCTAAAGAATAAAAATTACAGGGACAACAAATAAAAACGCTTGTTGAAAGTTACTTCGTCGATTTCGTAGTTATCTTTTAAGCCACCCGAAGGTTTCCAACTAAGCTTCACGACTGTTATCGTATGATAACAACCGGGACCAACTGCTTAACGTGACCTCCGAATCACGGAGACGCTCATGGTAACATGCCACCAGCGGTCACGCATCCAGGTACTAACCGCGCCGTCGTTGCTTGCCCTCGCTGATTGTTTTTAATCACCGAGTGCAACTGGGCTATGAGCGCCTCTACACAATTAATAATCCTTGGCAATATTTAATGTTTTTTTTTTATTTATTTATTTTTATTGAACACACTTAACACACACAACCTAATGAAACGTGAAAATTCTATTTACAAAATATTTTATTCATGGCCCGACACAAAACATTTCAAGCGATGGGACTCGCTTAAAACAGGAAGACCGAGCTGTTAGCTTAATAATTCGATTAGCTAGTATTGTATAAATGATTCATCAGAATAAAGTAATATTATATAAATGATTTATTAGAATAATGCTCATAATGTCAAGTAGTCGTTACACGACTCCAAGAGCGGAGCTTAAGATTGTTTTTAAAAGAGGCCCACGACTACTCACGAGCCCGTACGATGAGCATTCGTATCTTCCTTTTGAGCAGAGTAACAAGTGTAGTAATACGACAAAGATTGTTAATGTTGGTTGTATTGTAAATGTGTGCAAAAGCTTATAATACAAGAATGTATTTTGAAAATGTTTTTCATTAAACTGATAAATCCTGATATACCTACTGTTTTGTATCTTTTTTGTTTTATTTCGCACTTGTTGACAGCTTCATTGTTATCACAAAAACGTGTTATTTCATATTTTTGCTATCGTTGTCAGAGCTTTGATCATGTCATTAATTACTTAAAGTATTACTATCAAAATTTCAACCCCCTACTTTACTACTTATCACAAATATTACATTTATCGATACATATAGAATATTAAAACAAAATATAGCTTTCGTATTACACTAATAGATGAATTTTAAAAAATAACATTCGAATACAAGCATTATTAAAATATTCACTCTTCATTTCGTATATCAATGGATATTAATTTATTATATTAAGTTTACTCTTAACAACAATATTATGTCGCCTCGCGTACTCTAGATCAAATGCTGATGACACTGATACCGATAAACGCAATTAAATAACACTGGTTCCTGTAAATTAATATCCGGCACAGATTGTGACACTCGGTAAACGACACTATTGTTCTTTTGGAAAGTTCAAAAGTCCGACTTACAATTCATGTCCTTGTCGTGTTCAGTAATTTAATAAATTATTATTTTATTTGTAAGTAAAGTGAGTTTCTTGGTTTTCAATTAGAAACTTATTTATTTTGATAAATAGCTATCAATTAACTATTTCTAATAACAGTATTTTTTTCTATTTTATTTGTGATATTCTTTATGTTGTGACCCTATTTAGCTTTTTTACAACAAATAAAGTGTAGTTCATAATACTTTTTTCTATATTCTTAATTAACTCTTATTAAAATATCGCGTGTATTAAGTTTTTTTCTGAAAATTAATATTAATATCATGAGTTGGTAAAAACTACGTTTATTGATTGTGTATGTAAATAACTATTTGTTTTTATATACGAGCCTGCCAAAGTGACTCTACTCAGCCTGACGGAACGCATGGGCAGAATACATGACCGGTCACAATACATAGCATTCATAGTGGTCACCATACTGACTGTGAGTGGAAACAATGCAGCATGGTGACCCACACTATTTATTATGCTTCTGCATCATTTGGCCTCTGGTCTCGCACTCACCAACGAAACAGGTTTTATTCTGGTTTTCTGTGAAAGTTACGCCCCAGTTGAGCTAGCCCGTTCGTTCTGAAATCAGCGTGGCTCTCCTACCTTGAGACTACTAAGATACAGGTCAAGTCAAAATATGGCTCACGAATAAACTTTAGTTTTAGTACTCGTAAAATTTCTAACGATTAGATACATGTTGTTTTCATTTTGTTAAGTTAAGTTATTGTGAAGTAATAAATTAAATATTTAAGATACATTAACCCCTTAATCTATTAACGTAATACTAAAACGCTAATAACAAAACTAGTGATCCGGTTAGCAATATGATGAGATATGACGTCACAGATGTTTTCTTTTATTATACATATGCGCAGAAACTTTCCACTTACACCAATGTGCGCGAATACGATTAGATTAAAAAGTAATTGTTAATCTGTAAATAATCAAATAATAATACGTAATAATCTTATTATGTAGGATTCATTTTTATGTTGATAAAGTTTTTCGTAAACTGTACTAACGCCAATCTATTAATCCCAGTATAGTGGAATAATGACCCTCTTATAGGTATTTAAAAAGGAGATCAGAGTTGTAGGATGGAATTATTTTTGTTTTGACTATACTGTCAAATTCTATTTTAAAATTGAGTACTGATAACGTTCCATTTTGTTTGTACTCACTCAACACAACAGTTTAGGAAACTTTTTTTAATTTGTTTCTATTGCCGTTGGCAAATGAATTTTTTGATAGCTGAATGGTGGTTTATTTTGTTGAATTATAATAATAACAATAACATTTATTGCGCGAAAACAAAAAATACAATCTGTATTTGAAGAGATTTTTAAGTGGTAAGATGTTAAAAGTTTTGGTAATCTATGTATATTTCTATATTCCACCGTAGTGCATAAACTTCTGAACCGATTTTAATGATAGATTCGTAATGCATAATGGCCGGGGGCTTAAGTTATCAGAAGTTATTACGTAGTCGGGTCATAGATTTTTAGACTTGTTTTTGTTTACTAATATTGTGTGCTAACGAGCTGATGACTCACTTGATAGAAAGCAATACCACCGTCACTCATGAAGGCATACAGTTCAGAAGTAACTAGAACATTGCCGTCCTCTAAATTATTCAGAAGACTGGACGGGAGGAGTTGGAAATATAATATGCCCATTTCCCTCTTAGCAATTGATGCTGGGATTTTGTATATATACTAATCGGCGCGAGGACTTCTGTTGCACGATTCAGGATTAGTAGTTTCGTAGTTTCCTTCATGACTCCGTAGGTCGACATATGTTCAGTAGATGGTGATGTAGTATGTTTCTGTTTGCGTTGTATGTGGAAGTCGCCACAATATCAATCTAAGGGTAATATACATTACCAGGTAACGGCCAGTACAAATTACAAGTATGCAACCTTGACCTAATCGGAGCTATTACTCATTATTGCTTCTTAAATCCGACAGTATAAACAATATCTATTTCCTATTGCTGCTTTACTATCTAAACTGATTTGCTTTCTATATTGAACTCTCAACGTCGTTTTCTTTCTGATTAGACTTATTGACAACAACAGGCTTGCCCTTGCTTTCTAAGTGTGGTTAGCAATATCTGCATTTATATGAGATCGGGGATGGATGTGTGATTATAATATGTATGTAAACCAATCAAATAATTTAGAAAAAGTATTTCTTTCAATTCAAGTAGGTTTGTTTTTTAATATTTTTAGCTTAATACAAAAACTCCTCAGTATGTATGAGAAAAGGTTATCGAGTTACAAGGTTCTTATTTCATAGGCTGTTATATTTCCTTATTAATGACCTACAACGGGTCGCATAATCAGAGTCGCACTATTATTGAGGTTAAAGCATTGCAAAACACGCTTATTTAAGTTTTTCTTTGTTCTAACATCTACTACTTACAAAGAACAGAGCAAGTTTATAACTATTATCCTAATACACAAAAGGGAACGATCTAAATTATGAGTAGATATCAAATCACTGACATACACAATGACGATTTGACGCACACATAGAGCTTGCCAATACGCTGATGTTGTGATAATCACATACAAAGTAAACACAACATGTTTTTGTTTATACTGAGTGCGTTTGCACTGAAACCACTGTATGAAGTATTTGTAAGGGCAATCTTTTTATGGCTAATATGAAAGCTTATGTGACAATTGGTTTAGATACGGATGTATTACGTCTAATTCAAAGAAATTAATATGTAAGAGATTTTACCTTTTGTATGACCGAAAAGAAAGTGGACCAAGAACCAAATATTGTCCTAAGTGGCTTCAGCCGGCATTTCACGAAATTTGTTGTTTTAAATGAAATTTAAAAATATTTAATGTCTTCAGCGCTAACTATATATTGTACAAAGTCTACGCATTGATTTCAAAGTATTTTGATGTAAATAGGTAGTATCATTTCCATATTACAATTGGGTTTTGTTGCAACTTCACTGGGTCAGATGTATTTACTTATATGAATATATTGGGTGACATTTGGGTGACACAGATAATGTAATCGATTCTTTAGTACATACGTGGTAATCGTGTCAACTATATGTTTTGTTTGACGTATTAACGTATTTCCGAGATTATATTTCAATAATCTGTATTTGAATACATTTTCTCTTTTTCTAAGAAAACTTATAACAATATCCACACGTCTGGTCAGCGTTTTAGGTATCTTTATTATACCAAAAACTCTAGTTATAGTCCAATAGTGGGTTCCTGATTGTTGATAAGGACTCCTTCAAAGTTAACCAATTCTAAGGACCTGTATGACGAAACTTGTATATTTGTGTCTCCTTAGTTTCACGGGCTATTAGCAGCCCCAACATAAAATTTATTGGTTTACCGCAGTCCAATAAAAAAAGAAATAAGTGTTTGTTTTCTCGCAATTTTTACGTTTTTTTTTCTCTTCATAATAATCAAAATAAACACAAGTAGAGAAAACTTACGAAGATAGTGAGATAAAATTGATGCAAGCAGGAAAACGAGCATTAAAATGCCGAATAACAAAGCAAAATAGAAGAAATATACAAAAAAACAAATTAAGTTTAGAGGAAATGAGGTCAAATTGAAGCAAAATGGACAAGATGATAAAAATGCAACAAATGTTTAGTTTGAACGTATTTATAATCTTTGGAACGGAATATTTAATCGTCGGCTTTTTTAAATTTTAAAACTTATGATCGTTTCGCATTCAGTTTGCGCTAATTCACAACTTTGAATTTTAAGTCAAAACATATTTTATACAATTCACACCACAAGCTATCTAACAATAAAATTGACCATCACGTCATGACTAAGTTTTTAACGCTAATTTATTATGCATTTAAATTAATTCTAATAAATTACAAGACTTCCTATTGCTGTTTGAATTCAAATATAAAACATATTGTGGATGTTAGAATTGATGTTTAAATTTGCATCTGAATTTGCTTCAATTCTAAATTACAGAATATACTAGACAGTATTGCTAAAAAAAATTATGTGTTCTAAAATAAATAGTAATTAACAACCGAAAAACCCATAATACAATAAAATTATGAAAACTTAACAAAAGAAATAACAAACTTTCACAATCTGACTGGTCCTCGTGGGGATAGAGATTGCAACCCTTCAATAAAACCGAAAAATTGCGAAAGCAATAACAGAATATTAGAAAGTGCCTATGTAGCAGCTCTCAAAGTACTTTACAATGAAAATTAAAGGACTAGAAATTTTACAAGACTTACACATACATGAGGTTGGAGAAGGCCTTTGCCAACCAGCCAACGGACTTACATATTGTAAAAAAGCATCAAATACGCGAAAATTTAAATGGCAAGTGATTACCGCCGGCCGGCACAAGTGCTTACCGGATTTTTAAAAAGGAATAGGATCTACCTCCGCTCTTCACAATCAACCTTCCTCTTCATATTCTCGTCATTTCGCTACATGACATGTTCATTCCATACTTCTTTATATTTTAATTATCACTAAGAGTCGACGAGCATACATGCAGTGATTGATGAATGTGGACAAAGTAAAACAGGTGTGTCAGAACCGTAGTAAGTGCAGATCAATTGTTTACCCCACTAGGAAATACACGTCTTTAGAAAAAGATTAAATTGGGACATTAAATAAAATTATAACAACTTTGGCTAATGCACTATCTTGTCGTATTAAATCACTTATGCTTCAGTCATTGGATAGTATCGAGAAGTAACTAAGAGTTCTGGCCTAGTCAGGTCAAACAGTCAAAAACTGCTATTTGCAATAACTTGTTTCTCCCCTTAACGTATGTATGCTATTTTAAACTTATAAAGCAACATTTCCAATACATATTAAAAGCAAAAAATATATATATCGTTATGAGAATGAGTAAATGCCAAGCATATTACAGAGTACATAAGTGTTTCGTAAAAGATCGCAGGTTGCGCGTGCGCCGCAGTCTTCCGTCTCGAGCATGCGTATTGCGACATACACTATACACATATCGCGTTTTGTTGTCACCTTGTAACAAGGATGCCTGTTTAATAGCCGGAAAGAAATATATCCAAGTCTGTAACGCATTCTTTTATTAATGTGTGAAAATTACAGTCCTAAATTTAGCTTGATCTCTGAGACAGATGGCTACAATACCGACAAACTACTTTAAATAAGTATTTTATTTTGTATCACCTATATCTGCCAGTTTTATCACAAATGAAGTGTAATACTTTATAAATATAAAAAATCACACCTAGAAATTACCTAGTAAGTTGTAAAACGACACAGTGACAACTGTCTCAGAGGTCAAACTATATTTTAAGGAAGTCGTTGTTAATTTTTGACAGTACTTGTAACTTGTGTTATAAATATAAAATAAGATAAGAAATAATTTCAGAATTGCAATGATACTGAATAATAAAAATCTGAATTTGACTCGATTGTAATAAAATTAAGTAGTAATAAAATTGATAAGATAAGATAATTTTAATTATAAAACTAGCTGATCCCCACGGTGTACCTTTACATCTGTGGGTAATGCCGTGGGGCCACTGGGGGCACACCGTCTAAACAAAGTAGCCTAAGTTCCTCCTTATATCATCAGCTATCTGAAAGTGAAAGTCCCGACAAAATCGGTTGAGTCGTTTCAGGGATTAACCAAACAAAGAAACAGACAACATTTTTAAAACTTTATTTTCAATAAAGGTACCATATATATTTTTTCATATGCATTTAGAGAAAAGCTATTAGTTTGAACTTACAAACAAATACTTATAAAGTCCGTCGTTTCCCACTAAGGCAGTGCGGACTTCAATCCAAACTAATGTTACCTGCGTGCTGCTATGCTGAACTCACGCTTACAGCAAGACATTGAGTTAAAATAAGGTCCAATACTCACAGCCGATCCCAGAATTCAGTTGAACATTAAAGCGTAAATACAAAATTCTACCAACCCTAAGTCCATTGTTATTAGAGTCATGTTACGCAAATCAAAGCAAGTCGATATGACTAATATCGACAGTTGACAAAACAGTAGGTAATACTTCTATTTAATACTAATACATTATGCAAACTTCATCTTTCTTTTTTTATGTATGGCCCCACACCATGGCGGCCTCGTGATGCTTCTGCATCATTGGGCCTCCGGTGTCGCACTCAGCAACGAAACACGACAGCACGAACGCTGGCATTTTACGGTGATCTTCTGTGCAAGGATGCTACCGGTTAAGCCGGCTCTTCTTGCTGAAATCAGTGCGACCCTACTACCTTGAAAATATGTACTGTAATAAATAAATATTTAAAAATAAATATTTAGGACATCTTGTTAGATGTGTGTTCACAACGCCATAGGTGGCGTTGTGAACACACATCTAACAAGCTCTGCTTAGTTTGGGACTAGAGTCCCAAACTAAGCAGAGCTTGTGTTATGAGTACTAGACAACTGATATAAATACATGTATACTTTTTTTTTAAATATATACATATTACACATAGAAAACACCCAAACTCTGAAATAAATATTTGCAGATCATACAAACAATTAGTCCGACCCGGAAATCGAACCCGAGACCTCAAGCACAGCCGCTGCGTTACCGAATATATAAATTTCCCTTAAAAAATCGTTCTTAATACGGAAATTACATTATTTCTAAAAATGTGTATAACAACTTTCATTAAAAATAGTTTAAGAATGTTTTTCTACCTGACCTAATTTTCTAAAGTTCATATCAATGTTACGATTAATTCGCTGATGTAAATAGAACGTTTAAGTCTTTTTAAATTATCACGATGTATGTTTGTTTTCTTGATTATTCGCAAATAGAACTAAGAATCGCCGCGTAAAACAATATTCTCAATAAAATTAGAGCAAATACTATCAGAAGTCAGCGGGTCGTACAACTGCTATGTCAAGTTATTAGATATTATTTTGCGTCATTAAAGTAATAAACAGAAGAACATAATTGACTTCACAGCATATGAGCGTGCTTGACCTGAGATAAAGGACCTACATATGCAACAAGATAGCTACTAATTATAGATCTAGGCACTTAGGTTCTGCATTCACTACAGTGGAAAGTGCATGAAACGTGGAGGTGGAATTGTTTATCTTTCTACTTAAAGGTTGTGGTGACGGAAGAATACGGGGTGTACCCTTATTCATTCCTTAGGTATCGTATACCGATTAAGAAAGCAATCTAGACAGGTCAATAGCACTGTAATGATAAGAAAACTAGAAATATATCATATACCCAACCTGTCTGGATAGCCCGTCTGGTATGGTAGGTCAAAACCTCCTTGCTAAAGAGTTGACTATTAAAGGATGTTAAAGTGATGATGGTGTAACTGAAAGGTTTAGACGAAATGGAAATTCGATCCATCCATCGAATCCATCCATACAGGAAAACTATCTCAACTATATTTTTTTTCTGAAAAATATCGTATAGATTATTTTCTTAGCTTGCTTTTTATTTAAATATATTATTTTAACATTCGTGTTAAAATAATTTTTTATACAAAATGTTTTATTCTATTTGCTTCACTTTTCTTACACTTACAGTTAACAAACTTAGTTGCCTTTGGGATCAGGCAGCCGTGTATGCCATATTATTATTTGGTATGTCACACTAGCAGCTAGAGAGCTGATGCTTGTGTTTTAAATGGCTTAGAGATACCGAGTTTGTCAAGTCTGTTTATGAAGCAGGTCACTGAAGGAGCTATAAACACGTCCTCTGTTCCAGGCTGTCACAACTCGGTTAGGTAGAACATGAGTTTTAGCGTTTTTTTAGAAGAATTTCGCCAGTCTCAGGCGATGATCTCACAAGTGCATGTTATCATTCAATATGTGTGAAGTTATCATTATTTATTGTCTATTTTGGGGTCCAATTACTACGGCGATCCATCATTCTCCTTACGATTCAGTCGATAAGCTCCCTAAGGGTTCGATGTACATGTGACATAATAATTGCATTATGTGGTGGTATCAAAGTTCATTTAATCAAGTATATATATTGTAAGACATATCCCAAACAAAGATGAGATAACTAATCACGTTTGATTTGCATGGTTAATTTATTTAGATCAATAGTAGTACGCTCGACTTTGCTCTTCTGCCGGATAGATACATGGTATGTAGGACGTGGCAGATTAATGGTCCAAATGTGTACTAAGCTCTGCTTTGTTAGATTGTATAGTACGACGTGCAAAATGAATACTAAGGTGAGTTCTATATCCAGCAGTAGACTATTAAAAACTTCTTCATAGAATTGATAGATGCGTAAATGTACAGAGGTAAGTATAAATCTATATAAATAAAAATGGATCGCAGAAATGTAAAATATGTATGCGCATAACTTCCGATCGCCTGCACCAAATTGGATAATTCAATTTTTTATGCGTTTGTTATTGTCACGACAAGGTTTGTATTAAAGAAAATTATGAGGAAACCGGAAGTGTAATTTCATATGGAAGCCAGTTTCCTTGCGGTGGTTCTTAGCTATGTTTGATTAATAGTTAATATCGGTCCAGCAGTGTATGAGTATCGGCTCTTTTGCAAAGTAATGTAAGACATTTTTGACGTTTGATTACTTGATTAAGTGCTTGCGTAAGGGATTTTTTAAATTTTAAATTTATGTTGTTCAAGTTTAAAGTCATGTCACACAAGAAACGTCATTGCGAGTCGAAACCAACTTGAGTCTGAAGTTGAAAACCTCCTTGAAAAGGATCTCAGACTGTGGTAGTCTTAATTTAATCCAATTTAACCCTACAAAGACACAAGTTCAATGCTAAAAAATTGCCGTGGTTCGTATGTCCTCGTTTTGAAGATACTTCCCTATCTGCCTCAGCCAATATTGGAATACTTGCTGTTGACATATCGAGCGAAGTTCAGTTTCGTGACCATTTGGAGGGTAAGGCCACTTTTACATCGAAGAAGCTCGGTGTGCTCACCGCCTTTTGCTTTATAAGGCGCAGGTCCGGCCTCACGTGGAATACTGTCCCCATCTTTGGGCGGGGGCATCCCAATACCAGCTCCTCCCTTTGGACCGCATTCAACGGAGAGCGACTCGGAATTGTCGATTCCCAAGAAGTTTCAATTCAGCTAGACTCATTGGCGCTGCGTAGAGATGTGGCTTCACTGTGCATCTTCTACCGCATTTACAAGGAGTGCTCCGAGGAATTGTTCGGGCTGATTCCTGCCCCCTCTTTCCGATACCGTCCTTCGCGAAAGAAATTTCATCCCCATCATCTAGATGATTAGCAGTCCACAACTGGGCGCTTTTCAAGGAAACTTTCTGCCTCGTGCAACAATACTATGGAATGAACTGTCGTCTGCTGTATTTTCGGACCAATATGACCTTCAAACCTTCAAGAAAAGAGTGTACTCCTTCTAAAAAGACGCACTTGTGATACCTCTGGTGTTGCGGCTTTCTATGGGCGGCGGTAATCGCTTACCATCGCGCGATACGTCTGCTCGTTTGCCTTACTGTATAGGATTATTATACAATATAATAATAAAAAAAAAACCGGAAGGATGTACTTTTTATTGTATTCACTGAATTGTAACTTAAACACAAAGAAGCTTCCCTTCTGTAATTTGTCCTTCATGGTTCTTTAAATGTTTAAAAATCTACTGTACATATATTGCTTGCAATTTACTTTTAATAAGTTTTTATATACTGATATATATATAATACTAGCAACCCGCTCAGCTTTGCAGGGACTCTTTACGGAAACTATAATATAACCTATGTTACCCAGAAAAAATTGAGCTGTACAACTTGGTACAGCTCAATTTTTTCAGATGTTGTCAACAAATATCCTTATATAATAACCAATATACACAAAAATTTAACAAATTGAGCCAACATAAATATATGTAGTAAAATATGTTTTAATTACATAAGAAAAAATAAGAGATGAGTATTGAAAGGACTGACATAAAAAGAAAGATCACTTTATAAATTAAGTGTATTTTAGTGTTAATTAATAGCATTCAAATTTAACATATCATAACATTCAAATTTATATTTCATAAATTTTCATATGATTTGTGATTGTGGAATAATTATTAAATTTAAACTTTTGTTAATTGACAATAAAAAAAAATATTATATTATAAACCTCATTTCTTTGCCTGGATTATTAAAGGTTGATTGCTGATTCTGTGGTTCAATTTGGTTTGATTATTAAACGTTGTTGTTGCATGTATTTAGTATGAACCAAACCTAAACCCTTTAGCACCATTAAAAAAGATGTGCTAAAAATTGGAGATAGAGAATCTGTTATACATAAACAAAAAGAAAATTACAATTGAGAATGTTGAGGCATAGACAAAGAGGATGACTTTAATGTGTTTAAATGACCAATTTCATCCAAAAATCTATTGAAAACTTTATTTATTTAAGACATGTCTTTTCACAAAGGTTTCATATGATATGCTTGTAGACAAAAAAATTGTTTCCAAGGAATAACAAATTTTATTCGTCAATTTAATTAAATAAAAGTGAAGACGAAGGCTAAATAACAATTAAGATTTTTTTGACTACCACGGGAAATAATAAAATTGGACACCTTTAACCTCAAAACGAAAAATAAACATAATAACTATTTAACATATTAACAAGTCTAACAAATCAATGATAGAATAGCATCTCAAAATTTCGGTTCATTTGCATCGCCAACTTTTTTATAAATATAGAACATCTATAAAAAGAAATTACAAAACTACCGGGTTAGTATAAGTGTAAACTTACCTGAAGTTTACTTCTATGTACCGCCTGCAAACGCTGCAATTGCTGCACGGCACTCACTTTTTGCATATAGTGTCCACATTAGATTAAAAATTGAAATTTTTTAACGATTTATTTATCGAAAAATAATAAAAGAAAATCGTTTCAAATTTCGCGTTCACAACAATTTATTCTCTCTGAACCTGGAATTGACGGTGTTGCAACTACTTGCAACTTTACATTCAGGAAGTCAACTTTAAATCTTTAAATGTTTTCTTAAAATTTCGTTCTTAATTTTTCAAATCCAAAAATTTAGAATAGAGTTATTAAACTACATATATATAGAGGAATGATTTGATGAAATCATACAAGCACATGCTCAAAAACCTTTAGTATTAAATTTCTTACAAACTTATCACTTATATATAACAGACAAAATCAAAATACGGAATCCGGGGACTCTGGTACAGTGGTACAGACTACAGTATTGAACTAAATTAAACAACGATTTACTTTGTAAGCGGAATCATTTAAGAATTATATGAACTGAGATATACCTTAGATAAGATCTTGAAATCGTAAACGAAAATACATTCACAATTTCCGAATGAATTAACTTCATTATTTACGTGAAACGAAAAAGTTTCTGTATGAAGTCATCGTCGTTGCCATAAACGTCAAAACAAATTTATTTGTTGGGATTTCTTAAACAAATTAATTAAAAATGGGTTTATTTGGCAAAACTCCCGAAAAAAATCCAAAAGAAATGGTTTGTGGTGTTTCTATGATTAAAAGTTCAATAAAACATTTTAAGACGTCATAATTCGGCTAATAATAATTAACGTTTCAGGTTAATGAGTGGTCTCATAAACTGCGAAAAGAAGGATATAATCTTGACAGGCAAATTAGAGGTATAATGGTTTCTATATTAAACTTAAGTATTTTAGTAATAACTAATAAGAGGCCAATGTTACAAAATAATAAATGTCAAGGTCAATATTGTCCTCTGTACTTAATTATAAACTAAAATCTCCTATAAAAGAAGTCTGTGGGCTATTAAAAGCTTTTGATAATGTGATGTATTTTTTGCCATGAAATGTTGTAATTACATTAAATATGTCTGAATGTATCATACAACACATCACATACATACAACAGAGGTAGTGTATTGATTTGTCCTGTTTCAATTTAGAATAGAATAGAATAGAATACACTTTATTGTACAACAGATATAACAGTTTACATAAATATATAGTTTACATAATACATCAATTGAATCACTGTGTACAAATCCGCCATTTGTTATCGCTAAAAAGCAATTTCTTTCAGGCAACCTTGACAATTTATGTACATAACTATCTATTATATTAAATCTAAACACACAGTAGTGCGTCAAGCCTAGTTCAAGCTAACAGAACTAGCGAGTAGCACCATGTGTAATATTACACTAACCATTTGGAGCTGCTTTTGAAACCATCATAACTCAAAAACTATTTCACACAAATATTTCAAATTTGTCTCATATATTAAGACTTGTGAGATACACATGTCCTCTAAATTTCTTAAACACACCTCAAACAGCTAATAAGATATTAACATATAAAAATCAAATCAAAAATTTTCTTCACTGACACCACCTATATATAGATCAAAATTCTAACCCAGTTCCAGATGACCTAGAAAGTCCAATTTAATAACTAGATAGGTAGTTGGGTGAATGAATACGTGGGAATAAATGAGAAACTAGTAAATTTTTATAATTTTATTTTATTAGGAACACTTACTTATAGTGCCTGTAATAAAACTTGTAATGTAAGAATCAGCAATAAAAATTAATCACACCCGTATGTGGATTTTAAGGTCTTCACGTGAATATATAATGAGGAGAACACCACCCTTAATTTATGAGTTTTAGTACTTCGAAATCTGTACTTATTATGATTATAGTTGATTTTTGTATTTATAACACTATTAACTATAATTTCAAAATTATCATAATATTGAAATAATGATTAATATGAATACATAGTATTAATTTTATTACAAACAAGTACTTACTAATAATTTCTGTACAATAAGGAATGATATCCCATCAAAAACATTAATGTGGAATGAGAGCCAAGTTCAATATAAAACTTACAATAATATATTGAAACCTAGAGTTTGACATGGTTAGTTTTCAAATACTAACACTTAAAGGTCTTATTTTATTCTTCTGAAAATTTGACTTCTTGGTAGAAACTAGCCATCGAACATAAGGCTCTTCTATGACTATGTTAGTAGGTACTTAATAATAATTCCTATATGAAAACTAGGCAAGTCAGACTTTTTAGGCTTCAGTATATTATCTTAAGTACTAAGAAGAAATTGTATTTAAGTTGTTGTAAAAAAAATTATGTTCTTATAAGAAAATTTCAGAACTGACCATTGATTTTGGCATCTCATCAGATCTCACTACTTTGTTCTTTGAAGTGAATAACCATGGCATATTTCATAGTATTGAAGTTGGCTCTCATTTCACATTTATGTTATTAATGGGATTTAATAATCACTGCCCACTGCGGCAGTTAACCAGCCAAGGTTGTTATCTAGGTATAAGTGTAAAATCTGTATGGTTATAAAATGTTTCAGGCATACAACGTGAAGAAGAGAAAATCAAAAGGTCTCTAAAGGAAGCAGCTACAAAAGGTGATAAGCAGGTGTGCACTATTCTAGCTAAGGAGATAATCAGATCAAGAAAGGCAATTAGTAAAATATACACCAGCAAAGCACATCTCAATTCTGTGCAACTGCAGATGAAGAATCAATTAGGTAAGTCGTGTTATAATGTGTTAAAACATGCCTATTTACATTTAAAAAGTTTATTGAGGAGAACCATTGTGGAATAATAAAGAGCCAAAAAAAAAATATAGTGCAACTCCATGACAGAGGGACACATGCAGTGGGTATGGGGGGCTCTCAGGTTCATATTACAATAAAATGTAAAACAAAACATTGCAACTCTTTTAGGTCTTCTAACTAATTATATTTAAAAGACACTTTGCAAGTACACTCAACTCAACTGACACGAAAAGATGTCTGTTTCTCTGTGAGCTTTGCGATGAGGTGGATAATTTGCATCAGAACTACTAACAATTTTTTTTAAAAAAAGCTTGCCGAAGTAAATACAAACCAAACTGGTAAGGGGTTGCCTAATGGCAACATATGTAAACACGGTTTGCCTAGTGGTTTCAGTGGTCGCCACACCGCCTCCTACTGCGCCAAGTGTCGTGGGTTCAAATCCTACATGGGACAACACTTTGTGAGATCCATAAATTGTTGTTCTAAGTCTGGGTGTACTTTGTGTCCATTTCATGTATGTTTATGTTAAACTTAAGAAATTGGTAAATATGGCTTGCTAATTATGTCTTAACTAATGCGTAATCAAAATGTATAACCTAGATAAGTAAGTCTCAAAACCTGCCTGTCTGGTTTTAGCCTTTAATCAATTTTTAGAGAAAAACTGGTTTTGTTTTATGACAATCTTAGTCAAATAAATACAATTTAGTACTCTGAACAAGAAAAAGTTTTAAAAACTATAACCCATCTACAAAAAAACATATAGCCTATTTCAACTGGTCCTTTATTACGAATCTATTAACACCTCATTATATAATCAGATCAGTAGTATAGACGTTATGGTCGAACAACCTCTTCCTTTTAGTTTACCCATACTCAGGTAAAAAGTAACGATATAATGAATAAAAGTATTATGAAAGAGCTCTACTGCAGTTTGCCGTCTCTTGCTGCAATTTGGAGTCTAAAGTTAATGATGGGATGGTATAATACTACTGCTACTCTGTTTTCAGCCACTTTAAGAGTTGCTGGGTCACTGCAGAAATCAACAGAGGTATGTGTAACTCTTAAACATCTAATGCTCTGCTATGAGTGTCTACCCTCTAGCTCTGAAATTTTGTTCAAACTCCTGAAAACAACAAACAAACGACTGTGCGACATAATCATGAAAGAGATAATTATAAATAATGACTTCTTTTCTTTAACAGTCAAAACAACATTACAAGACAATAGAGGCGTTTGCGAATGTAGAAAGTGAATTGACGAGAAACACTTGCAACTAGGCTAAGGTGTTAGGGTGTGACGCTGTCCGCAGTCTATTCGTAGTTAATTAGAGTTAGTTCACTAGAAAGTATTAAGAATACCCCTTATTAAGTTATGCATGTGTAATTAAATAATATTTTAAGAAAATGACGATGCTTTACTTTACAGGTAATGCAAGCAATGCAGGCGTTGATTCGATTACCTGAAGTGGCACAAACCATGCAGGAATTAAGTAAAGAGATGATGCGTGCTGGCATCATTGAGGAGATGTTGGATGATACCATGTCTAGTATGGAGGATGAAGAGGAAATGGAAGAAGCAGCGCAGACTGAAGTTGATAAGGTATAATATCTCTTTGTAGAAAACTCGACCTGAAACCCTATACTATCTGTCTGGCCGGCATGGTATAGTAGGCAAAAACATACTTTTTGAATACAGGCATGTCTAGTAGTTTTTTTTACGAAAAAGAGGGCAATCGAGCAGTCGTATCGTGCGTGACAAGTGCGTTGCCGGGCTTTGTGGGATGGGGAGGGGATGAGGTATGGGCTTCCGTATCCTCATTCACTAGGTGAAACACAGCGCAGGCACTGTTACACGCTGGTTTTCTGTGAGGCCGTGGTATCACTCCGGTCGAGTAGGCCCATTCATGCAGATGCGTGGCTCTCTCACGGTAAAAGTAGTAGTAGGTAGCGGACTACTGGCTATTAATGATGATGGTGAACATTTCTCAGATGTTTTTGGTGTGCCAAATACAAATGGACTCTGAATATAATATATAAAATAAACCTCGACTTAGTCAGGTATACTTTTTTAATAATTATAATTACTATAAGGTAAAAAAATGGGATCTAAGCAAATCTCGTGTAAAAACTTCATTTCAAATTGATCTCGTTACACTGACCGATTTAAATTCAGTAACAATCAAGAGACCAGAGTATATGCGTCAGTTTAAATAAAAGAAATGCTTCGAATTCGTCGAAATTCGTTTAATTTTGTTTTTGCCTTTTTTGCATATAAACTTTAACTGTGCCTAGCCCGCTAATCAGTTTGCATAATTTCTAATAAAATACGAGTTCAAAGTTTTTATATCACGTATATAGATAGTTACTGCTTTAAAATACTTGCTGCGCCCCTCGGTTCTAGCTATACCTTGCTCATCCCATAGGAACACATCCTTTAATGTCATTTAATAAGTGCCAAATGCCATCCATGCCCGGTCAGCCATTGTAGCGTGAAAAAGTAACAAACATCCATACACATTTTCTCCTTTATAAAACTAGTAATGTTAATTTTTTTTTGGATTGATTTTAATTTGATGGTGATTCTTTTCAGGTATTATGGGAACTAACGCAAGGCAAACTGGGTGAGGCTCCTGCGCCACCAACAGCAGTCGGAGCACCTTCTACGAGCAAAGAGGAAGAACCTGTCACAGAACCGGACGAGAGTGAACTGGACGAGATGCAGTCTAGATTGGAGGCGCTTAGATCTTAGTGCATAGAAGATAGGTAGGAAAATCAAATACAGAACTTTAGATTTACATTTATTGCAGTTGTTTTGTTTTTACTGTACATTTTTTCCAATGCCATTCATAATATATTTGTTCGTATTCTGTGTATGCTTGAAAAAGTAACTAAGTTAAATTTGCCAATTTATTATAATTCTTTGATGTTAATCGGAAGATATTTCAATGAATAATATATTTTCACTAAGAATACTGAGTATCTCCTTTTTAATGGTGGGTGTCGTAAGAGGCGAATAAAGAGGCAAACTATAGTACAACATGACTGCAAAGAGAAAAGAATAACTTAAAACAATCTCAATACAAACCTGCCTGAACACTGTGTACTGTGCAAAGAGCGTACTCCTTCTTAAAAGGCCAGCAACGCACTTGTGACGCCTCTGGTGGTGCGGGTGTCCATGGGCGGTGGTAATCGCCTACCATCAGGCGATACATCTGCTCGTTTGCCACCAATATTTTAGAAAAACCTTGCAGTGGACTATTAAAGGATTTATGCGATCTTAAAACTACTATACTTACTTTGGTAAACTAGTTGATGTTTCTCTTCAGTAGGCAATAACAAAAGTTATGTTCTATTGAACACAGCGATAGAAATATTTTTAAAGATTCTTTATATAAATTCGATTAACAAACTTCTTAAAAAAAGAAAAGTATATATGTATTTATATCGGTTGTCTAGTACCTACAATTCAAGCTTTGCTTAGTTTGAGACTAGATGGCCTTGTGTGTAGATGTCCGAAAATATTTATTTATTTATTCCACTATTTTAATAATTGCTTTTTTTGTTGCAGATGTCGAGTTCGAGACAGAGATTTTCATGTTGATATGGAGTTAGACGAATGCCTTAAGGATAATGTAAATAATAACTTTATTAATGTTGTGCTATTGCGTAATAAGGATGCATTTGTAATGAAAGTATTGTGTTTCAATGGGAATGTTAGAACAATTAAGTTGTCAGAAATCTTGAGCTACTAAGGCTAAGATACTTTGTAAGGTTTTTATGGCCGAGTTAATAAGCCTATGAAAATATATGGTTTTATTTACTCATTGTTTATATTGGGACTAATACCATCTATATATGCTGTAAGTCGAAGGACTTACTGCATATATAGATGGAATTAATGCATGAAAAATTGCGTCGTAGGGTAATGAGTCCTTGGTAAGCTGTTACTCATCACAAAAATGGGAGGTCCAATGATGCAAAAGCACTTCTAGGCCGTTATGGTGTGCGTCACCATGCTCATTGTTGCGTTCTGCATCCGCAATGAGTATGGTAACCACCACTCTTGGACTCGGCTTACGTTTTTCCATCAGGCAGAGTAGAGCGATGTTGGCAGGCCCGTACATAAAAAAGCTCAGTAAGTGAATAAATTTTCGTTCTAAGAAACGCTTCATCTGTATTTTGCAGTGGTCACATCTTTAAATATTACGTCACAAATCGGTTCTTTTAATTTTCGATTGCGCGATGCAGAATCAGCTTGGGTTCGTTGCGAGCTGTCTAGTTTCAAAATATATGCTCAAGATTCATTACATCCTCTTATCTTAAGCATACTGAATCATCTCAATAGGCCAGACAGGGTCACTATGCAGCATTGTCTGCATTCGCAGTGAGTACGGTGACCACGCTTTCGATGCTTTCCATCAGGCAGAGAAGTCACTTTGGCAGGGTAAAATATATAAAAAAAATTGTCTCCGCAGTCTCATCTCTATGCCTTAATATCTCTTAATTATTTATTATATACATTACTAATAATATTAATAAGAATTCGTAAAATTTATACTTTTACTTAAGTTGTTCATAACCCGACGTCACAACTCATCCCATTAAAACTTAGTATATTTTCTATGTGTGTTTATGGACTGTGGGTCTAATCTAACGAAATGAACTGCCTTAACTCCAACTTTAGATAGTCTGACATCGAGATAAAGACCCGGGTACCAATCCCACTTTATCTCAAGTTGTACACACGGGAAACGAAATACCTGGGCAGTTGTACATGTGTGTTATAAAGGCTAGTATATTACTAGCGACCTGCTTCGAAAGGAAGATTATGAAATTTTCGGATTTTCTCTGCTTATAGTAGAGGAAATCCGTGAATTTGCTTATTTATATAATACACATTTAAACCTACCCTTGAATCACACTGTCTATTGCTGAAAACTGCATCTAAATTGAGTAGTTTAAAAGATCTAAGCGAACAGCGGAAGCGACTGTATTTTATACTGTCAAGATAAATTGTGTAAAACGTAAATATCTCGTTTCTTTAATCACATGTATTTTGTACTAGTTTATGCCCGCGGCTTCGCCCGCGTATTTGTCGGTTATCGCGGCAAATAGTAGCCTGTGTTATTCTGATGTATCAGCTATATTACTGTAAAGTTTCATCCAAATCCGTTGTGCAGTTTTTCCGTGAAAAAGTAACAAACAGCCATCCATACAAACTTTCGCGTTTATAAAATTAATAGGACTACGGATCGGGTATTTCGTTTACCATACATTGCATATAAATGAAGACGAACTAAGTTTATAATTTTTATTTCACTTAAGCTTTTAAGTCATATTTTTAAATTGTACTTCCTGTATGTTACGCAACAAACCTGACATTAGTATTATATAAAAATTCTTGAGTATACATATATGTATATACTCGCATTTTAAAATAACTTCTGTGTTGTACAAATATTAGGCTTTAGAGTCGATTTTGACTAAGATACTCTGTAAACTGAGAATTTTATTTAAATATATATCGATAGTTGCGTCTTGTATACATCACTAACGTCGTAAGTTCAGGATTGTGATATATTTTTATTTATAGCTCGTAAATGCTAGTGTTGTAAAGCTGTACGCTTTTATCGAAGTTTTTTATGTCTACTACAGTTATAATTAAATGCACTAACTATATTTTGTAGTTTTACTTTTTCGCTTACGTAAGTCATTATCATCTTAGCCAAAAGACGGCCACTATTGGACCTAGACCTCCACAAAAGCTCTCCCCGACAACCGATCCTGTGCTGTCCACGTCCAACGGGTTCCTGAGGCCTTCAC
The DNA here is from genome assembly GCA_003709505.1 of Hyphantria cunea. Classification (NCBI taxonomy): domain Eukaryota; kingdom Metazoa; phylum Arthropoda; class Insecta; order Lepidoptera; family Erebidae; genus Hyphantria; species Hyphantria cunea. The sequence continues at coordinate 272,860 of PKRV01001111.1, forward strand.
CAGACCACCTTGTAGGAAGTCTACCCTAAATTCAAAACAAAAAAATTTGGAAATTAGCTTAATTCTCCCCTAAATTCAAAACAATAATTTCTTGGAAATTAATTGTTATAAGCTGTGTAGTCATCTTTTCTTATTCTTTTGATGAGTGCCATCTCACCACCTAATCAGCTATTTCCGCCAATGTCAAGTATTTAGTCTTCAAATCTTAATTGAGATGAAATTAATGATACAAACATAAAAAATGTGGATAAGATCAAACAATACCGTCTTTCGAAAATACAAAAAACGATCTCTTTTTATTTTGATGAGATGGCAACCAGCCGGATCAGCTATTTCTGCCAATGTCAAGTATTTAAAGTCTTCTATTATAAGTCTTTGAGTCTTCAAGTCTTCGTCTTGATAAATTAATGATAAAATATATAAAAAATGTGGATGACATGAAATGGGGACCGTCTTTCGAAAAAACAAAGAACTATCCCAAAAACGATCTTGTGTAATCATCTCTTTAGTACAGATGACTGACTGATCTTGAATTTTTTTACCCTTTTATTTATAATCACAAATTTTTGAGTACATAATTACTAACTATTAGTCCGAGTTTAATATTTTGTCCTTGCACCTACCGCATCATATTTCTGCAACACCTGAAGGTTGACTGGTAGATAATGCCTAATGGCATTAAGTCCGCCTTCGTACTTCTTGTGCATTGACTTAATAAATAAAAAAAAATAAATTGTCTGGTTTATCATATTTATTTATTTAATAAGGGTGGTGACTAGCACTCCCTAATACCTCTTCATCATACCTATGATGACAGTTACCAAAAACCACTATTACCAAAATTATGTATTTATCTCATGAAATGGGGTTCATAAAGTACAAAAATCGTATTTATTTTCATATTTAGAACGAGATATACTACTAACAAAAATAAAATTACGAAATACAGCATTCCGTCATGTTAAATTGAACACCAATCAGAGCAAGTTACGTCACTTATGTATAAAGGTTCTTCTTCTTTTGATGATATGGCAATCAGCCGGATCAGCTATTTCTGCCAATGTCAAGTATTTCAAGTCTTTAATTCTAAGACTTCGAGTCTTCAAGTCTTCGTCGTGATGGATTTAATGATAAAAAATATAAAAAATGTGGATGACATGAAATGGGGATCGCCTTTCGCAAAAACAAAAAATGATCTTCATGTATAAAGGTTACTTTGTTCGGATATAATCAACGATCACTTTACTGTTTATAGGAGCTATAATTGACACTGGTTGACAAATGGTGACGTCGCAACTAACACAATTTTCCTACTAAAACTTTATTTTTTGTAGAAATATAACTGTTTTGGACTAGGTTTTGAATAGGAGACACTTCCGAACATTATAAAACAGTTTTTCAAAATTAGTCATCGTGCCTATTCAACTAATGCTCGTCATCAGGGAGTTAATTCATTTTGGCAGGCTCATATATTTAAAAAAACATTCAACGAATTGAGAACCTCCTCCTTTTTGAAGTGGGTTAAAATGGGTTGAGTTTCAATATAAAACACATGTATAAGAATAGTTATTAAATATATGTATAGCATTAAGTTTGTGTGTATATATCACAGAGTGTCATAGCATCTTGGAGGATAGTTCTAACTCTAATTGAATATCCTGTATGGACTTCTTCTTCAATAGCGGCAAGCGATCTAACTCCTTTGTCTTTTTTGTGTTTTTCTTCTTTGTTAGCCTGTAAACAAATTGTGTTAATTAATATGATATCTAACTTTAGTTCTTATCTAGAGGACAGACTTAAAGTACACTTGCTACACATTTATTGATTGTACGGAATATAAATTATATCAATAAAACATTCAAATACCCTTTTATACACAAATAGTAAAAAGACAATCAAACTACATACTAAGTTCTCATTGTATCTTGTATTACTGCTACCACCTCTGAGTGTCAGGCTGGTTTGGCACCACAGAATTTAGTTACGGGATTTGGATCAATCAAATTTACTAATTCATTTTCAATTTACACACGGAAAATGTGTTGCTACAAATGGAAAGTATTCCTTAAAACAAGCATATGTACTGCTTCATTTAATATTAAAACCGAATATCGTAGGAGATTTTAATGGTTTTTAGGGACCGATCCAGAAAGTTGATGGTTACAAAGCTCGTGACCAAATACCACGGGGCCAGGTCAAACTGTTGAACACACGCCTCTTAGTATAATTAGTTAGTATATGTACTACGACCTCCCTTACCACTAAATGCATAAAACATTTTCTGTTTTCTTACCAAAATATTATAACAAGTCGTCAATTAACTCTAACTTCACTTTATTGCAAGTTGCAGTCGTTTTCGGACCATTTTACTCTAGTAGTTACTATACCCCTGTATTTATAATGTAATTGAAACATCAATAATATCACAGTCGCCATCTCTTGTTCACATCATGAGACATTGAAAATGGTTAAGCTATTTGAAGTGACGTGAAGTGAAAGTGTATATTATTTTAACGATTACCCTAATGTGTACATAAATAATAAAAATACAGCACAATTAAAAATATAATTTGAGTTACTTGCGTATGGCCACGCGTCGCCACACAGCATTAAATGTTATATATATTATTAAGCGTACGATCGCATGCCGTGGCGACACGTTGCCACGTCAACAGCTAGTCTGACGTTAGATATTTCACATCAAAAACTATCTTACAAAATAGCGAACAATACACGCGAATAGTGCGTCTACGAATTGGACACACTTTAGATGAGAAAATAGGTTTATCTATATTATATGCCTATATTCACATTATTATATGCTTATGACAGTATCTATTTATTAGGCGTTCACACATGAGCCTTCTCTAACCGATAGGGTTCTAAATTAGGATATCATTGAGGATGATGGAAATAGGTATAAGGCAGTATGGTATTCAGTAGTGGACTCATGACTAAAACAAAAACTTCATAAAACTTGTTTGCTAATACACTGCTGGCCGATTTTAGCTACACGACCAGTCTGAGCGGAGGCCAGTCAACTGGAGATATTGCAACTCGCTTCTCAAGCATACCATAAACAAATATCAATGACATTCGATGACAACTAGTCAGTTTTTTTTAACACTAGATTCTATGGCTCTGGGTTCTAGCCTTTTTAAACCAGTCATTGCTCAACTGCTCAACTAACACACTAACACTCCTATCTCTCACTCTCACAATCCGATCGGACGGCTATAACTATAGCATTAAAAACAACTTTGTACCATAATAGAAAACGCTAAGGTTGAATTTCATTAAACAACGTGCTTGTGTTTTATTTCACGATAATTTACATTAAATAGAATTTAATTACAAATATTACTAACGATATTGTTTACAGTAATGTAGATAACTAAAACTTCATTTTCCAATGAAAATATTCGACTTGATCGGAAATGTGGATCGCTTGATCTGCGTATAAATCATTTGATCACGTATTCTCTTCTTCTGCATCGTCTTGCACCTCAATCTAGGAATTCATAGACTTTTATTGACCACTCGATATGGTTAGTCCCCACCATCATTAGTGACATTTCATTCAAATGGGCTTTTAATTGAGTCGTGAATTGTAAATAGTCGTAATAATTGCTATAAGGCCGTAAGGAATTTTGGTCATGGGATGGAAAGGAAAATATTTTTTGGAACTATTTGCTACCGATACAATATATCACATACATTATGTTATGACGTCTGAGTGTTAAACAACGTTTACTTACAGTCCTTATAACATAACTTGATCTTTGTGTCAAAGTTACTTTGAACAAGCTATTTTATTTTGTATCACCCATAATTTATTTCTTAATATGTCAGTTTTATCACAAATGAAGTGCAATACTTCGTAAGTACTAAAATGATACTGGTAACAACTGTTACAGAGATCAAACTATATCTTAAGGACTATAGGTATACGTCTGCGATTATATTGTCATCTCTTGCTATCAAATTTATCGTAGGAAGTAGGTACCATATGTATAGTAGGACGTATGGCCTCAACCCTCTCCTGAGAGGAGACCCGAGCCCAGCAGTGGGACATCGATATATACCTTTAAAACAACAACCGCGAGATGCAGCTAGTCTAAAAAATAGCCTAAGTTACTCCTTATAACATCAGCGATTTGGCAGTGAAGTTTCAGTCAAAATTAGTCTAGTGGGTCCAGAACAAAAAATCTTCTTTTTAATTCTCATATATGCACTAGATGAGCCCTGCGGTGTTGCCCACCGTATAACTTCACTCGCATGTAACGCCGCGGGTCGAATCATATTTTTTTTAATCTATCATATTAAACCATTTTCGAATCCTCCGGAATAGAGACAAAACTTTCATTCAAATCGTTACAGCCGTTTAGGAGTGTAGTCACATACGCATGCACATAATTGTATAAGATAAAAGAAAGAAGTAATCATCTAAATAGTTGAACGTACCTATTGATAACACCATCAGGGGAGTCCATCATGCGTATGATGTCGGCCTGGTCGGAGGAATCGAGTGGCGCCACGGAAATATCACGAACGGCTCTGAACTTGCCACAGTTATTCAAGTGCTCGTTCTCCAGACGGAAGAAGTTCCAGATGAAACGCCTGCATTTAAAAATCTATATAAGTATATAAAAACTAGCTGAGTCCCCTGGTTATTATTGTACTTTAACAATCGCGTGTAACACTGCGGGGCAAAGTGAGTCTAAAAAAAAGTTACTCCTTATTACATCAACTTTACATTACTTTACATCTGCCAGTGAAATTCCCGTCAAATCGGTCCAGCCTTTCCAGAGTTTAGCCGTAACAAACAGACAATCCAATTTTATTTATTTGTACCTATAGATGAAACCCCTTTTCACGGCACTTGTCATGGCATAACGCGTTTACGGCTGGACCTATTTAATATCTTAATATATTGGTCAATCTATTTAATACTGGAAGGTTATAAACTATCACCAACCACCACTACATTATTTTCACCGTGGGAGTGCCACGCTTCGGCATGAATGGGCCGGCTCGACCGAAGTGATACCACGGTCCCACAGAAAATGGGTATGAAACAGCGCTTGCGCTGTGTTTCACCGAGTGAGTGAGGATACCGGAGGTGTCACGTTGTTGCTCACACTGAACTCCGAAACAATCAAACCGATTTTCACTTTTAAATATGTATTTTGCTGTGTGCCTGAGATAGAACAGTTAACATCACGCTTAAACCAATAGAATGAGAGCATGATTGAAAGCAGACGAAAACGAAGTTTCATATTTCTGAATCGATACTAATATTATAAATTCGAATAACTCTATCTGTCTGTCAGTCGCTTACGATTTCATGGCTAAACCGCTGCACCGATTTCAAATAAATTTGTTATTGAGATATTTTGTTCTTTGAAAAAAGACACACGACTCTTTACCGGGACAACCGACATACACGTATATATATTATAGACTTATTTATCACACCTAGAAATCTAAGAACTTAACAGAATGTCTAACTTCGGTAGGGATCGCACCCATGACCTTGAACTTAGCATTAAGGATCACTAACCAGGCCAACAGGATCAGGATCTGTCTATGCTCTATGCTAAATTCTCCCTTCTAAGTCCAAGCAGTGGCCAGGTTATATACCCAGTATTACCTGAACACTTCCAACGGAGCTAGTATCGAAGTCATCGTTTCCGCAGTTGCAATGCCGTTTGAAGTCAGCACATATGATACTATCCAAATAAAGCGCAGCACAAAATCCTCTACAATCGCGAAATAGTAAAACTGCAAAAAATACGTTTATTTAATAATAATATCTCAGAAATCTTACACACAATGCCATCTAGAGCCAAACTAAGCATAGATTGTAATATGGGTACTAGACAAGTGATATAAATACATATTTATATTATCTTCGTAAATAAATACAAATTATACCTACATAGAAAACACCCAAACTCCGAAACAAACATTTGCAGATCTCATAAACATTTGATCTGATCCGCGAATCGAACCTGAGACCTCAAATACAGCAGTCGCATACACTACCACTGCGTTATTGAGGCAGTCAATAATTAACTTAATTTAATAAAGAAAGTCGTGTGAACTCAAACTTGATTTTGATATCCATCGCACTGAACGCGAGAATCCGCCTTTTTGTGAGACGTGGCGTACAACGTACAACTATCGTCGCCATTATTGATCATTGTCTAAGAGGTTTGATTTGTTACGTGCAAGATAAGTGGTGAAATTATTGTTTATTGTATGAAGGATAATAGAGTGTAACAACACATTATTACACGTCATCAACCTCACCAATGCAACATAACGTAATTTGGCTTGATTGATTTTGACAGATAAAATGTTACAAGCCTCAAAAACAAAAAAAAAACCAATTTGTTAACTTAATGTTTTAATATTTAAAAACTTGTATTTTGGCTGTGTGCTGTGTTTTGCAAATAAAGTCATTATTATTATATCTCTATGGAAATCATCGATATTTCTTGTGAGGGACTCTGAGTCGGCAGAAGGATCAGACAGCCTATAGTGTCAGTTTATTTCAGCTTGCTTTGTATGGCGAGCGCGTTGGTTCGTATTTATGACGTAATAACGTCTTACGAATCGATAAACACTGGCTGCACGCAAGAAAAAGCAGGACTCATTGTCACGTTCCGCGTGAGCCGAGCGTGCAAGCGAGAGCGCAGAACAAGGGATAGAGAGGCATGTGAGGCCTAAGCGGTCGGCTTGTGACGCATCTACCTATCTCTCTTCCACTCCATCCAATGCGGCCGAGTAGAAAAGAGACAACGGCAGCACACAATCTACGCGTGAACTGTTTTGTTCATCAATGTTTTCTTATGACGTTACCAAGTAAAATTATCGCCCGTAAACCCACTTTACAGACAGCCAATTTTTGACTTTAATTTCACCATAACCACATTAGATTAGATAAAAAACTCACCCCAGGACTGTACACAATCTCCTCTCTTAGGAACTTGTTTTCGGCGTTAGGACCACAACTGAAGAGACCCCAATCCATCTTCACGTCCCAGGTGTATGTGTATATCGAAGATATGAATTGGCACACGAACCAAGCGTACAAGAATGGATTTTCATACGGATCCTTGTATTCACCTGAAAAAATATTTACTTATATGTTTTACATTAATTTATGCTAACATCACTTACAATTTTTTCCTCCCACCTTAGGAATATTCTTATGTCGCGGGGTATTTATAAATATATATAAAACGGACGCAAGAACACTCAGAATGAGAATTTGTTGACTACATGGATCTTGTAGGGCTTGAACCCACAACTGAGCGCAGTAGTAAGCAGCGATGTAAGCGCTTAAACCACATAGTCGTGTGGAAGCGTGATGTTAATAGTCATCGTCCGGACAGTCCAAAATATTTATTTTTCTTATAATTACTCATACATAGCTGAATTGATAACAAATATAAATAATAAAAAGTTTATTTAGTTTCAACGGTTGTACTACATCATCATTATTATCAACGGTCTTTAACAGTTTAGTGCCATAGGCCTCTCCTAGACGTTAGCCAGACAAGTTGGTATAGGGTTTGTTTTAAGTTGATCTGGATGTCGTAATAAAGCGGTTCCCGGATCCCTCCCGCCTCAGGCGCAGAGTGGCACACCGTGTGGTTTTAGTCGGTTCGTTTCAGACACCCCACCCCGCCGCAAACCCCGGTGGGGTGAAGACCCGGGGGGGTTTCTACAAGTTAAAAAAAGGGTTTGTTTTAATTGTGAGGGGTCCGGATGTGTTAATAACAGCAGTTCCGGGATCCCAGGAGCAGGGTGGCACACCGTGTGTTTATAGTCGGTCGGATTCCGACACACCACCCCGCCACAAACCCCGTTGGGCGGACGGACGGCCCGTGGGGGATACCCCACCGAAAAAAACGGGTTTTCCTTCTATTTGCAGTGATTCTAAAGCTGCATTGTTTGCGTCCTTAGGATCCTTTACATACATATTACATCTTAGTGACGAAATACTGTAGATAACTAAATATAACAATGATAACAAACTAAGTGCTATGCTATTTTTTTAGTTCAGCTACCAAAGGAAGGCTACAACTTTCTATGTCAATTTACTGCATAAAGCACGGAAGAAAAAAATTATGGCTAAATTATAACATCATTTTTTTCTGTTACTTCAATTCCAGCTAGATATTAAACTAAAAATGCTATATTATGAAAACATAATAATAAATGATTATTATATTGCCTCTTATAAGGCTTGAACCACAAAGATATATTTAAGAATTACATTACAGATTAATAGACTAGATTAGTACCAAAGTAAGTGTTTTTATTTTTATAAGATAGAAGAAGCATACAGCCAACCTGGAGGTAAGCGCTTTTCTTGGTTTATCAGCCCATCGGTTGTTAAGGGTAATGCTTGGCTGAACTTGTAATCGTCTATAAAAGGGACCATAGATTAGGTAGTCTCCTAGTAGTAGGGAATATTTTAGGCTAATATAAAATACGGCTTACGTAAATCCTACTAATATTATAAATGCGAAAGTTTATGAGAGTGTATGGATGTTTGCGGCGCTTTCAAATTAAAGCTTCTAAACTAATTTAAATGAAACAATACAGTTATGTAGCTTATAAATCAGAATAATACATAGGATATTGTTTACCGCAACAGAAATAAATCATCTTCCTATCCTTTATTGTTCCCAAGATTATTTTGGTCGGCTACTATTTCAACCAGTTTTACCTGAATATCAGTTTTTCTACAGAGCGACTGGCATCGGACCTTCGCAACTCTGAGGGGTGAACTGAATTCGAATCTTGAACTAGTTGTCAGTATATTTGAGGGCACTGACCGATAACCGGGACCGACGTGTGACGTGACTACTCACCGTGCTCTCCGAGGCACGTGCCCTAGTATTACGTACAAACGTGCCATGTACTTATCTAAGTTACTGGATAAAAATTAATAGCCAAAAAAATACCTATGAAAAAATCAATCCAACTTTCTTAAGGATTTTTTTATTATTTGCATGTAACTTTTATAAATTAATAAAAAAAAATAATCGGTGAATGTTGATCAGGTTTCGATGAAACTTTAAGAAAAAGTCCGTATGTGTAGCTAAGAAAGAAAAAAAGTTATAAGCTAGAAGAGAAATGTCATATCACACAATACATACCTTGGTTCGCGAACACAGTACGTAAGGTCGCAAATAGAACGACAAAGAATGTCGTCGAATACTTCCCAGCGTTGACCAGATGCGGGAACGCCTCTCGGCTGTCTCTGTATCGTCTTAAGCATTGGAAGAAACGTGTCCACGCCGGGATTATGTTCACTACGGCCCGGCTGATTATGAACCATGTGGTGATCTCGAATTCATCTGCGAAAGAAGAAAATATGAATGTACATTACGGAACACTGCATTTTTGTCAGACAACAACCTCAATACTTCGAACTCCAATTATTATAATTCAATAGCATGGCAGATATGTGCTTGAAGACAGAGAAAAAAAAATAGACAGACAGAATATACGTACTATCGACAGTAAGCCAGTCGGTCCCGACGACATAGAATGCTATGAGGTAATGAAAGTCGATAAAGCCAGCCGCGAAGGAGTTCCACTGATCGGCCAGCCAGAAGTCGGCGAACAACACCGGCATAAACGGCGCAGCTAAGATGCGACCCTAAAATTAAATAAAATCCATTCATATATTCCATTAATATCATTTATAACATTTTTATTGTCATCTATCGATCATAACATAAGTATCTACGGTGTACAAAGTTTTTTTTTTTTTTATAAACGGAATTGGGGGCAAACGAGCAGACGTATCGCCTGATGGTAAGGGTTTACCGCCGCCCATGGACACCCGTAACACCAGAGGCGTCCCAAGTGCCTTGCCGGCCTTGGGGGATGGGGAGGGGGATGAGGGCCCCATGGATTATGGGCCTCCGGTATCCTCACTCACTCGGTGAAACACAGTGCAGGCGCTGTTTCACACCGGTTTTCTGTCCCACCGGCTCTCCCACTTAGAAGTTAAAAGTAAAAGTTAGGAACCCGTTAGTCCAGGCTGGCTCTGTAGGTTTAGTCGGTAAACTTTTAAGCCTGAATCAGAGATGTTGAGTTCGATTTTCACTAAGGTTAAATCATTATGGACTATATTTGTTTGTAATCTAAGTTGTTTCATGAGAATTGTAAGTAACTGTCGACTTCATGATCAGGCGACGTGAAGATATTACGAAAAAAGACGTTCAGGCAATCTGAATTTCATTTCAACAATCCAGTTTTTTCGTCATCAAATCCATTTAATGTCCTAGAGGCGCTTGAAATCCTCAAGGCACTTGCCTATACAAAACAAACATAGACCGCGTTAACGCCTTATTAACACCTCATTATTCAAAATAAATTCATAACCTCGCTTAAGGCGTAAATTGGACTGTGAGGGTTATAGATCTTTAGTTCATTTTGACTTAAAAATTATGTCTAAACCATAACTTAGTAAAATTCTACCCTTTACATAGGCTTAGAGTTAAGAAAATCCAGTCAATTTTCAATAAAGCAGACTCGAGAGAGAATGATTCTATTAATAAATAGATATTTATTAATAAATCAATTTCCCTTTATAACAAAAGCTCATAACTGAAACAAAACAAAACCTGCCTTCGGGAAAATGTATTGGTACTTGAAATATACCAATCGGAGTTATCCCTCGCAATTTAGATGAATTATAATATTAATTACACCTCTAAAGCACAAATCCATCAAGTCGTTTAGACTACAAAGCATGTCAAAGAAATATACATACATACTCTCAAAAAATATATCATCAATCAACAACCCATAATGTCCCACTGCTGGGCTCGGGTCTCCTCTCAGGAGAGGGTTAAGGCCATACGTCCCCACGCTGGCCAAGTGCAGGTTGGGGACTGGCAAGACAACGTTGTGGCTACGTAATCTTACCGTTGGGTGTTTTTAAGCCGCCCGAAGGCCTCCAACTAGGCTTCACGACTGTTATCCTATGATAACAACCGGGACCGACTGCTTAACGTGACCTCCGAATCACGGAGACGCTCATGGTAACATGCCACTAGCGGTCACCCATCCAGGTACTGACCGCGCCATCGTTGCTTACCCTCGGCGATTGTTTCTAATCACCGAGTGCAACTGAGCTATGAGCGCCTCCAAAAAATATAACCCTCCTCTTATTGTGAACGAAAAGAGGTAACAACTCCGTAATGCATATAAATTATTGTACTCAAAATTTATATTACGTTTTGGCATTGCTAGAAATACTTATCATTATTTGTTCTCAAGACTCTTGTTATAATTAATATCGTGACTCATTATCACTCACACTTAATCACAGTTCACGATGACAACGCACAACATACATATATGTGTATAAAAATCGTCTTTTGATGCCCGACTACGGCAGGACTTATTACGGAGTTTTGGCAGTCTATGCATGTATATACAGATGTTTGTATGTTCCACCGTTGCGCCCGAAATAATGCACCGCTTTTAATGAATGAGGTGTCAATCGATTCTTTATAAAAACTCTATAACGAATATATAAATTTAGGACTGCCGGCTATCAATCACGGTCATGAGCAGCCTATATCTTTCCCCAAGAATCAAAGTATTTCCATGCTGAATTTAATTGCAATTTATATCCATTTATATGCAGTTTGGGCATGACAGCGTTACTAACATACCGACAGAATTACTTCCGTATTTATAATATTATAGTATTATAGTATAGAAGTCCTTTTTAAACGCAATCGTTTACGTATCTTATAGATAGTCAATCAACAACCCATAATGTCCCACTGCTGGGCTCGGGTCTCCCCTCAGGAGAGGGTTAAGGCCATACATCCCCACGCTGGCCAAGTGCGGGTTGGGGACTGGCAAGAATACGTTGTGGCTACGTAAATCTTGTCATTGGATGTTTTTAAGCCGCCCGAAGGCCTCCAACTAAGCTTCACGACTGTTATCGTATGATAACAACCGGGACCGACTGCTTAACGTGACCTCCGAATCACGGAGACGCTCATGGTAACATGCCACTAGCGGTCACCCATCCAGGTACTGACCGCGCCATCGTTGCTTACCCTCGGCGATTGTTTTTAATCACCGAGTGCAACTGGGCTATGAGCGCCTTATAGATAGTCATTGCAATTGATTTCCAATAACATAAAAATACTACTGTAATCTTATCTGGCTTCTTGAAAACTCTTATCTATACAAATGCAATGAAAGTGAACAGTTTGTTTGTTTAACCTCATCTCTGCAACTACTGGTCGGATATGAGAAAAGGATTTTGAATAGTGAACAACCCCAACCAACAATAGAGTGGATTAACCATCTCTTAAGTGTGAATCATTGATCACCTGAGCCTTAGGAGTGGATCATTGTTCAGCTAAGCCCTAAGAGTGGGTCATTAACTAGTAACAGCTTGTAAGTACTTCTCGTTAGTGTAAGTTTAATGCCTCGGTGGCGCAGTGGTAGTGTACTCCATCTGAACTCGAGGTCGCGGGTTCCAATCCTGGGTGGGATAAAACGTTTGTATGATGTGCAAATACTTGTTTCGGAGTTTGGATGTATTCTATGTTTGTATTTACAAAGAACGTAGGTATGTATTTTATTTATATCAGTTGTCTAGTACTCATAATTAGGGATGGGTCGTACTAGGTAAATTAGATAGTAGGTACACCTGTTCCTAAACTTAAGCAATACCTAATCCAAATAATCTTCCTAATCTCATTCACAAACCATTACTTGATACAATCTCAATCTGCCTATTCCTAATCTTAAGTTCTAATATCGTTATTAGGGTTTGATAAATGTTATCGTTGGAGCATCATATTACTTGAATGAATAGGACTAGGCACGCATTAGCAAACTGTCAAGTGTTGTTTGTGATATTTATTTATATCTTATAGTCTGAAATGCCGACACTTACATACTTACAGTATGTCTAATTACTATTAAATGAAACCAGAATAATTTAATCACAATTAGGCTGAAGTCTCGACATGTATTTACGACTGTATAGTTAAACCCTAAATGCACTCGTTGCACGAATTTGGTCTTCTTTCTGGTATCTGTTGTGTTATCATGCTCTCCTGCGCAAATCTTATAAGGATATGGCACGTGCTGCGAGTACGCAAGAAAGACGGATCAGTAAGGTATCCATTGTATATCGCTGTCTCGCTTTCTACGGCTCCAGATGTATAGCGAGATGGTGAGATACGTTGCAACGTGTAAGTGAGTGAGATAGTTCAGGAACAGGTGGAAACGTATACTGAACATTCGATTTTATATTTTATGAATACAAAAATTCGGTGGAACAGGTGGATTATTCAAATTAAAAAAACGGGATTAAGTGCAGCCTAATCTCGTAAAATATCTGATGCTCGCATCTGTTCTAATAAATACGACTCATCTCTACTCGTAATACAACCTCCGCTTAGTTTTGGGACTAGATGGCATTGTGTGTTATATGTCCGAAATATTTAATTTAAAATTTCCGATTATCTCGTCCACCAGTGCGGCGGTTAGCTGTTAGAGATACACCGCTTACTGGCACTCGAAAAAAATAATTAAGCAGATTAATTCATTACTTGTCAGACATTCAAATCAAACTGCCTTAGTGGCGCAGTGGTAGCTTACGCGACTGCTTTCCATGAGGTCTCGGGTTCGAATCCTGGGTCGGACCAAGTGTTTGTAAGATCTACAAATATTTGTTTCGGAGTTTGGGTGTTTTCTATTTATAATATGTATGTATTTACAAAAAAAAAGTATTTATGTATTCATATCAGTTGTCTAGTACCCATAATACAAGCTCCGCTTAGTTTGTAGATGGCGTTGTGTGTTAGACGTCCGAAATATTTATTTATTATTTATTAAATTGTCATGCGTAAGGAGACCCGTTGTTTGTTCAAATCCAAAAACAAATATCATTTTCTACCTGACATCCGTCTAACTCTTCGATATTCTTATTTCATGTAGGTAACTAAGCTTTCAATACATATAAAAGCTAGCCTGACGTTAGCTGCACTAACTTTTTTTTTCGGATTCTTGCAGTGCCATAATGAAACCTATTATATCTAGTACGAGTACCTTTGAACAGATGAACGACTCGCAATCGCAATGCAAAATTGTTTAACTTATTTACTTTGAGTCTTTACATACAAGCATTTATTTTAAATTTACACAGTAAAAAATGAAGTCGCTACTGCTGTCTTTTTGCTTAGATCTTTTAAATTACTTAACAGCATTTAATACAGTTTTCAGCATAAAATAGAGTGATTTAAGAGGAAGGTTATATGTGTAGGTAATCCGACAACTTCAAAGACTTCCATGTGAAGCCAACCCGTGTCGCTAGTAAAAAATATTTTAGCTATTTAATGATAACTATAATTTCTAGATAATCTTATCTTCACTATCATTTAAAAAAAATACTGCCTTTTTATTCTCTAACATATATATTGAAACCTAAACACGTGTACAAGAGAAGTTAGAAATACGTAATTATTTTATAAACTATTGTGTAAATGTATGTAAAATAGTAAATAAAAGTAACAAAAATGTGTAAAACTTTGCTTAGAATATAATTTAGACATTTTGTTACTTGAGCAAAAAAATTGGAAAAGTAAACTGAAATGATGTAAAACAATAGATTGGAAGCAATAGTTCTGTATAAGATTAGCCATAAACGATACGCTAAGTAATATGAAACATATCCTATTGATTTAGTTAGTAATTATTATTGTACTAAGTATGATAAGCTTTAATGAATTTGAACGTAACAATGTAGAAAATAACAAATCATTTACATAAAGACCTTGAATAACGTTAGGGGAAAGCAGAACTAACAAAGGTGCCTGCTCTTTACAAAAGAAAAACATATATATTGAGTTCTAATCAATCCTAATTCTCTGCTTTATAAATATATGATTTTAGTTATTTCCGAAATTCCGAAAACATCAGTCAATGATGCAGCTCCTATAAATAAATAAATAAAAAAAGTAAAAAAAGAATACTCACACATATCCTTAGAAACCAAAACCTGGCTTCGTGTCTGAACACCTTGAATGGATTCATGAGAAATCCCAACATTATCAACACCAGTGCCAACGGATTCACATATGGCGGTATACTCAAACTCGCACTATACACAAAACTTAATATACTGAGAGCCCATACGACTCCAAAAATGGCAGCCAATTCCATCAAATCCTGTTCCGACAGATGATTCCTGGGGTCTAATTCGAAGATAAGTACATGGTTTACTCCTGAAGATCTCCACCCATACACGTTGATTCCGATTAAAAATATAAATTCGACTAATAGGAATGGCCCTCTGTACAATCTGAAGGCTGTTTTGAAGTACTCGATGCCGTTTTCATGGAATAATACTGGAAAAAAAACATAAAAAATTATTCAAAATGCTCACCAACATCTATATGAAGTATGGGTACAGGTTTATAATGAGCAACGTATAAGAGTAGGGTAGACGGTAACGTAAATAAAATAGTATATAATAGCAAAGAAGTAAATAAACGTCTCCTATATTAAAAGGAATATTAAAAAACCTCTCGGAAATATAGTTATAACAGTTTTTCATTTCTATTACTTTTAATGAAATAAATATTCAAATATATTGATCAATTACACAGCCTTAAACAGTGACGTCACAAGTTTGTAGTTAGTACTTTTTTCATGCAAAGCTGTCGTTTTGACAGATGATAAAAAGTAATTAATTTGACTAAGGTGTGTACTACCTTATAGATGCGGTACTGCCACATAGTATGGAAGTCCAATACAACCACAATAGGAGTATAGGGTTTTATAACTGACTATTGGGAGAGCCAGAAGACCTCGACTGCGCTAATTAGATTATTTACTCGCTACAGAATTACTCATAAAGCTCATAAATATCCGAAGTTTTAGTGTTACAACCGGCCTGGGTCTGCACACAGGATCGATATCGAAGGACGAAGGAGAAGCGGATTATTAATCATTTAAAATTATTTAATTGTAACGGTTTGATTTATTTAGCTTTCATACAGGGGCATAAAGTAATTGATGATTTAATGATCGAGTCTGAAGTAAGTGAATAGTTTTGCTTGTATAGTAAACGCATTGTATGTGTGCAGACATAAATTTTCGCCCCTTTAATTGTACTATACAATGGTATGAGCTTGTATTACACTTTAATTGTATGAGCAACTGTTTGAAATGTCAGCAATGTATTTGTGTTGTTTAGGTTTATATGGAAAATGTTGTAATTTTGACCCATGTAAACACAATTTGTTATTAATCATGCTTTTATTACTACGAGACCCTCATAGCTCAGTTACATTTGGTGATTGGAGACAATCACCGTGGGTAATCAACGACGGCGCGGTCTGTACCTAGATGGGTAACCTGGTGGTATGATACCATGAGCGTCTCCGTTATTCGGTGGTCACGTTAAGTGATAACAACCGCACTGAATAGTCCCGGTTGTTATCATAAGATAACAGTCGTGAAGCGTATTAGTTCCGACAAACGCCTAAATTACAACTTAACATCTGCTAAGACAAGTGGTATTATAATCGACCAAGACTTTTTAAGCGACCTCAAAAACTAGATTCAGTATTTTTTTTAACAAAAATATTACAAATCAAATTCTATCATTTTACGTATATGTAATTTAAAATTTGTTTTGAATGGACAGCTGCCGAGATCGTTGACATTCGAAATAGTAGTCGACATATATTTTTACACAATACATACACTTCATTGGATGTTATTTAAAATACTGCCACGATCAAGGTCAGCGTATTTCGAAGTGTTTACAAACATGTGATAATAAACAAAGTATTTATAAATAAATAATGATTGCTAATTCAAACGTATGGGCATTGTATGAATGCTGATACAGCCCACTTATTATCAGACAGACGAGAAATAAAGTTGTAAATGTTGTTTACGCTACGCATAGTATCGATTCAATTTAATGTTTTGTATTTGGCATCTCGCGTTCTTGCAATTCTTTCTTTTGAAAAGATAACTGCCGCATGAGGAATACTTTTTCTTTACAAACCTACATACACGGACATGATGATCACCATAGTGAAGACCTTTTTTTTCGTGTGGAAGCCCCCTCGGGCCTTCACCCCACCGGGGTTTGCGTGTGTAGGTGTGTCGGAATCGAACCGACTAAAACCACACGGTTTGCCACTCTGCGCCTGAGACGGGAGGGATCCGGGAATCGCTTTCTTACGCCATCCGGACCACCACAATGAAGTACTAGACGAAGGACCACACGTTGTCCCATGTAGGGTTAGAACCATAACACTCTACGCAGTAGAAATCGGTCAGGTGACCGCTTAAATCAGTTTTCTAAACTCTGTGAGTTCGTGATAAGGTCGAAACCTTTTCCGACCTCGTGTGTGACACGAGGTTGGAAAAGGTCCAGCGCTAGCGATTTCATATAGAACTCCGGTAATTCACTCACTCATTCAAAAGATCTATGAAACAATTACTTTACATTACGGCAATGGCGTCGGTTTACTATGAGGCCGTAGGGTCAATCCGGCCGAGCCGGAACATAGGTACATGTCGAGACAACTTTCTCACAATACATTATAGGTAGAGTGAAAACAAACAAAATTACCTGTTTCATTGCGCAGTTCATCGAACAAATGAGCCGGTTACAAGTAAATGATAAGTCAAGGTTATTGAAGATTAACTTATATACATATTTTAAGTAAAGAAAGTCTCAAGGGTACATAAGTAACTTTAGCAGTTTATATGACGTGATTTTTGCAAATAAACCACAAAACGTATAAATAACCGCAAGCTACAAGGACGTAAATGTTGTATTATGGTATTACTCGTTTATTATAGTTATAATATTATCTGCGGTCAGTATATGTTAAGTACATTAAGGTTTAGCTATGGCCGTAAAGATTGTTATGTTTGCCGGGTCGTAAAAATCTTTAAGAAAATTTCACCTACCATAAAATGTAATTATGTTTTATGATTTTATAATGTTTACAGTTCGACAAGATTGGGTGTACCAATTATGTTATCAGAGATTTAGGAGAGATTCTATGTTTACAAATCGTGGTGGAAATTGTTAAGCCGAGAGTCATAAGTGCAGTCCCACTGTGATGCTCATATTTGCACAATAGTTCTGCAAACTACGACTGGATCAACTCATTTTATTTTGTCATAACAGGCGTGTAATGTACACAAGCTGACCTACGCAACCTCAATTACATCTCCTGTTGCCCGCAGCGTAATAATTTTCCCCCGTTTTTATAACATTCTCCATTGGTGCTCCGCTCCTATTGGTCTCAGCGTGATTATATATAGCCTGGAACCTTTCTCGATAAAGGAGCTATCTAACACTGAAAGAATTCTTATGATCGTCGAGTAATTCTTGATATGCGTTTACGCAAACAAACTATTCAGCTTTATACGACAGACTTACGAAGAAATACACTAAAGTATTTCACATAGGCGTAAAATAGAAAAATAATGAATTACTAATAATAGACCACACCATTCTAAGAATTCCTAATAGTTACGAATCATATAAAAAGATTAATGTATTTTATCGTTGATTCAATAACAGTAACTCGCAATTCAGAATTGCGTTTGTTATTAATTGAAACTAATAAAACACATACACTATACTAGGATTATTGTTATATTGTGGTTCTATAGTGTCCATATGTATTTTATTCTCTACTAGTCCGGTCCGGCTACACACGGAAGTTTGAAATTCTCGGATTCTCTCTACTACAATATGCACGTATTACACATACAAACCTTGCTCTTAAATCACTCTACCTATTTCCGAAAACTGTATTAGAACCCATTGATTAGTTTAAAAGATCTAACCGAAAAGACAGTACAGGCGACTCCATTTTATACCATGTAAAGATTGGTAATAGACACCTATTTGATTGGTAATAGGCACATTTATACAAACAAATAAATAAATAAATACCGGCTAATCTCTGGTGCTGACTTTCACTGGCTAGCTGATGTTATAAGGAGTTACTTAAAATTGGTGACCTTTTTATTAATCTGTCCCAGGATTCCAACCTTCCTGGGTCGAACAAATGTTCGAATGATCAACAAATATTTGTTTCGGAGTTTGGGTGTCTTCTATGTATAGTATGTATGTATTTACGAAAAAAAGTATTTATATACTCATATCAGTTGTCTAGTACTTATAATACAAGCTCTGCTTAGTTTGGGACTAGACGGCGTTGTGTGTTAGATGTCCGAAATATTTATATATTTTAGGTGAACAAAAAGTGTGAAACTCGCGTCATACTCGTAATTACCGCACTCTTCCTCGACGATACAATCTACTATCGGCAGTCCTGAAATACTACAACGCATTTTTGAGTTTTTAAATCGTATATAAAAAGCTAGATGTGGGTAGTTATTTATTTATTGTAATTCATAGTTTCGTTTTAATTACCTACTGTTTTTTTTTAAATTGAATTATAGTGTATGACGCACGAACAATTTGCATTAAATTGATTTGATTAAAAACAACATGGTATTTACAATTTACATATGTAATAAATAATACAGTTGAAGAGGTTTCTGTTTGTTTGTCTGTGTAAATGAAAAAATCTCTAGAAATATAAGTCTGATTTCAATAATTATTTTTCTTTGAGATAGATCAAGATTGTTCCTGTGATAATAAACAAGTTGCATACAAGGTTTGAAAGTTTGTTTTATAATGTGTCGAGAATCGAACTTCGATCCTTGACATCGCTGTGGACTGGTCCTTTCAACCGGCTGAGCCACTGGAGAACGGTGCATAGCGCAGGTGATATAACGGTAACGGTATAAGCGGTATAATAATCTTTCAACGCTCTTCTGAAAACTGTGGAAGATATTTCGAAACAAAAACGGAAGTATGTAACAGGAAGCCGGGGAAACGCGCTATTTGATTGTCCAATGGCCGTTCCCATTGCTATTAATAACGTAATACACGTACACAAAATCGTAAGCAATGAGAATTCAGTATAGTTTTTTTTTTAAGATATCTTAAGGTCTAAGACAGAAACAGCTTGATTTAAAATGCCTTTAGTATTTGTTTTTCTTATTATCAATAGTTTTTAGCAATACACTAAGGAACATGGATCTCTCCTTGGGGAAGGAAGTTCTGGCTTATACTTATACTACGCGGACCACACGAGTAGGTACTTTTGGAAGTTCTCCTCTTTGCAGTGGTGTTGTCTAGCATAGTTCGTTCCCTTAATCGCCTTTTACGATACCCATGTGATGAATAGGGCTGGTGACACACTGCACATGTGTACTCTTAGTCGGTCACTATACGGAATGTTTATTACACTATAATAAGGGCAACTTGCACAACATAGCTTAAAAACATTCAAGACATACTAAATGCGTTTAAAAAGGTTAAACACAATTATCATCTTGAACAACGATACATTTTTTGTTAAATATGTTTAAGAAACTGTCGAAGTTGAGCATCGAAACTCATCTATTTAGCGGCACTAAATGTGTTTAACACGTGGTTGTGCGCGAGCACTACACTAGGATAGTGCCATCTTGCCCATACTCGCAGGGCTCGTCTTAGCTACACCGGCGCGCGACCCCATAAACATATTTGACTAAATAAATATACCTGCTATCATCATTGTGACTACACGGTTGACCTAGTGGTTTCAGTGGTCGCCACACCACTTCCTACTGCGCCAAGTGTTGTGGGTTCAAATCCTACATGGGACAACACTTTGTGTGATCCATAAATTGTTGTTCTAAGTCTGTACTTTGTGTCCGTTTCATGTATGTTTGTAAAGATCCCCGTGACATTGGAATTTATATTCCTAATGCGGGAGTTGTCTTTTTAAGTCTTTTGCAAGAGTACGCTAAATTTGTTTAAATTAAACGTGTTTATGTGTTTAACTGCATTTAACTAATTTTGCTTAGTAGCTACTTAAGTCGAACGTTGTGCAAGTCGCCCCAAAGCCATTAGACATTCTACAATAAGAAAAATTTAAAGCGATTTTCACTATGCTTCCCGTAAATTGCTATTAAGAAGTAAAAAAATTGCACTTACTAGATAACACTACGGCGATCAACAGCACGATAAATGAACCAGAAAATAATCCAACTTTGAAAGTAGTCCACGGACTCTGCTGTTCACCTAATGGTGGGACTCTTAACTTCTTCATGGCCTTCTGTCGGTCGCCTCCTTCCAGTTCGTTTGTGACTGTAGCCTCCGTGTCGCTGATCAGCCTGTCTATATCCTTGTTTGTGTAGAAGTGTGATGTTTCTACGTGTTCGGCGCGCCATTGTGCGCCGTTGTTCACGTTTAGTAACTGTTGAGAACTGGTTGATCATTACATACATACATACAATTTGTAAGGTTTAATACAATAGAAATAAGATGTGAAGTAAATTCTTGTGGTCTTGTGGATATAGATAATAATAAAAGGCTGATATAAATCCTCCTTTTATTCCTAAGTGGTAGTCCTATATTTTGGTATAGAATGTATTATTTTTTTGTTGTCACTGTATGGTTGGACTTGGTTTAAGGGATTTCCGGATGGTGTAAGAAAGCGGTTCCCGCATCCCTCCCGTCTCAAGCGCTGAGTGGCACACCGTGTGGTTTTAGTCGGTTCGATTCTGACACCCCGCCCCGCCGCAAACCCCGGTGGGGTGAAGGCTCGAGAGGGTTTCCAAAGGTAAAAAAAGTGGTTTAAGCGATCATCGCTCCGCTTTCTAGAGCGTCAAAATGCTACATAGGAAAACACTTTGTGTGATCCACAAATTGTTGTTCCAAGCCTGGGTGTTCTTCGTGTTTCTTGTTTGTTTCATGTATGTTTGTAAAGTCCCCCGCGACAAAGGATATATATGCCGAAAGAGGGAACGTCTTTTAAAAAAGTTATTTCTAAATAGGTAAAAAGTTAAATCTTAAAATAAGTTCCACAAATATTTTTTTATTAGCGTCAGTAAATACTTTTAAGGACACCATTATTGGATCTTCAATAAATTTATTCATTTATTACATCCAGTATCAGGCCTTATAAAGTGCTTGTACCATATAAGAAAAAATATCGAAATCGAACTTGAATTTTTAAAAGGAGTTATCCTCAATATTTAACCTTAACTTCGTTTATATTATTTTGGAAGATAAATAAAAAAAATATAAAGAAAACGATTTTTATACCTAACCAACTAGGCACGATCACCCGGCCTGGTCGGGGGATTTTCCCTTTGTGTTGGAGGGACATGACCCGTTTTTCCACAGAACTTTAGGAAGGAATCGGAATATATGCAATATGTAACCATATGCAGTTAATACATTTAGTTGATACTCGTTATCGTAGTTATCTACCTTTCACTGTCACAACTGAACGAAAAACAACGTATAGTATAACTTTTCTCGATCTTTTCTGTCTTCCGTCTGTCGATCCTGGACATCTAGTTCATCTATATCTAAACACTATCTATATCTAAACTAAACTCCCACAGCTCACTCAAGAAACTCAAATTTAACTCGTAAAATACCTAGACCATTTAATGTCCAATACTAAAAATATAATGGGACTGAAAATAAAACCAATCTAATACAAGCAAAGATCGTAAAACGCACTATTAAGCCCTCACATATTTATCATTTTGTTATTAACTTGAAACAAACAAAGCAGATCTGCAAATAACCGAAGCAGTGCATAGTTTTAATGTTTATAGTTCAACTGCACGTATAGAGTAGTGGCTTAAACGGTTCGTATTGTGCCTGAGGGTTGTGTGTTCGATTTCTATGTGAAACATCACTTTGATCCACAAATTGTTGTTCTGTATTTGTGTTTTCTTTCTGTCCATTGCTTGTATATTTAAATAAAACTAATATTGCGTGCTATTGTGGGTATACTAATGTTATACTTTATGTAAAAAAAACATTTATTTTGTGTTGAAGCGCCGTCTTCCATTAATGATTAAAGTTGAGTTGATGATTAAAGTGACATGAGATTGCCAACAAAACTTTTATCATTGCAGGAACATACAATTTGGCAAAGTCTGATTTTTTTTGTAAAAAGAATAAATTGTCCCATATGACATAGGAAAATGACTCTAACAATTGCTTAAAGTAGCATAAGAAATCATTTCCTTCCTAAGATTGTGTAAAGTTATTTATAACATCGCAACTAGCACAAATATTTGTCCACGATATCGTTTGACCACTGTATATACAGGATAATCCCTAGAAATAGTAATAAAGATATAAAATCTTATCAACATCAAACAAAGCATACCTTATCGTGTTTCTTTAATATTTTTCTGAAGCCTGTGTAATTTAAATTTTGATAGTTTTGTAATAATATAAGACTCAAATAGAATTCGCTGAATGCCAACTTGAGTTCTTGAACTTTTCGCCGAGGCATTGCCTTTTTTATATCGCCTCCTCCTTTTGGTTTTATCGTTTCGAACTGTGATTTGAGTTCGCTCTGTAGCGTGGCGAATTTACGTGTCGCTTCGGCGAGCTTCTCTGCAATTGATAATCACGATATAGATACGTACATTCAGAAAACAAGTTTAATTGAGTTTGTTTCAAATTTATACGCGTTTTTTTTAGTAAATCGTTAATCTGTACTAATTACACATCAAAACAAAAAGATAATACTTCCAATTTTATCGGGTTTTACATCTTCATATTAGATTTTCCTCAATCTATTCATTGTTTATATCTATTGGAGGTATGGGTTTATCACGTAAGTATATAAGTAATGTGTTTAGTATTGCACTGTTCGTCGTTTTATTTTATTTGTCAATATAAAAGCCCTGAAAATGATATCAGGAAACAGCGAAAACATCGTGTCTTTTTACTGTTAGCTTTGCTTGAAACTTCTGTTTTTTTATAACTAACATATCCCTCAAGGTAAATGCAGCGGTACTGAGAATCAAACCCAAGACCACAAATCTCATGGTAAAATAATAAAGAACCAGACAGAAGCCAAGAACAATTTCTGTTTAATGACTAAGTGACTATATGACTAAGAAACGTATTTTCTTTCTATCTTTCTTTTATAAATTTAACCCAAATTTATATTTTCCTAAAAAACAAATTATCATATTGTTACCTGAATAAAATGTGTTGATTTTCTTTAGTTCCTGATCACAATAGTGAAAGAATGACTCATCAAAGTTTGCGAAGTGTCGAGATAACACTTCGGGCTCCACATTCTCTGCAGACGGAGCCTCTTCCACCGTGGTGTATAGCATTGCTTTCATTTCCTGGAAATAAGGTTTTATTAAGTAATACAGCCAATCGAAAAAGCTGTTTAAATGTACTTGAAATAATCTGTCTATCTACCTATACAAATAAAAAAATCTATTACAGAATTGCATATACCCGCATAACTCCGATTGTCAGAACTAAATTGGATAATTCTTCTATTAATGCGTTTGTCATTGCCAGGACAAGGTTTATATAAAAGAAAATTAAGAGAAAACCGAAAGTTTAATATTTTCTTAGTCCGCGACTATACGCTACCAGTGGGAAACTGAAGCCGGCATAAATATTAATACAAGTTTTTTGCAAATTTAGAATATATTCACGAAAAATCATATGGCGGTACGAACTTCACTGGATCAGATAGTTTAAAATAAAAATATATATTTACCCCCTACCATCTTAATCACACTAATATTAATTATACTTAACCAATCATCTCATAACATAAATCATCATCAACAACCCATAATGTCCCATTGCTGGGCTCGGGTCTCTCTCAGGAGTGAGTTAAGGCCATACGTCCCCAAGCTGGCCAAGTGCCGGTTGGGACCTGGCAAGACAACGTTGTTGCTACGTAATCTTACCGTTGGATGTTTTTAAGCCGCTCAAAGGCCTCCAACTAATCTTCACGACTGTCCTATGATAACAAACGGGACCGACTGCTTAACGTGACCTCCGAATCACGGAGACCCTCATGGTAATATGCCACCAGCGGTCACTCATCGAGGTACTGACCGCGCCGTCGTTGCGTAACCTCGGTGATTGTTTCTAATCACCGAGTGCAACTAGGCTACGAACACCTCAAGTAGTGTCCGTGTATATTATATGCCTACCTGGCAGTAGGGAGAGCTGTCCTAAACTTCTTCTGAGCTATAGAGCTGTGGCCCTTCCAAGAGGCTTTGTCTCATCGGCAAAGGCACTTATACCATAGATGCTCGCCAATAGTTCCCAAAATGCTAAGCAAGAATCCATCCTATATATACATATATTAATTATCATCATCATAATATTAATTCTACCTAACCATCATCATCATCATCATCATGAAACTTTGTACTCATATTCTTGGAGGCACTAAAAAAAACATAGAACACTTTTATTAAATGCGGGCGAAAGCTAGTAATACCATATAATTGAATACTATTACATTTACTCCTATTCATACAAGTCATTTAACTATAAGTAATGGTTTTGCTGCCTTATTTTCAGCTTTATAGTTCAGTAATGTTGATAAAGAACCATTGGCTAACTTTTAATAATGTGTATCAATAAGGATTATTTCGTGTGGAAGGAGTTTAGCGTTCCGACCGACAGCATGACAGCATGAATGTTGTAATTTTAGCTGTTGTGTTTTTATTTGTGCTGTCTGTCTTATGTGTGAAGGCAATACTGCACAGTCAAATCCGCCCGTTCATACTGAAATCAGTGGGACTCTATTACCTTGAATGATGATGTATATAACACAATGGATGTACTTCAGATTTTATATACAACATAATAATATTTAAATTTTTGTACTAATAATGATATTTCGGACATCTAACACACAACACCATCTAGTCCCAAACTAAGCAGAGCTTGTATTATGGGTACTAGACAACTGATATAAATACATATATACTTTTTTTTGTTAATACATACATATTATACATAGAAAACACCCAAACTTCGAAAAAAATATTTGCAGATCATACAAACATTTGTTCTCCAACCCAGATTCGAACCCAAGTACTCATGGAGAGCAGTCGCGTTACGCTACCACTGCGCCACCGAGGCAGTCACAGTTACATATATGTATACTCGTTTTCAGGTACACTTTTAATGTAAACCAGAGGTACTAATCACCAGGTTTCAGTACTCAATGAGCTACGCTTTTTACTAAATGCATACAGAAATAACGATTTCTACAACTTTTGTCTATCTGTCTGTCAGTTGGCCTGTCTGTTTGTTTGTTCCGGCTAATCTCTGAAACCGCTGGACCGATTTTAAGGAGTAACTTAGGTTACTTTTTTTATTGTTTGTACCATTACTAACACATTCGTTACCTTTTTTTTTTTACGTGTGGAAACCCCCTTGTGCCTTCGCCCCACCGGGGTTTGCGGCGGGGCGGTGTGTCGGAATCGAACCGACTAAAACCACACGGTATGCCACTCTGCGCCTGAGACGGGAGAGATCCGGGAACCGCCATCCGGACCCCTCCCAGCGCTTGAACACATTGTTACCTATAATAACCTACTACCTACCTAACCTAATAAGTAATACAATAGTATGCTAAAGAGTCTTGCAACTTGCATTTTAGGGGTAATCTTTGTTCAACTGAATTTGAAAATCTTTTTACCAATAGAATTATAGCATTATTTTGCAAGTGTCATATTTTTAACCCAAAACATAAAAAGACTCATAGCAGTTAGATATGCTTAAAAATGTTTAACTCTTGAAGAATTGGGCACTGTTCTACTAATATCATAGGTAAATATTTTAAAGGAACTGTCACATGTCAGTCTTTATTCATATACTCGTAACTTAATTAGTGGATGAGATCGTTTTTTGTTTTTGCGAAAGACGGTCCCCATTTCATGTCATCCACATTTTTTATATTTTTTATCATTAATTCCATCATGACGAAGACTTGAAGACTCGAAGACTTAGAATTGAAGACTTGAAATACTTGACATTGCCAGAAATAGCTGATCCGGCTGATTGCCATTCATCAAAAGAAGAAGAACTTAATTAGTGATAGCCCAGAATATATTGTAGACGGTTTGCAGCCCTCAAGCAATCACAAATTATTTCCTGTATCTAGGTAAAAATGTGATATAGTTTAATAGTTATAAAAATTTTAAATACCTCCTAATGTGGTTGTTAGGTGTATCATAAACATAATACACCTTTGTAATGAGATTTTTAAATACCTCCTAATGTGGTCTTTGGGTGTATCATACACATAATACACCTTTTTATTGAGATTTTTAAATACCTCCTAATGTGGTTGTTAGGTGTATCATACACATAATACACCTTTTTAATGAGATTTTTAAATATCTCTTAATGTGGTTGTTAAGTGTATCATACACATAGTACACCTTTTTTATGAAATTTTAAACACCTCCTGTGATGTGTTTCATTCATCTAAATAAATGTTTGTGTATGTTTATTTGTTTTGTTTGAATATGTTAATAGTGTAAGATGTGGCTAACTTATCAGATAACTTATTATCTTCCCTTTCCCATAAATCGGTGTATGTAAGTTATTATTATATTGTTCTATTCTTTCTGATATATATTTTTCCTGAGGACAGTTTTCATATTGGTGCATACTTTTAAGCCTTAAAAATCCTGTGTCACATATTTTATTAAATAAACAAACTATTACACTAAAAGTGCTATAGAACTATGGTTACACAAACCAGTTTCTATTGCACAAGAGTTATAGAAAAAGTCTAACAATTTTTTTTAAGCAAAATATCAAGAGTTGAATCACAATAGTCACACCTGCCTGTGTAAGTTGTCCTCACACTTCATATTTCTTCCTTAAATTTGGAATAATACATGCCAAATATATAAAAATAAACAATAATTTTTTGAACAAAACTACATATTACCGACTGTGTAAAAACTTTTGATATTTTTTTATAGCTCATGTCACTTAGACCATTATTAGGAATATATTAACACCTGATTCTTAAAATCTGTACAGTAGTTAAGGTGGCTTGATGGAATATACAAACATACACCAAATGCCGAAACATTACCCATCCTTTTGACTTCACCATAGCCGGGTAAAATAATATGAGAACAATGTTTAAATAAGTGGGTAGCCAATGAAATCGATTATTATTGTAAATAAAAAATCAGAGTATGTTAGGAGCAGTATTGGTGTCCAATTTACCTCATAATTGATGTATTGTTTACGCCATTCCGGCGTTATATGAGCACTTAAGTGCTCCGCGAACTTCATCTTAAGACCACGTCGCCTTCAGAATATTCAACACACACTAAAGGTTCCACAATGCTATCGTTACGAACAAAGTTAATTTACTTTGTGATAACTGGAAAGGGTGACCTCATTGCACTAAGTACACATATTTAAGTACACAATGGAATGATACGATATTACTACTCAATTCATGAGCAAATAATTAGTTTTACCGTCTCGATTTTTAACACAAACGAATAATAGGTATTGATTAATGATTACGATTAGCGATACTAACTGACATAAGTGACATTAGACTGTCTAAGGTGTAGACATATTTCAAAATGTATCATTTAGTAATTTCAACAGGATCAGCAATTTCTACTAGAAGATTTTATAGTAAAAAGTAGAAACGACGTGATTAGCCGATTACCATCGCGTACTTGTTTATATCGATTCTTAACATTATCCAAAAAACTAAACCAATCCTAAACATTAATCACATTATTTTGAAATGTTCATTAAGAACTCCATGCTTGCAACTTGCATATTTATACATAATATTTGGACGGTTTTGAAACAATTGTTTAATGGGCAATTTGCTATCATGCCTGCCATCTCAAAATCGTTAATGCTTGACTACCTACATCGAGCAAAGCCAAACGCCATTCATGTAACAGAGTACTGAGCTAAATCGACACAATAAGAAGTGGATTGTTATTTGCTACTGTTTTTAACGATTTTGTAATGAAATCAAATGAATTCGTTTAATTTTGTTAACACTTAGTCGATAGTTCTGTCGCATAGCAAGTCACTATTGGACGACGGTTGACGATTATTGTCAGTTCTGACACATAGTTATCCGTTCAAAATTTTACAATTATGGTGGTTTTGATACTCTTTGGTATGCCATCGTTAGACGTGGCTTCAGCACAGTTGTAGTGGAAACATTACATAAGTCCCTAACAAGAAAAGGGTTGTCGGGCAAGGAAGACAAAAACTTAAATAAAAATACATTTTTAATCTTTTTTCTTTTCTAATGTATCCGTGTTATTGTCTCCCATCGGAAACAACGTCTGGTTTATGTACTCAGGTATAATCCTCGCTACTTTTCTTGGTTCTTTCACTAGAGTTTTTGGACACTGCATTTCAGACCAACTTATAGGTACCATGCTCACACCTTGTGGGGATCCTTCTGCTGTGGCTATAGCAACCCCTAATTCATTTTCTGCTGTTGATAGATGATACCAATGGATCTCGGTCATTGGAAGCTGGAATGAAAGTAAAAAAAAAATACCTAGTTTTTTTTTTTGTTTATTTAGACAACTCCCGCATTAGGAATATACATTCCTGTGTCGCGGGGATCTTTACAAACATACATGAAACGGACACAAAGTACACCCAGACTTAGAACAACAATTTATCGATCACACAAAGTATTGTCCCATGTAGGATTTGAACCCACAACACTTGGCGCAGTAGGAAGCGGTGTGGCGACCACTGAAACCACTAAGCCAATTGTGTACTCGAGTCGATTATATTTGATACATCAACCTTGTATTTTATTTCATAGCAGCAGATCTATTCTCCTTACAAAATTCACTCAAAGTTTAGTTCCGGACTACCCTCGACCACATAAACATAATAAGATATTTCCATAATAAAATATTAGGTACTAAGACTACCAGAAAGCTTTATCAACTTTTAGTCTCAATACAATTGAATTACATTACAGTCAACAATGTTCACTTCTAGAATTGTTGTTGTTCTTCGCTTCACTGCTAGAATACCGCTTATGGCATTTGCGAGACTATTGGAACTGAATTTTGAAACTAAAACTTCTGGTCATGTGACGTGTAAAACTTGAGACCTCTGTGAAGGTACTGGTGCAAACACAGCACAGATAGTACAGATCGATAAGAAATGCATATGACATATACCAATATATATCTTATTACTATGCATCTTCAAAGCATTACAATTTTATTAATAGTTATTAATAGTTTTAAGTTTTCACTTCTATTGGCTATCCTCAACCATAACTACTTTGTATTTTTTATGACAAGATTGTTTTATTTTAAAAGGTACTTACAACTCTTGCTAATATAACATCATTGGGCCTAAAACATTTGTATGGGTCCACTCTATCTTTGTCTGTGGCTTTTATATCTTCTTTTTTTAGTATACCTCTGTATGGTCTTACTAGAACTGAAGGACCAACGCACAATATTACACACTGGACCATTCGGGGATTTACTACAGTTACTTTAGCCGTTACTATGTCTCCGGTTTTAGGCAAAATACTTGGAGTCTTTCCGCTGTCCACTGATACTACTGTGACCTGAAAACACACATAAGCCACTTATATGAGAACTTATTTTAACTTAAAATAACAATACAATGGTAATCTATAATGGTAATCTAGAAGGTCTAGATATTAAATTAAATTACAATTTGAAATATCGAAAACACTATCTTTTTTACTTAATCTCGGAAAGGGCTTTAATGATTTTCATGAAATTTTGTATGCAAGGAGGTTGTTGGGAGTTTATAAATCAAAAGAGATAGGAATAATCTTAAAAATTTACCAAAACAAATCCAAGCAAAGCCCGTCAAACAAGTACTATCTTTTAAATTAGAATTGATTGTTGATCACAACATACTGATATAATCTAGACTAGACTTAAAATGCTGTTTTATTCTAGATAATATAAATAATAAATAAATAAATATTTCGGACATCTAACACACAACGCCATCTAGTCCCAAACTAAGCAGAGCTTGTATTATGGGTACTAGATAACTGATATTAATACATAAATACATTTTTTTTTGTAAATATATACATATTATACATAGAAAACACCCAAACTCCGAAACAAATATTTGCAGATCATACAAACATTTGGTCCGACCCAGAATTCGAACCCGAGACCTCATGGACAGCAGTCGCGTATGCTACCACTGCTCCACCGAGGCAGTCAAATGTACTGTTATAGATTTGGATCCCTTAAGTATTACCTACATTCTTTTTTCAACTAAAACAAATATTATCGTCATCATCATCAGGCTGTTGCAGTCTACTCCTGGATAGGCCTCTCCTATTACAAGCCACTCTGATTTTTATATCTGCTTCTCTTAGACGAACATTTTTGAATGCCAATTCAACATATGTTTGTTTTAGGAAACTCATCTATAGTTGTAGTGACTTGATTGAGCTGAGCTTATACTCTTTAAGTAGAATATCGTCTTTCATACTCAAAAACTTTGTA
Organism: Hyphantria cunea; assembly: GCA_003709505.1. Taxonomy (NCBI): domain Eukaryota; kingdom Metazoa; phylum Arthropoda; class Insecta; order Lepidoptera; family Erebidae; genus Hyphantria; species Hyphantria cunea. The sequence continues at coordinate 304,339 of PKRV01001111.1, forward strand.
GGTCAATAGTAATGAAAGTGGAATGTAGGTTTTATTTATTAAAGGTAATGTATAATCCTGTGGTCACTCATTTTTATAATTATGTGTGTATGTAAGTAGCACACAATATTGTTTTAAAATTTGTATGTTTTTATTAATGGTTGAGTGGATTTGAACATTACTTTACATATATTATGGTAACGGGCTTTAACATACCCTCCATAGTCTGCCTCTCCTTACTTACCCCGTTTTCGTTCTTTTCCATCTTTAATACACCCGCGAAAGAAGCGTAAATGTAACCTCTAAGTTCATAAGTTCCAGGTCCAGCTATGTTGTCTTTGTTTAGCAAACTTAATCGCATACCTGGTATACAGATTTTACCCATTTCGATCATCTTCTCTTTTATTTCTGAGGGTGAAAACATTAATCTTCGTTTTAGAGGTTATGTTAACACCGGATAGACCTTAAGGAAACAAATATTTAAATATGTGTTTAAAACGTATTAACAAAACAATTATTTTAAGAGTATTTACTTTTAATAATAAAAACACAAGAAAACTAACGTGGACCTATCTTTGTTTATAAACACTTAAGATGACACAACGACAACTTGACATGAATGTCACAGAACACGCAAAATGATCCTGGCGCCAGCGAACATGAGTATTCTTCCAATTCTGTAAAGCCTAGCTTATCTCATTGGATTAATTCATACATCAAACATGACCTCAGACAGCAATAATTCTCTCACATAAAAAATTTTCAAAGTGAATATGAAAATAAATGAAAATGAATAAAAGAAATTTAGTAGAATAAATAAATATGGTGTCGAATTTAAAAGATTCGAATTTCACGCCACTTAGTCCAATAAAGTCATAAATAGAGAATAAGTCAGATATACAAACATATAATAATATCAGAAAGTTTTAAAAAGTTGAGCCTGGCCTATAATTATCTGAAGTTTTATCGGAAACTTATAAAACTGGTACTAAATATTTAAAAGTAACTATTTACAATTTATGTTTTCAACAAAACGACTGTCAACGTTCAGATCAAGATTAATTGGTGTACTTTGCATTTGCATTTAAGTAAACTTTATATAATTTTATCGTTCGTACTTATTATTTCAAACACAAGTGCGTTAAACGGCTAGCGGGACTTAGACTGGTCTTCCAAAAATCGTCGTACTTGTTCACAAAACTCTTTTAGTATTACTATTGATTTGCAACTCTAGTTTCGATAGACGTGTCACGTCAGCCGGTTGCCTGACGTTTGATTGTGTGGAGCGATTCTGTTTAGGAGGAAATTTATAAAATATCGCTTTATTTTACTTGGGATAATGCTTACAAAGTTTGAGACTAAGTCGGCCAGGGTGAAAGGTATATCCTTTCATGCCAAGCGGCCATGGGTTCTTGCGAGTTTGCACAATGGTGTGATACAGCTTTGGGACTATCGTATGTGTACATTACTTGAGAAATTTGATGATCATGACGGTCCCGTACGTGGAATTTGTTTCCACCAGCAACAACCGCTTTTTGTGTCCGGTGGTGACGACTATAAGATAAAGGTTTGTAGTTAAAAATATAAGTTCTGAAGTCAATTTTTACGATTTATTTCGTCACTTACATGACACGTATCTGGTTATAGATCACTCTTGATTGGAAGAAATAATTTTAGAGTACAGCCTATTTCGCGTAATGAAATTTCTTGAAAAACTTTGTTTAAGATAGGTATTTTCATAATACATGTAACAATCTACAACCAACTCAAAGAGCCTAATAAATTAATATTAGTCACACTATTTAATAAGAATTCTTATACTATTCCTAAAGTTTTATATAAAATAAAGTTTAATGTTAATTTGTAATATTAAACTTTTGATTTTTTTTAAATTTAAAATATAAAATTTGACCATTCTTATAAGATTAGTAATGGTTTAAACTTTTAAATGAAAACATTTTTGAAATATAAATATTTTGTTTTATTCTCTCTTGAATTTTAATTATATTTATAGGTTTCAAATCTTGTTGTCAAAAATTCTTTCGGTCATTAGACTTCAAATATGACATAAAATTTGTATAGCCTATGACACTCAAACCACTATTAAGAACATATTGGCACTTCATTCATTAAAATCAGTTCAGTAGTTATGGTGCTATAGTGGAACACAGACTGTCTGAACTATTCATCTATCTGTCAATTTTGGCTTTGCTGTAGATGCAGTTGTAGGTAGATAGCAATTTAAACTGCCCAACTAGGCCACAGACTGGTCAAAAAGGACTTATTTGTGGGAAACCTTGCAATGTTATAGAATAATAATAATAAATCTCCTTATTGTACACTCCATAATTAAGTACATAACATAAAGCTAGGTAGGTTGGTAGTACAATTGGTGGCTTTATTGCTCAACGGCAATCTCTTCCAGGCAACTGTGGAATGTCCAAACAATCGGAAAGACTATGAATGAGGATGAACTTGACAGCTTATAGTGGATGATTGCTCAATAGTGTGTAATAGCAAAGCTTTTATCAACAAAATAATTTATTATTTAAATGTTATGTTTTATATTTGTAACACAGTTGAAACTACTGATAAATTCCTGTTTCCAGAGAAATGCCTATGAGCTGACCCATTTTCCGAGTTGTTTTTTTAATAATGTGCTATTAAAATAAATTTTTACTTATATTCTCTGTTATATAGATGACACAATACTAAACATCTGTGTAAATTAATAAGCGTAAACGTGTAATGTTTTGCAAAAGCATGAAAAAACATTTCTTATTTGTATTACAGGTTTGGAATTATAAGCAGAGAAGATGTTTGTTTACACTGCTAGGTCACTTGGACTACGTTCGTACAACATATTTTCATCACGAGTATCCGTGGATTTTAAGTGCCTCAGATGATCAGGTTCGTACATGTTTTATGGTAAAAATCCTACAGGCAATAGTTCTGCACTATTTTCAACTTTAAAGCAAGAAGTAAAAAGATACTATAAAGTGCTATAGTAACTATAAAGATCAAAATAACACAAGCATTATATAACTTGAAGCATTGGTTCTATGTTATGTGTTGTTGAACTTTGATGCAATAAGTGTAAAGTTAAAAATAACTTAGAACTATTGCTTAACATTAAAAACGTTTATGAATAAGGCTGCTACAGTGACACCGATTTGGAGATTATTATTATATTCCTAAGCTGTCCTTAGAGATTTTTAATAACAATTCATTATACTTATTACTTTTATAGTATTTATGAGAAATTATCTTTTTATTATTACTGTGTTTTTGTATAAGGAAATGCTTATACAGTTTCATTGTTTTTTTTATCACCGGATGCATACTTTTAAGATTTAATACAATATCAGATCCAGATAATCCAGTTCCTTTTTTATTGATATTGTTATAATGACCATAGATAATCTACAGTCACTGCTATTCACTTTCTGTAGGATTTATACTACCTATTTTTTACAAGTACAATATTGTAATAATCTTTTTTTGTTTCAGACAATTAGAATTTGGAACTGGCAATCTAGACAATGTATAAGTGTTCTTACGGGACATAATCACTATGTAATGTGTGCACAATTCCACCCTACCGAAGATTTGTTAGTATCGGCTTCTTTGGACCAGTCTGTAAGAGTATGGGACTTCTCAGGCCTAAGGAAGAAGAGTGTGGCGCCGGGGCCTACGGGACTCGCCGAGCATTTGAGGAACCCACAGGCCACAGATCTATTTGGACAGGTACAATTTTGACATTTAGTAAGAATTTAATAATATAATGAAAATTTGGATTTATTAATTAAGTTACCTTAAGTAATATAATACATACAATAGCAAAAATTTCATTTTTTAGAGTTAGTTTCTTGTTCGCTTGTGAAGACATTTGTATTCATTTTTTTTTTAAATTAAATATATACATTTAATTAAAAAAAAAATGGCTTATTGTATCTACTTGGCATTGTTAACTAGATTCCATTAATAAATTTTTAAATTTTATAATATTCATTGAAGCTTTTTTTTACCTTTAAATTAGTGAAATAGCAGATCATAATGTATGTCATCAAAATAAATTAACTGTGATGTTATTTAATTGTAGTAGGAAATGTTTATCTATGGTACAGTTTTCAACCTTTGACTGCTCTTATATCATACCAAATATGTTTGTAATAATTATTTTCATGGGAATAACACGATCACTTATTTAAAGGTATTATATACCTCTGATTTGCCTGACTTTTGACCAGGTTGTACTAGCCGTGGTCACAGGCTGACTAATTATTATACCATGAAATGTCAGTATTTGAAAGGTAGCAAATATGTTCTGTATTTTTCTAGTTTATTTTAACACTGTAAGTGGGAAGGAGACACACCCCTTTTTATATTTCAGGATATATTCAGATATCGAAGGCACGGTTGGGCTAGTGGCTTAAGCCGTCAAACGCCGCTTTCTACCCAATTATTGTGGGTTCAAATCCCACATGGGACAACACTTTGTGTGATCCACAAACTGAATCTGGGTGTTTTTTTATGTCTGTTTCATGTATGTTTATAAAGTCCCCTGCGACACATGATGTATACTCCTAATGAGAGAGTGGTCTGAAAAATTATAACAAGCAAACAATATTACATATAGATGTATCAATATTCATGTTATAGCATTAATATCTATGTATTTATAGATGTTATAACACACGACCAATGTTGCTGAAAGCAACTGATTTTGCAGGCCGATGCTGTTGTTAAACACGTGTTGGAGGGGCACGACAGAGGCGTGAACTGGGCCTCCTTCCACCCCACACTGCCCCTCATCGTATCTGGAGCTGACGACCGCCAGGTCAAACTGTGGAGAATGAACGACGCTAAGGTATCAAGTGTCTTGGACTAACAGGAATGCTTGGTTTTTGGTTCAGAATCTATTTGGGTATTCATGTCTCTTCATTGTCATGTTTAGGAATTTACAGTTACTACACCCGTATTGTTAGGTGGTCTCCGGTTGTTGTACAGTTCTTGAACGAAGACAAATGACAAAAAATATTTCGAGACATCATAGTCATATTTTTCAGTGAAAAGGACTCCGCACTTATGTATAGATGATGACGTGTATATTTGCTTTAAATTGTTTGTATAAATACATGCAAAGGTAGAAACAAATGAATGCAATTTGTGTTGCATGACCATATTTTAATTGTGTCAGTATCGGTTTTGAGTTTTTTTTCTCACTAACTACTTTTTTACTAACTAATCACAGAAGGGTTTTTGGTCGCGTGTTATAGAGGCTTATTCTCTTTAATTTCAATGTTATTATTACTCAAAGGCTTCAAATATAAGAGCTAAATTTGAGTTTGTGTCTCAGTATACATATTCAAAAGGCAGTAGAGCCATACTGATTTTAACACAAACGAGCCAGCTCGACCGAAGCCATAATACCCTCTCACTGAAGACCAACCTAAAACGACAGCATTCGTGCTGTCGTATTTCTTTGTCTATTAGTGATTGCGAGAACGGAGGCCCAATGGTGCAGAAGCATCTAAATAGGTCGCCAAAATATGGGTCACCATGATGCAATTAATGCATTGCATTCACAATGGGTATGATGATCACTACTCTTGGATTCTGAAAGAAAGAATATTATTTATTCTGACATACACAGGACAATATATGGTTTTAAGCAGACATAAAATAGAAAATAGCAAGGTATTATTTTGCCCTGTGCGCTGCCAGAAAAGGCTTCTATCTCAGCATACTGCTGTAGCCAGTATGAATCTGGTCATGCTTTCCATGAGGCAGAGTAGAGTCAGTCTTTGTTAGTCTCATTTTTTTTTAAGACCATGTTCATTGCGATTTCTCTTCTTTATCTACAAAAATTTCAAGATTTATTGTACATAAACAAGTTTTTCAAATTTCCTTTGGTGTGGTCTGAGGTTCAACTATGCATCACTTACCTTGATTTATTTGATTCTGCTTGAAAGCTTGGGTATTATTTTCAGGACATTTTGGTTCTAAGATTGTATGTATTATCTAATGTTTATGTCAATAAATGGTACAGGTAATGGTACATACAGGTCATTAATTATAATTTCATTTTGGTAAGTTCATTTTTTTTTTTTATCTTCAATTTTTTTTTGTAAATATTCACATTTGAACAGATCTGAGATTAGTGCGCCCTACTACTGGTATCCTTATTAATGTCACCAAATTATCCATATAAAGGTTGTCTATAAGAGATCGCCATGAGCGATAAGACCGCCAATTGTCACATTTCTATGTTGTAATTCTTTTTTTTTTCTATATGTTAAGTGTGTAAAATAACGATAAATAGAAAAAATAAAAATAAAAATTTTATCCGTTAATCAGAAAAGATTTTTTTTAAATAACTTCACTAATTATAATTTTCTTTTTGAAGTTTAATGAGAATATCTTTATTCACAAACTAGTAAGCATAAGGGAATGAGACCTCTTGTAGAATGTGTCATAGGATTATAATTTTTGTTCCTTCCAATTCTACAGGGCATTTTTGTAACTCGAAAAGGCAAAAATGAATCGATAAAAAAAGGAATGAGTCTACATTGTCATTTTTATAATGATTTAGTTTTATATAAGACACAAGTGAAAACTTTCAGGTTTCGTGTTTTGAATTGAAAAAAATATTTATGAGCAATCACAATTTAACCTGGAAATAAAACACATTGTTGTAAACTTATCCAGCGAAAAACACGTTGTACCTATTTCTAGCTTATTGTACAAATTTATAAGAAAATAGGTAGGTTTTGTTTATTATACTGTAACTCTTTACTCACTGTCAAAATTATTCAGGCCTGGGAAGTAGACACGTGCCGAGGCCACTACAACAACGTGTCGTGCGTGCTGTTCCACGCCCGGCACGAGCTCATCTTGTCCAACGGCGAGGACAGATTCATCAGAGTGTGGGACCTGACCAAGAGAACTTGCTTGCACTCCTTCAAGAGAGAAGATGAGAGGCAAGTTCTATATTCAATTTACAAATACATTCAATTTATAAATAGTTCGACTTAATTTTTTCAAAAATAGATCCTGACCAATGAAGTGTCCAGGCATTGTACTAAACGTTAATTTCTTCAAACCTGATAGGTCAGTGGGCGCAGCTTAATCAGTGTGTCACTATTTTCTTAAAGCGAATGGATTAAAAGCCTTTTGGTGCCCAAATAATTATGGTAGTTCATTGATCACAGATACATAGTTAAGATAAAGAAAACTGTCGTCTGAACTATGTGTATCGACTTACAAAGCCCGGAGAGCCGATGATTCAGAAGACGCAAGGCCTAATAATGGAGAACCATCTCAATAGGCCGCCATAGTGTGCGTTATCATGTCACATTGTCTTCATTCGCAATGAGTATGGTGACCACTCATCTTTTCCTAGCTGGGTGTAGACACTGGCATTCCCAAATATGCATATATATTTTTTTTTACTGTGACTTTTTTATTGGCACCAACAGCAGTATGTGAAAAATGATTTTTTTTACAGGTACTGGGTGTTAGCATCACATCCAAGCCTGAATCTGTTTGCAGCTGGTCACGACGCTGGCATGATACTGTTCAAGTTGCAGCGAGAGCGTCCAGCTTACGCTGTGCACAACAATACGCTCTTCTATATTAAGGATAGGTAAACCAATATGTACTTTCATAGTGTTATATTTTCAAAATTTACTGCCACATTGGTCTAGCGGTTGATATATACGACTGCCAACCAAGAGGTCTCGGGTTCGAATCCCGGGTCGGGCCAAATGTGTTATTGTGTTTTTCTGATTATAGAAATACTTGATAACAGCTCGGAGTTTGGAAGTTGGGGTCTGAACCCCCGTGCCTCGGAGAACTCGTGTCGGTTAACTGTCCCATCGGATGAGAGAAAGGGAACAGAACGTGCACCTGTGTTTGCGCACACACTAGTGCACTATAATATCTCCTGCGTAGTTGGCTGGTCACCGTTGAGACTGGCCACCGTGGTCGTAATCGGCTAGGAGATAGGTGATATTTTCAAATATGAATGTTAACATAAATAACTATACATCACGTTAGTATGTACATCATATTGATTGCCTCAGTGGAGCATTTGTAGTGACTGAATGCTACTGTGCTTGAGGACTCGAGTTGGATTCCCGGGTTGGATCAAATGTTTGTATTATCTGCAAATATTGGTTTCGGTGTGGAAGGAACCCACTTCAATGTAAATTTTAGATATATATATTCTATCAGTTAATCTTTTCAATTAATTTGACTACACGGTTGGCCTAGTGGTTTCAGTGGTCGCCACACCACTTCCTACTGCGCCAAGTGTTGTGGGTTCAAATCCTACATGGGACAACACTTTGTGTGATCCATTAATTGTTGTTCTAAGTCTGGGTGTACTTTGTGTCCGTTTCATGTATGTTTGTAAAAATCCCCGCGACACAGGAATGTATATTCCTAATGCGGGAGTTGTCATTTNAAAAAAAAAAAAAAAAAAAAAAAAAAAAAGAAAGAGAAATCTGTCTTTCACAGTACAAGCACCACTTTTTTTTAAGCTAGATGGCGTTGAGTGTCATATGTTCAAAATATTTTTTTATTACACTATTTCAATAGCATTTCTTTACAGACAACTTCGCAAGTTGGATATGACTACAAATCGAGTGACGCCAGTTATGCAGATCAAGGGTGGTGGCAGGAACCAGCCCTACAGGTAATATCATTGGTAATGATTTGTAAAAAAGTTTATTAGCTTATATAGGAACTCCTCTAGTCAACCCACATGTTATATGCATATTTTTATTCAAGTATTTTTTATTTTTTTTTATTTTTATTTTATTTATTTATTTTTGAAGAAGGCTTACAGACTAATAAACATAATTATGGTTAATTCAAATAGGTGATCAAATTGCTAACAACAAGCCTCCATATATAGGTAATCATGTATGTCAATGAACTATTTGCTATCGAAGTATTTGAATAACATTTTTTTAATGAATTACTTTTATTACTTAAATTATTTATTTTTTCTTAACAAACAACAAAGATTTGCATATGTTAATATTCTTATAATTCTGCAAATATTATAGTTGATTATATATTATTATATAGAACAAAATTAATAAAAAGAATGTAATGAAATTTGATATCTCAGTATATTATCTGGTTGTCTGGAAGAAATCGCCGAGAGCGATAAGACCGCCATTTGTTATACATACTTTGTGACTGTTCCTATTGTACCGTTTCTTACTATGTGTATACAATAAAGACAAATAAATAGAAAATAAATAAAAATTATCATGGTTTGCCTGTAAGAGATTGCCTTCGGGCAATAAGGCCGCCTATTGTACTTCTTAGCTTTAAGTTACATTTAGAAGTAATATGGTGTATAAAAAGCGATTATTATTATTAAAGTCATGAAGCTTACACAAAACATCTACTATTATAGATAAATAGACCTCATTTCTTACAGAAATTCAATATCTTACTAGAGTAGATATTCTGCTGTATAAACTTCTCTTACAAGTTATTATCATTCTTCTTTCAGTATGTCTTTGAACCACGCTGAAATGTGTGTGCTAGTGAACTGGCGAGTAGGCGACAACAGCTCATACGAACTGTACTCCGCCCCTAAGGACGGTAGCGACGCTCCCACCTCTGAACCAGCGAGGGGCACCGGTACCACAGCCGTCTGGGTTGCCAGGAATAGATTCGCGTCCTTGGAGAAGAATAATCAGGTAACATCCTAAGACGCGCTACGACTCTATACTCCTTGAACCCCGATTATACAAATCAGAAGACCAACGTGTCTTCTTTTGTTGGTGATTGCGAGACCGGAGGCCCGGAGACAGTGTAGGGTCACCATGCTGCATGGTCTACATTCGCAAAATGAGTATGGTGACCATACTCTTGGATTCTACTCATGCATTATATTAAGCAGAGTAAAGTCGCTTTGCCAGGCTCATATATATTTACTCTACAACATATATAAAAAAAACTCTGTTCGAACTAAGAAAATAGTGACGCATCGATCTAGCTTTGGTACGAAACCATACAATCTAGGAACTTGACTTCTTATCCAGGAAGCAAGTGTTATGCGTCGGCTCTCTATAATCGCCAACGCCTCTATTTTCTTGTATTATTGGATTATTTTGTTTTGATTAATAATAATAAATATTTCGGACATCTAACACACAACGCCATCTAGTCCCAAACTAAGCAAAACTTGTACAATAGGTACTAGAAAACTGATATTAATACATATATACTTTTTTTTTGTAAATACATACATATTATACATAGAAAACATCCAAACTCCGAAACAAATATTTGCAGATCATACAAACATTTGGTCCGACCCGGGATTCGAACCCGAGACCTCACGGACAGCAGTCGCGTAATTTACCACTGCGCCACGGAGACAGTCGACTAGCGACTTAAGTTCCCATAAATTTGTTAATTTTGTAATAACGGTTACGTTTGTCGAATGGCGACTTGCTTGATTGATCGCGGGGCGGAGCTTAGTCGATTCGTCACTATTTTTTTAACGTAAACGGGCTATAATATTTTATACAGAAAAGTTTTATAGTAATAATTATGTGTGTCAATTTGTATCGATCATACACAACTGGGAGTATTGTTAAAGTGCATGACATTGGGTGTAATCTACAGTTGGTGATAAAGAATTTGAAGAATGAAGTATCAAAGAAGATATCTACGCCTACTTGCGAAGAAATTATGTACGCGGGTACGGGCATGCTCCTGCTTCGTGAGCCTGATTGCGTGCAGCTGTTGGATGTTCAACAGAAACGGACCATCGCTTCTGTAAGTTATACCGTCTTATGTCGTTAGGTTTTATTTAGTTACAATACAAAATTCATTCAATGTACAAAAAAGCTAAAACTCTTGCAGTACTATTTGAATAGGAAATGGAAAGAAAATTATTTTTAGCGGAGTGTGTACTGTTTAAAGCGTTGTTGGTTAGTTAGATCTGTATCTAAACATACACATTAAATGATTAAAAAATGATATATATAAAATAACTAGTAACTTTTTCCCGCTTTCCGTCCGTCTGTATGGCAGCTATCGTGGTTAAAAGTAGCATAAGACTTTCTTCGAAAATCAATGTATCTCAATTTCAATTTTCATTTAAAATCAGTGCAACGGTTTAACCGTGAAAGTATAACAAACAATTATACAGAAGAGTTAATGTCAAATTTATAATATTAGTATCGTATAGTTATTTAGTATCTCAAGGTCTAAATTTGTTGTTATTATGTTTTACCTCCATTACCAATCTCATGTTTTTTCTGCATCGCCCAATCCGTAACCAAAAGTTGAGGTATTAAGTCCGCCGATACATAAACTTGTATATGATAAAAACATCAACAGCTTTTAAAAGTTTATTGTTGAATGTAAGCCGCCGAATGTAATGTGTAGGCCGCTACTCACAAAGAAGGTTTTAGTTTTATTAACAAATTAGCTGATCCACACAACCTCCTTTACGTAGCGTAATAATATTCCCGCGTTTTTGTATCGTTTTCCATTGATACCCCATTCCTATTGGTCTTAGAGTGATGATATACAGCCTTAAAGCCTTCCTCGATAAATGGGCTGTCGAACACTGATAATTTTTCAAACCGGACCTGTAGTTCCTGAGATTAACACGTTCAAACTCTTCAGTTTTATATAGATATAGATAAAAATATGAAATAAAGCTTTAACTAGTCACTAAATATTACCATAATTTACAGGTAAAAATCGCAAAATGCCGCTACGCCATTTGGAACGCAGACATGTCTCTAGTTGCTCTGTTAGGCAAGCACACCGTGACGATCTGCACCAAGAAACTGGAACAGCTGTGCTGTGTGACCGAAGGAGCCAGAGTGAAGTCTGGTGCCTTCGATGACTCCACCCCGCAGCCTGTGTTTATATACACCACTGCTAATCATATCAAATACTGCTGCAAAGATGGGTAAGTTACAACAACAACAACAACAACCCATAATGTCCCACTGCTGGGCTCGGGTCTCCTCTCAAGAGAGGGTTAAGGCCATACGTCCCCACGCTGGCCAAGTGCGGGTTGGGGACTGGTAAGAATACGTTGTGGCTACGTAAATCTTGCCGTTGGATGTTTTTAAGCCGCCCGAAGGCCTCCAACTAAGCTTCACGACTGTTATCGTATGATAACAACCGGGACCGACTGCTTAACGTGACCTCCGAATCACGGAGACGCTCATGGTAACATGCCACTAGCGGTCACCCATCCAGGTACTGACCGCGCCATCGTTGCTTACCCTCGGTGATTGTTTCTAATCACCGAGTGCAACTGGGCTATGAGCGCCTCTTAAGTAGATGGGTAAGTTCTGTATCGCAAATTTCATTTTTAAACTCGTGGGAGAACCATAGACTAAAGTTATTTATCGTAAATTTTATTTGTGAATTCATGGGAGAATCATAAACTAAAATTATTCTTCCTAAATTTATTTTTGTAAATTCATGGGAGAATCATAAACTAAAATTGTTCATCCTAAATTTTATTTGTAAATTCGTGGGAGAACCATAGACTGAAGTTATTTATCGTAAATTTTATTTGTGAATTCGTGAGAGAACCATGGACTAAAGAATATTTTTAATTGCCTTATTAAATGAAAGTAACCTAGGTACTGGATATGCCTTGAGAGTCGACACTCAGAAATATTAAAAATACTTTACGGTAAAGGTAAGGTAAGCTAGAAAATGGTTCCTGTTATTGTTATCACAGCGGTGGCAAAATAACTAGCTTATATATTTCGATATGGACGCAAAACCATATGTGCTTTATAACAGATAATTTAAAAATTACAATTCATTAATATTAGTGCTACAAAAGCGCCAGAAACCTTAATTTTCATGTTGAAAGGTACCTCATATTCATTGTCAGACACAAATTTATTTGATGACGATAAGAAAAATGGTAGGGCACACATAATAACTTAGATTTTGACATAAAGTATTTGTTCCACAGTGACTTCGGTATAATTCGTACGTTGGACGTGCCCGTGTACGCAGTGAAGGTGTTGGCGAGTGAGAGCGGCGCGCGGGTTGTATGCCTCGACAGGGAGTGCAAACCTAAGGTGCTGAACATCGATCCCACAGAGTACAGGTAATTTCATTAACATTATAACAATAACAAATGGTTTTATTATGTCTTTCATACAGAACAGCTACAAACACTGCCCCTCTATATATAAACCACGTCCACTCCCTAACCAATCTGCTTTCGTTAGAAAATACTAGGTCCAATAGTCTATCATGCGTGTTTTCACACACTATTACACTGTCTTACATTTGTGTTATCTAAAGTATCAAGAAATTTGGTGATATACTGACAACTACAATTATGGACGGTCAATTTGCCCTCGCTATCTTTTGCTAACCAAAGTACCTCGCTTCCGGAGTTCAAAGTCACAGAATAAAATATTAAGTCGTAAACTAAGTGCTATATGACCGGGTGGTAATTGAGCTAATTGATAACATAAGTTAGCTAAATCTCCGCTCTTACTTTTTATAACATCAGCTACTTATCATTGAAAGTCTTGTCAAACTTTCGCGACTGATGTCCATGAGGTCTCGGATTTTTTTTTTTTTATATTTAAGCTGCCAAAATGACTCTGCCCTGCTTGATGGAAAGCACGAGCAGAATCCAAGAGTGGTGGTCACCATCCTCAATGCGAAAAAGAACAATGCAGCATGGTGACCCACACTATGGCGGCCTGGGGGGAAGGGGGATGGTGAGGGGGATAGGGGGCATTGGATTGGGGTATGGGCCTCCGGTATCCTCACTCACGCGATGAAACACAGCGTAAGCGCTGATCACACCGATTTTTTGTGAGGCCGTGGTATCACTCCGGTCGAGCCGGCCCATTCATGCCGAAGCGTGGCTCTCCCACGGTATAAATTATTTGAATCCTGGGTCGGGACAAATGTTTGTATGATTTACAAATATTTGTTTCGGAGTTTGAGTGTTTTCTATGTATAGTATGTATGTATTTATTAATATAATGCACAAAGTGACTCTACTCTGTCTTATGGAAAGCATAAGAAGAATCCAAGAGTAGTGGACACCATATTCATGAAGCATGGTGACCCATACCATATTATAGCTTTTATATGTTACTTGTTTTTGATATATTGCCAGATCTGTATATTTTGATACATTTTTTCTTACAAAATGCACCTACATCTTGTCTTCTCTGCGTCACCCGATGGTTGACTGGTAGAGAATGCCTTAGGCATTAAGTCCGCCAATGCATGTAAAGTGCATGATCTATTAAATAAATAAATAAATATTGAGATGATGTTGGATCATTGGGCCTCCGGTCTCGCACTCATCAATGAATGACAGCACAAGTGCTGTTGTTTTAGGTTGACCTTCTGTGAGAGGGTAGTATGGTCCCCGGTCGAGGATATACCTTAAGCCTACCTATCTAGTGATCATGAATATCATTGCTATGTTTGTTTGCAGGTTCAAGCTGGCGCTGGTGACCCGCCAGTATGACCAGGTGTTGCACATGGTTCGGACCGCCAAACTAGTCGGTCAGAGCATCATCGCCTATCTCCAAGAGAAAGGTAATAAGTCATAGTTGTTTGTGTTACAATATATGTATTATATTTTTATCTCCTCTTTCAATCAATCAATCTCAAGACGGTTTTAATATTTCCTGGGACTTCCCGAGTGTCGTAGCTCGGTGTGGGTCACTGCTTTTGATCCTGGTGTATAGGAGTTACAGTAGTGGGCGGGATTAGTCCCAGTAACACAAAAAAAAACAAAAATACATGTGTGATGTCACTGTTTCCTAGCCAGTAGAGGAAATTGATGGTGATAATAAAAATGTAATATTTATGAATTAACGAGAATTACAGACCGTTGTTAAAGGGTCCAAGTGAACTGTTGTATTGATGGCTAGCTGAGACCCGCGGTGTTACCCGCGATTGTTGTTGTTGTAAAACGAAGTTCAAAGAAAATTGAGCATTCAGAAGTTGTGTTATTTATTTTTAAATTTTAATTTTAGACTGCGATAGGCCAATAATTACGACACAACGAAGTACGTTAGGGTATTAAAATAAAGAAGTTAATATTAAAGTAAAAATAATTTTATTTTTTTAACAGACTTCAAAAAAGAGCCGGTTCTCCATTCAACTATTTTTTTATGTTTGTTACCTCAGAACTTTTGACTGGTTGAAACGATTTTGATAATTCTCTATTTATTTGAAAGCTGGTGCTTCCCGTGTGGTCCCATTTCAATTTGGTCCAGTTCTTGTTGTCGGTTTTTTGTTGTTTTGTTATAATCTTTTCTATCATTTATTATAATAACTCTAGTATTTCAATTGTATTTCATTCTCCATGTTCTTTGTGCAGGCTACCCTGAAGTGGCGCTACACTTCGTGAAGGACGCTCGCACGCGGCTGGCGCTGGCTCTGCAGTGCGGCAATATCGACGTGGCTTTGGAAGCCGCCAAGAGTTTGGACGAACCAGCCGCCTGGGACAAACTGGCCAAAGCCGCGTTGGCTACCGGTAATCATCAGGTATGGTTGACAAAATAAGTTAATATATCTAAAATCAAATGAAAATTCAAATCAAAGTCTTATCTTTAAGTTTTAAAATGAAGTTTTTATTTTAGATACTTACGAATGAGCTTACTCATGCATTTAGTTGAAGAGCAACATTTTTTTGATGTATCAAGAAAAATGTAAACATATGATTTTGATTTCAAAAATATAATAATAATAATAATAACTATAACTTCATCAGACAAAAGATTCCCTACTATAAGTATAAACCCGACACAATACTAGAAAACAGAACTTGTAAAATTTATTGGGACAGAACAATCTTAACAGATAAAACCATTCATTACAACCGTCCAGATATAACTGTTCACGACAAATCCAATAAAGCCATTTACATTATAGACATAGCAATCCCAAACAGCCATAATCTTCAGTCTACTATTTCAGAAAAACTCTCAAAATACCAAGATCTGGCAATAGAACTCAAAACCCAATGGAAAGTCCACACAGTACATATAGTTCCAATAGTTCTTTCATCAACTGGCATAGTACCTAAAACTCTCACCCAAAATCTTGAATTACTTCACATGCCGCCACACTCTATTTATCTGCTCCAAAAAGCCACCATACTCAATACCTGCCGCATTACTCGTAAATTTCTAACATCCTCATCTATATCATCCACCTACTCAATTTAACGTTTCATGCTTGGCTTAGGCCCGCATAACACGTATATTACCCCTCAAAAAAGGGAGATAAATGAAAAATCAAAATAATAATAATATTTATTTATTACTCTTTCACAAAGGTAAGTACAGGTAATACAGTACAATGCTGAGCAATGCGTAACAATTATTCCTTTGCGAGTGTGTAAGATTACGCCAACTTGTTCACAACAATGACAATTCATTTGTCATTCAAGTATTTCATCGTAACCTATAACATTTTAACACAAAGATCTTAAAACGTGGGAAGTTAAAATCTTATTGTTGTATTAGTACCAGCTAAATAATTACAAAAATAGTCCTTACCTACAACGCAGTACAAAAGTACCATACAAAGTTGCCATTGAACTTTAATGATTTGCCTTTATTGTTTTTGATTATATAAAACATAACTGCATACATCTAAACAAATATACAAAAGAGTGTACTCCTTCTTAAAAGGCCGGCAACGCACTTGTGACGCTTCTGGTATTGCGGGTGTCCATGGGCGGCGGTAATCGCTTACCATCAGGCGATACGTCTGCTCGTTTGACACCTATATCATAAAAAAATGAAATTGGAGTATCTGTTTGTATTATTGAAATAACCCCTTTTACTAAATTCACATGGATATACGGTACATATACTAAAATATCATTTTTTTCAATTATTGTCTGTCTACTTGTATGTTTGTTTGGCTAATCTCTGGAACGGCTGGACCGACTTTGACGGTACTTACACTGGCAAATAGCTAACGATGTAAGGAGTAAAGTAGGTTACTTTTTTTAGACTAGCTTCGCCTCGCTCGTGATGAAAATCTAAGTAAACAGATAGCGGAAGCGACTTCATATTATATTATGTAAGATTGTTTTAAATTTCAGATAGTAGAAATGTGCTACCAACGCACGAAGAACTTCGACAAGCTATCCTTCCTCTACCTGATCACCGGCAACTTGGACAAACTACGGAAGATGATGAAGATCGCAGAGATCCGCAAGGATGTATCGGCGCAGTTCCAGGGTTCCTTACTCTTGGGTGATGTTAAGGAGAACATACGGCTCCTGAAGAACGCTGGACAGGTCAGTGCATTACTATGTTAGAAATAATAAAGGATATTAAGGAAAATCTTTAAATAAATATACAGGGTTAGGTAAAATGATTATTATAAACCAAGAGATTCGTTCTAGATACAAAAAAAAAAAGATTTTTACTTTCAAAAATGATTTTAACAGCTTAGGAAGGTTTATTATTTTTGACTGTACGGTTGGCCTAGTGGTTTAAGTAGTCGCCACACCGCTTCCTGCTGCGCCAAGTGTTGTGGGTTCAAATCCTACATGGGACAACACTTTGTGTGATCCATAAATTGTTGTTCTAAGTCTGGGTGTACTTTGTGTCCGTTTCATGTATGTTTGTAAAGTCCCCCGCGACACAGATATGTATATTCCTAATGCGGGAGTTGTCTTTTTAAAAGATAATAAAGATAATTCTGAGATTTTGAAATAGTTATGTTAAAATTAGGCTTAGCAGATTTTATAAGCTGATTTAAGTGCAAGTGCATACAGTCGAATGCTTAGGTAATTCGATGTTAAGTAATACTTAGTGATTATATACCAAAGGCATGCGAAACTGTATTGTATGCTTGTTTTGATCAGCTTTTTTCACCTCTAACTCTATTAACTCTGCCACTAACTGCTACTAACTAACTCTATTTGATTTATAGCTTCTCAATCAACAACCCATAATGTCCCACTGCTAAGCTCGGGTCTCCTCTCAGGAGAGGGTTTAATTTTTTTATAGCTTCTAAAATGATAAAATAACCTGGCAAATGGTTATTTAAATAATACATTTTTATGGGATATTAGAACTTCGCATTTGAAGACTTAGGAACAAAAAGAATTGATTAAGAAACAAGACTTATGTAAATAATAAAAGTAACTATGTTCAGACATTTTAACACACAACGCCATCTAGTCCCAAACTAAGCAGAGCAGAGAGGGTACTAGACAACTGATATTAATACTTATATACTTATTTTTTTGTAAATACATACATATTATACATAGAAAACACTCAAACTCCGAAACAAATATTTGCAGATCATACAAACATTTGGTCCGTCTCAGGAATCGAACCCGAGACCCCTTGCACAACAGTCGCATTCGCTACCACTGCGCCACAGAGGCAGTCAAAATGTAATGATAAACTCGTTATTACAGTTGTCCCTCGCTTACCTGACGGCCATCAATCACAAACAACTAGATGAGGCGGATCAGCTGAAGACTATGCTGGAAGCCGCAGATCTACCGATCCCCGAGGCCAACCCCGACGCAGAGCTGATCCGCCCCCCGCTGCCAGTCCACGCTGCTCAACCTAACTGGCCTTTATTGGCTGTCTCCAAGTATGTAACCCTTGATGCTTAGCGTGTAGATTGTACGACCGTTATGCCACTAGAAATAAGCAAGTTTTTTTTATATAATTCCCTTTTGTTAGTTGGCATAGTGGCTTAAACGGTTGCCACGCCGCTTTATACTGCGCTAAGTGTTGTAGGTTCAAATTGTAAATGCGATAACAGTTTGTGTAATACGTAAATTGTTTGCGATTTTTGTACGATTGTGATACAGGAGTGGGCAAACACAGACGTATCGCCTGATGGTAAGTGATAGCCGCCGCTCAGGGACACCCGCAACTCCAGAGGCGTTGCGCCTTGCCGGACTTTGAGAGATAGGGAGAGGGTATGGGGGAAGGGTTGGAATATGGGCCACTGGTATCCTCACTCACTAGGTCACACCAGTTTCTTGTGAGGCCATGGTAAAACTTCGGTCGAGACGACCTATTCTTGCCCGAAGCGTGGCTCTGTCACGGTAAATACGGGAGTTGTCTTAAAAAAAATAACATGGTGTGTTGTTCCAGGAGTTTCTTCGAGGTGGCGAGCGGAGCGGCCGCAGGTCCTGGCGTAGCGGCCGCCGCGCTTACCGACGAACCGCTCGAAGCAGCTGGAGCCTGGGGCGATGATGACGACGTCCTCGAAGAAAACAAGGTTCCTATCTACTTTTATCACTCTCTCTTGGCATAGAGAAGAAGCCACGTGGGAACGATTTTAATGAAAAAAAAAACAAGTTATAAGAAGCTCTGGAACCTTTAAATTCCTACAATTTTTTTTTTTTTTTTATATATATTTGAGCTGCCAAAATGACTCTGCCCTGCCTGATGGAAAGCATGAGCAGAATCCAAGAGTGGTAGCCACCATCCTCAATGCGAAAAAGAACAATTCAGCATGGTGACCCACACTATGGCGGCTTGGGGGGAAAGGGGATGGTGAGGGGGATAGGGGGCGTTGGATTGGGGTATGGGCCTCCGGTATCCTCACTCACTCGATGAAACACAGCGTAAGCGCTGTTTCACACCGGTTTTCTGTGAGGCCGTGGTATCACTCCGGTCGAGCCGGCCCATTCATGCCGAAGCGTGGCTCTCCCACGGTAAATACAATAGTGCACGGTCATTTGTTAGTTAAATTACACCCTGATGTTGAAGACCAATTTAAAATGGCAAAATTCGTGCTGTAGTGTTTCGTTGGCGAGAGATCAAAGACCCAATGGTGCACAAGCATCTTAATAGGCCGCCATAGTACGGTTCACTGTACTGCATTGTTGCATTTGCAGTGAGTATGATGACATGCTTTCCATCAGGCAGAACAAAGTCACTTTGGCAAGCTCATACAAAAAAAAAACTACTTAACTATACGTCGATTGGTATCTTAGGAAAAAAGATTCTAAAACATCTTGGCAATGGATTTTACGTTTTCTGATATAGATGAAATGTGTTCTTAGTAATTAAAATTTACATTATTAACAGGTTGAAGGCGAAGAAGGTGATGAGGTGATGGAAGATGCCTGTGATGACGGAGGTTGGGATGTCGGTGATGAGGACTTGGAGCTTCCTGAAGAGTTAACGCCTGTGTCTGGTAAGTGATCGCAGCATAGTTTTCTATGCCGAAAATAGTAGGAAACGAACCTAAATATAAATAGTATACTAAAACCTCTTTGATTAGGAGTGGCCTATAATATGCAGCAGTGTATAATGTAATAATGCATTATGTGGATAGGGTAGATGACAGTTTACTCAAATTAATTGCTTTTTAGCATCTGTCACAATGATAACTTTGTATGAAAAAATGTACTAAATACAGACTTGTGACGTCAGTTTTAACTCTAAAACATAAAGAAACATTGAAACATATTTTGAGTACTCACACAAAATTTGTTTCAATGTTTATTTGATTAAAAAATGTAAAATAATAAAAAATGAAAAGCTGTAATAATTATATTTTCCGAGATATTTTGCAATATTCGTTTGAATGAAATAAGCTTCGGTATTTATTAACGATTTAGTCCACAATACTTAGAAAGAAAATAGAGTGAGTTGAAAGAAGATTTAGAGGCAGTGATCTTGGGCTAAATACTGGTGAAAAGTGAATGTTTGTGAATATTATACATCTTTTGTGTTAGCTATCGTTGTAACCATGTTCTGAGTATAAGCAAAAGGTCAGATCAGTTGTAAGAAGCTCTAGGACCTTTAAATTCCTATGACATTGTTCTTTTTTTAAAGTGTGAGCAGCCTAAGTGACTCCACTCTGTGTGATGGAAAGCATGAGCAGAATCTAATAGTGGTCACCATATTCATTGCGAATGCATACTATGCAACAATGCACCATGGTGACCTACTTTGTGGTTGAGTTACGATTTGATTTCAAATTCTTTTGATCTTCCTTATGTATATTACAGTTCCATAAAAACAGTATAGTTAAGTGTTAGTGTGTACACGCACACCACTGTAATTCCTGTACACCAGGATCAACAGCAGTGGCCAAGGAACTCAGTGTGAGTTAGGAAGTCTTAGAAAAAATTAAACTGTCTTGGAACCCGCAACAAAATTATTCAGAAGAGGAGTTGTATAGTAAGTGTGTGAGATGTGCAATAAAGTGTGTGTGTGTGTTCAGCGGACATAGATGGCGGGGCGGAGGCCGCGGCGTACTTCGTGGCGCCGACGCGCGGAGTCCCCGTGGCGCTGGGCGGCAAGCTGCGAACTGCCCACGACCACGTCGCTACCGGACAGTTCGAGATCGCCTTACGGTATCTACCTATTGCTTATTATAATTTAAATATACTAATAGTATACAAGTAAACAGTTTTACAGTGTGGAGGGATCTTGAGGAGGCCTATGTCACAAGACAGCCAGACAAATGTTAATTTATATACATACAGAAAATAGGAAAAAAGTTTATATAGTATAATTAAATATAGTTAGCATAGTCTTATATTATATCACATAATGTGCAAAGGTCAGAGTAATTAAAGGCTATTTTTATTTATTTTATTTTTTTAAACAGTTTTACTTCGAGTGACTGAGATTACTGGAGATTAGGCTCTCTTATACCATATACGTGTACGTTACGAATGAACGTACGTACGAACGTACATGTATTGTTTTCATCTGTTAACTATTCATGATTATATCGATAAAAAGTGAAATTTAATTAATCTGTATTATTAAATTGATGCATCAAGAGCCATATCACTTTATATTGTAAAAAAAATGAAATATTTTGATGTATCATAAAATAAGGATTGAAAATTTAAAATTCAACACTAATATCTGTATCTTAACACCAACATGCTGCTAAAATTTTGATGTTTTTCAGGTTACTGAATGAACAAGTAGGCATAGTGAACTTCGAGCCATACTTAGACCTGTTCACGTCCATGTACGGGCGCGCCCGCGTCACGTTCAGCGCTCTGACGTCACTCCCACCCTTGAACGCACACTTACACCGCAACTGGAAGGAAGCTAGCGGAAAGGACCTCTTGCCGATTATATGTAAGTTTGATATAACACTTTATTGATGGTCTTCAATTTGAAGTGACTACGAACGCCGGCTGCACCCACGGAAAAGCATGACTGATTGTCACGTTCCGCATCCGTTCCGTTTTACCGTGGGAGAGCCACGCTTCGGCATGAATGGGCCGGCTCGACCGGGGTGATACCACGGCCTCACAGAAAACCGGTGTGAAACAGCGCTTACGCTGTGTTTCATCGAGTGAGTGAGGATACCGGAGGCCCATACCCCAATCCAACGCCCCCTATCCCCCTCACCATCCCCCTTCCCCCCAGGCCACCACTCTTGGATTCTGCTCATGCTTTCCATCAGGCAGGGCAGAGTCATTTTGGCAGATTAAATATTAAAAAAAAAAAAGCCTGAGCCGAGCGCGCAAGCGAGAGCGCGGAGAAACCGATAGAGAGGCCACATTGCCTCTAGGCCTAAGCGTTCGGCTTTTGACGCATATTTCTCACACGAAAATTTCTTAATTACTAGTATCTTTCATTAAACGTCAAAACGAAAGATGATATTTATTTTTAATAGATTTCAAAAAAGGACGAGTTTCTCATTCCGAGTGAATATTTTTTTATAGCTGTTGCTTTCTGTGTGGTCCCATTTCAATTTGGTCAAGTTCTTGAAGTCGTTTTTTTTTAATTTTCTTTATGGATCATAACAGTAATAATGCATGGTCTGCAGGTCTTAAACTGAACGAGTTAGTGAACCAACTGCAGCAGTGCTACCAGCTGACGACGGCGGGCAAGTTCACGGAGGCGACGGAACGACTCCAGCGCATCGCTCAGTGCATCCCGCTTCTGCATGTTGACACCAAGCCGGACCTCACCGAGGCACAGCAACTCCTCGCCATCGCCAAGGAATACCTGCTGGGGTTGCAGATGGAGACTGCCAGGAAAGGTGAGAGCAGCTGCCTGGTTAACATTCTTACCGACATCAGCCGAGATTCCTCGAATACTGATTTTGCCGAATGACGAATATTCGGCAAGGCTCTCGACTGAAACCGCAAATATTCGGCAGCAGAATACTCGTGATTTTTTTGGTCAAAAGTATTCTCATGTTCACTTTGTTACTTACAACTCCTGCTTCTGTAATCACGAATTACCCGTTTATTGTGTCGAAAAAGTGATCTTCTCTATATATTTTACACCTTTTTTTAATTTTATCTAAAACTTGTATTACCGTGCCATGAGAGCACGTTAAGCCATCAAAGAGATCACGGTTGCCATATTAACATATATGTATAGCATATATATATATATATATATACATAATACGACCTATACATAAAATGTGCGATAACAGTCTTATCTATAGAACTTCGATAGAGCCCGGATTTGAATTTGATCCGATTTTAATTTATGACATTACTTTTACAGCTATGCCGAAAAACACACTCGAAGAACAGAAACGCACATGCGAGATGGCTGCTTACTTCACACACTGCAAGCTGCAGCCTGTCCACCAGATATTAACCTTAAGAACAGCTCTCAACATGTTCTTCAAGCTCAAGAACTTCAGAACAGCTGCCTCGTTCGCCAGACGACTACTCGAGTTAGGGCCCAGGCCAGAAGTCGCTCAGCAAGCTAGAAAGATCCTACAGGCATGCGAAAAGACCCTCACAGATGAACACCAGTTACTCTATGACGAACATAATCCGTTTAATATCTGTGGTATAAGCTATAAACCTATATATAGAGGCAAACCAGAAGAAAAATGTTCTCTGTGCGGTGCCAGCTTTTTGCCTGAACACAAGGGCAAACTTTGCCCAGTGTGTGGGGTCGCTGAAATAGGCAAAGACGTATTGGGACTTAGAATTTGCCCTCTACAATTCCAGAGATAAATAATAATATGTTTACGATTTATACTAATGAAATTACTGTGTAAGATTATAGAATTAAACTATTGTATCACGTTTGTTTGGTAATAATTTATTTTTTTAGTGTTACAATATACAAGCTAAGCTAACGTTTATATGTACTATACTTCTGCTGGTTTTGGTTCTGGTGTCCTGGAAAGAAATAGAATAAAGCATATAAAATGCAATAAAACTAGAACGTATATGTACTAAACTTGCGTACGTTGATACCTTTCCCGTAAGATATGTCATTTTTTTAGTGCAAATTAAATTATACAGTTCGCTGCTGATCACATGGGTCTCCTTAGAAAGGTGGTTTTAGCCCACCATACCACACTGGCCAGACGGGTTGGAATCGAGTTCTTTTCAAGTTTTCTTTCCGTTTGTAATCCGTAACTACACGGAGTCCGTCATCACACATCGTCCGTCTCCACAAGGAGTGAAAAGTCCGACTCCACAAAGAGTGAAAAGTCCGACTCCACAAAGAATGAACAGTCCGACTCCACAAAGAGTGAAAAGTCCGACTCCACAAAGAGTGAAAAGTCCGACTCCACTAAGAGTGAAAAGTCTGTCTCCACAAAAAGTGAAAAGTCCGATTCCACAAAGAGTGATATAATGGTATCTACATGATTACCTGTTGTTGAGCATATCTTGTATTTCGTCAAATGTCTTCCCCTTGGTTTCCGGGAGCAACGTAGCTGAGAATATGAACCCGATCCCGCAGCATACAGCCAGGATCCAGAAAGCTGTGTATATGCCGTATGACGCCGCTACGTCGCGGAAGAATCTGAAAAAATACGTATTATGTAATAACCATTATTTATAAGGTTTACTAAAAGAATTATATCCAACTAGATTTTGTCCTCAGTTTAGTTTCTGTCATAATAAATCATTTGACTGCCTGTGTGGCACAGTGGTAGCGTATGCAACTGCTGTGCTTGAGATCTCGAGTTTGATTTCCGGGTTTGACCAAATGTTTGTATGATTTGAAAGTATTTTATTTGTTTCGGAGTTAGAGTGTTTTCTAGGTTTAATACAATTGTTTGAACGAAAATAAGTATATATGTATTTATATCAGTTGTCTAGTACCCATAAGGCAAGCTCTGCTCAGTTTGGGGCTAGATGGCATTGTGTATTATCGAAATATTAAAATGTTCCTCGATACCAAGAATTTACAAATTTGGTCTAGCTTTTTCAGCATGAAGCAATCTTTGAAAATTTTGAAAGAGTGAGTGAGGATACCGAAGGCTCATACCCCAACCCCTGCCCGCATCATACTCCCCATCCCCCAAAGGCCGGCAACTCACTTGTGACGCCTCTGGTGTTGCGGGTGTCCATGGACGGCGGTAATCGCTTACCACCAGGCGAAACGTCTGCGTTTACCCCTTTACCAAAAAAATGCATATTTATTATTCCCAATTAGATGTAGTTTAATAGTTACCTTGTCCATACGAATCCAGCCAGCCAACACATGAAGGAACAGATACCGCCAGCGAGATATTTGGTTTTGACCGGGAACATCTCCGCCACCAGGATCCAAGGTACAGGGCCCACACCTGCGTAGGAGAAGGTTCAAATATTAAGTAAAATTTAAACTTTTAGTATTACAAGAGAAAGAATGTGTGACATACATCTTTTTGGCATCAGACCTTAGATCTAAAACATTTCTACAGCAATATAAATGCTTCAAAAAAGTCCTATTTGCTCAAATTTTGACATGATATGTATATATAATCATGTCAAAATCACCTCTTCATATATCTATATTTGGATTGGATATCTATTATTGGATTCTAATGGAATTACAATGTTTTACAAGGAAATGTGTTAGGGTATATAGAAATACACCTACAATCCAACTTAAATTTATTTTGAAACAGACAGCCCTTCGGTTGTGTGTTGTGTTGCACTGAGCCGCGAGTGACGTCGCGGGCTGAAGCTAGGCTTAATCAAAGTAGTCTTAAGTTAATCCTTATATCATCAGCATTCTGCATATGTTCATCAGACATCAGAGGCGTCACAAGTGCGTTGCCTTTAGGGGATGGGGAGGGGAATGGGGGAGGGATTGATGGTTTGGGCATCCAGTAGCGCAAGCGCTGTTTCACACCGATTTCTGTGACGCCGTGGTATCACTCCTATCGAGCCGACCCATTCATATAGCGTGGCTCTCCCACGGTAAAACGGTTGTTTAGTAAAAAGCTGTGAATTTTAAATTACATACAGACACTTCTTGTACAGATTAGTATAGTTATGACTCACCCAGAGTGAAGAGCACCATGTACACGATGAGACATAAGAGTGGTAAGAAGGCGACCGAAGACACATCCACCTTGAAGTACGAGTCGATTAGCGCGTATACGCCTATCAGCGTCTGTCAGGCAATAAAACATTAAAAATTCAACTATACGTTTCATGAATGCAGAATATGTGCATTTTTTTTTAAATATTAGCAACCATAATGACTACTCTACCTGATGGAAAACAAAAGTAGAATCCAAGAGTGGTGACACAAACTAAGGCGGCCTAGTGAGACAATTTTCGATTCTGTTTATGCTTTTCAATAGGAACATTAAAGTAACTTTGGCAGGCCCATAAACAAAAAAAAAAACTGCGTAATGAGATGCTTTTTCACGCCAAGCTTAAAGGACCCGGAGTGAACTGAACACCCATATCCTTCACGTGCTCAAAATAGCAAAGAGGAACTGATTTTTTTGATGTGGTAACACTCGTGTGCATACATACACGGTTAAGTTTATTTGTTGTGTAGGAGACGGGTCACCCTGCATCCCAAGAGCCAGTCGCGTATAGGTCTTCCTTCCCCGGAATCTGTAGGAAGTCTTCTTCAGGCTCTCACTTATTTAGTAAAAACGAATAAAACGATGGTCCCTATTATTATATTGTACCTTTTGTACATGGTCATTTAATTCGTGTATTATTGAAGTGAAACTTCTTTAGGCGCATGATGGTAAATTTTTTACAAATGTAACGTCACGCAAGTATGCAACGGAAGTGTCGAAAAAGAGAGAGAGAGCGATCGAGACCGATTGAGAGAGAGTAAGACAGGGCGAACGTAGCATGAAGCAACTAGCGATGGAGTGAGAGTAGGGAGCAAGCAAGTGAGAGAGATCGAGAGAA
The DNA here is from genome assembly GCA_003709505.1 of Hyphantria cunea. NCBI lineage: Eukaryota > Metazoa > Arthropoda > Insecta > Lepidoptera > Erebidae > Hyphantria > Hyphantria cunea. The sequence continues at coordinate 331,442 of PKRV01001111.1, forward strand.
AAAGTGAGATAGAGCGATTGTCGTATCACGCACAGTGCCATGGAGCGAGAGGTGGGAGAGAGCTAAGAATTTTCACTTCTGACATGTGTACTTTGTACGCACGCACTTTTTTTTATGTACCTAAACTGTATTATCTAGTCCCACTAATTTTATAAACGCAAAAATTTGTATGGATGGATATTTGTTACTCTTTCACGTAAAAAATTCTTAACGGATTTGGATGAAACTTTACAGTAATATAGCTGATACATCAGAATTACACATAGGCTACTATTTGCCGCGATAACTGACATATACGCGTGCGAAGCTGCGGGCATAAACTAGTGTGCAATAAAGATTATTTTAATCTATTGTCAATTTCGAATTTCGAGAAAGACTACTTTTCGGTAGAGCAGTTTAAATAAATAAAATAATACATAAAAATTTCCGATATTTAACACACAACGCCATCTAGTTCCAAACTACGCAGAGCTTGTATTATGGGTACTAGACAACTGATATAATACTTATATACTTTTTTTTTGTAAATACATACATATCATACATAGAAATGATGTTTTAATGATAAATAAATAATTAAAAGAATGTCGATGTTCAAATTTTGACATTATTGTTGAGTACAATAGGGACCATCGAAAAGAATTGCTTTGCACCAATTTATTGCAGAGCCAATCACTTCGGTCAAGATCAATCCAACCAGTATGTATTGAATCACGAGCCTTCTACTTGAGATAATGACTACACTATTAAAATCATGCCACTCTCTCTATATGAGGAGTTGGAAGAACATCTTCAAACCATACTTACAAGGAATATTGTCAGTCCAAGCGAGGTTGTCCACATCAGTAACTTCCTTCCAAGACGGTCTACCACGAGAGGAGTTACACAACTTGTAACCACCTGAAAAGAATAAAGAAGTTGATTGTGTTTTCTAACTTGTAATTATTATACATACACTCCAATACCCCAAGGGATGGGTAGAGTAGCAAGCTTCCGCATTGTATCAACTAGAAATCTGTAAGTAGTTCTCAAAGGAAAGCTAAATTTGCTTTTTCATTTCCGTATTTACTATTTTTTTTATAAGTATATATCCAAAATCGCCAGGGAATTTACGAATATTCATTCAAACGGATACAAACAACACGTGGACTCGGAACAATAATTCGTGGATCATCATCATCATCAGCCTATCGCAGTCCACTGCTGGACATAGGCCTCTCCAATTTCACGCGACTTAGTTCGATCTATGGCATCCAGCTCCTGCCATCCGTCCCGCGCAAATCATCGCTCCACCTGGCCTGTGGACGTCCTACACTACGTTCGCCGAGAGGGGGTCTCCACTCAAGAACACAATATATTTTGCCGTGTTTGGATGGAACTCCACACTTTATGCATCATGCATACGTCTTTGCCGATAGAGCAGGGTGTGTCAGAGGCACCGGCCGCGGCGCTTACTGAAGGGCGCTACGGTTACTGAAGGGCGCTAGAGTTACAATTGCACGAGCGCTTCACGGGCTAGAGATTCTTCTGCTAAATAGGAACCAGCAAGGTGATCGTTTGCAATGCGCTATTCCGAAAATAAATGCTGCGCTGTGTTTCACCGAGTGAGTCAGGACCAGGCCAATACCCCAACCCCTATCCCTCTCCCATCCCTCAAAGGACGGCAACGCATTTGTGACGCCTCTGGTGTTGTGGCTGTCCATGGGCAACGGTACTCCCTTACCATCAGGCGACAAAAATAAAACAAATATAGTGGATTACCTGAACGACTCCCATAATGATGGTACCGTCTGATGGCGAGAGCGTGGTGCCCACTTTAGCGAGCAGCTCCTCCATGTAGAACAGAAGGACGTCGATACCAGACAGCTGGAGTAACATCGCCAGGAATACGCAGATACCTGAAAAATTACAGAGAGGTTTTTAAAAAAAAAATGATTCTAAAGAGGCTGTTGGAAAAAGTTCCTCAGAATTAGGTACCTATGGATACATATTTCTTTTTCCCTATGAACTATTCAATAGAAAACATATTCATACTGTGTGTGCGGCGGGTGTTTGTTGCGTGTTGCGGCTCGATCGATTTTGATGTTTTTTTTGCCAATTTGGTGGGTATTAGATTGTGAAATAATTATTTACCCCACTTTTGTTTGCTCAACAAGTACATAATTTCTTTTTTCTAAAAAAATATTCCTATAATATTGAAAACTAAAAAGTAGTAGGTACATAATACATTAACTCTTGCATTTTTTTGTGAAGGCCAATAGTAATTGTAGATAGAGAGATGAGATATCAATACTAGAAAAAACCTTATCTATACCTAACGCTTTGACATTGCCCCTCGTCGCCCACAGGTCTTGTATCTTGGGCTCCTCCTTGAACTCTCTGGCGACTATCGCCTGCAGACCTTCAAGCTCTGCCTGAACACCTTCCTTGTTAGTACCGCGAAGACTCTGTAATACTTTGGACGCCTCTTCAATGTTACCTGGTGAAAATGAACAAAAATATAATAAATAATAAATAAATACTCCAGACATCTAACACACAACGCTATCTAGTCCCAAACTAAGCGGAGCTTGTACTATGGGTACTAGACAACTGATATGAATACATAAATACTTTTTTTTTGTAAATACATACATATTATACATAGAAAACATCCAAACCCCGAAACAAATATTTGCAGATCATACAAACACTAGGTCCGACCCAGAATTCGAACCCGAGACCTCACGGACAGCAGTCGCGTAAGCTACCACTGCGCCACAGAGGCAGTTAAATCTTTTGTTATACAGTCTTATCTTGTGATACAGGTATAGTTCGGCCTGTCTTCGCTAGATGGCATAGGGTATCAGAAAGACAAAGTTGTTTAACTGTCACCATTTCTTTAAATCTAGACTTTAACATTATTAAGGAGATTTAGGGCCAGTTGGAACTGTTATTGATAAAGTTTCAGATAGTAATGGCATTTAACAGTATTTATTTAACAGATTAAGGGTACTGATTTGTGTTTGTCTATTTGAAATATATTGTCTGTGTCCAAGGCTTGTGAAACTGAAATCTGCAGTTATCTGGCAAAGAAGTAAAAATTTGCCAATCAGGGACTTTATCAGAGATTGAAGAAATTGGCTCTTAATCAGCTAATATTACCTTTATATACGAGATAAAATGGCGTCTCTGGTATAAACCATGTGCAAGGTATATAGAACAGTGAGAGGATTCCACCGGTGGCTGTCAGCCCCCAGTACGTGGTGAATGGTCCAATAGCATACGCTAGCAAAAAGCCGATGTTGATGAAGAGCAAGAAGAACGCGCTGAGAGCTCCACGAATTTTGTCCTGAATAAGAAATTGATAGAATTATTGTGTTATATGCATCTACATCCTCTTAGGTGCTTTGAAGATCTACTACATGATAATAAATATCTTCTTACAATTTTTAATTTTATAATAAATATCTTCTTACAATCTTTGTACATCTTTTTTTTAACTAGAAGCAGGTAGTAAAAATTAGTTTACAAAATATAGCTGATACATAAATGATATAGGTACGCATTTAATAACAACGATTTCACTTTTATGCTTAAACTTCCTGATTTCCGATTGAGCTGAAATTTTAAATATACCCTTAGTTCTGATGACAATGCAATTGTTTTTAATATAAAGTTTAATATAAATATTATTATCAATCCAAAATGGCCGCCGTAACAAAACGGCGGCGTACATATTTCTGATCAAACCACCCAATATGGCTATCAAATATCTTAAAGTTATTGTTTTTATTAACAAGTAATAAAAGCTTGTATTTAAAAAATATAATTAATCACTTGTTTTTCAAAAACAAAATAAACACACCAAAACTAACAGTAATAGCTAATCTCGATGTGAAAAACTGGTACCTGCTTAAAACTTAACTTGATATTTTTAATATATATAATTATTCTATATTTTGTTCTGTTTTCCGTGGGTTGTCAGATTAAGAATACAGAATGTTACCACCCTTATTTATACCATAGGTGTCTTAGGGCAAAACTTTCTTTCAAAGATATGGTCTATGTCCAGCAAGCTGATCATTATCGATGTCTTGTCTTACCTCAGCAATTTCTCCAATATAAATCGGTACAGTTGCAAACTGCATGCCCGTAGCACATCCCCACATGATCCTGGCGACGTATAACGTCTCCAAGTTAGTGGTGACGCCTGCCAGAAGCCACCCCAGTAGCAAAGGAATGTTGGAGCCCATGATTATCCAGCGCCGCCCGATGTGACGAGACAGAGGCACTGTGATTAGAGGACCTGGAAGTGAAAAGATCATTAAAGTCCCTTTTTAAATAAAAAAAGCATTTTAAACAGCGATACTGATCCATACATTTTAATAATACTTAGAAATAGGAAACTAGAACTGGAATTGAGGGGCTCCTAGCTAGCTCTAAGTAACCCTGTAGTTAAGCATATTGCAAAGTTAAGCAATACTAGCCAGGAAATTCTTTGTACAGAACTTGGATATCGTCATACGGCGATATCGAAGTCAGAGCTCCACAAATAATCCAAGTATTAACTTCGACGATACAGGTTCAATGGCAGTTGCGCTAGTACGTAAAAAGTCGAAGCAAATCCATATCGTAGTAAACTGATTAGTTACCGGCACTGAGGTGACTCCGACCTAAACCTCAGAGGATGAAGATGTGATGTATGTATAGGTAAATACGAATTGTTTTCTTTTTTTACCCAATAACCCTCCTAGCACGAGCAGTGAGGCTATCCAGGACTCCTCCTGAAGCGTGGGCTCCCGCGGCAGTGGAGAGTTGGTGTGCAGTTGTGGAAGAACTGGGGACGTCCACCCCATCGACATGCCCGTACACAGGCTGCCGTAACTTGCTGCAACAGAAGAAGGTGGTTTGAAAAACTGTACTAAACACTCTGGAATGCTTGGTATAGTACCTGTGGCCTGTAGGCCAGAATTTCCTTTGTAAGTTGAGGTATACTTCTAGCAGTAGACTATTATAAACTATTGATAGTGGTAAAAATGAGATTTTTTGTAAAAATTTTACCAACTACTACTAATGATAATAATAATGATGATAATATAATATGTAGTTACTAGTTTTTAACTGCCTAGCCGTTATTTTTCAAAGACTTTTAAAGCAGGAGGATCTATTCCATTGAATTAACTTCCTTTGTGGGTAACATTTTGTTTGTTCAGGAATGCTGTATACTGATGAAAATAAATCATCTTTTAAATATCAACGTCTTATTTTAATGCGTATTATAAAGTAACATATAACATTTATATATTTTAAGTGGGTTACTTAAAATACAAAAAGTTGCTATAAAAAAAATTCTTTCCTGCCACTGCCCGTCATATTATTTGCTTAGTTACACTTTTTATTACTCAAGACCGACTGAACCGATTTGGCCGAAAATTGGTGATACCTAACTTAGAACCAGGAGACGGACATAGGAAACTTTTTAAATAGCCTTTTTTTGCACCGCGGCGATTGTTGTTGTACCGCGGGTAGCAACGCGGGGCTCAGCTAGCTTGTTATATTTATTGTATTGCGTACTAGTTTAGGCACTTTTATTTAATTCCTATCATTGTATGTATATGTAGGCAACGTCATAGAGACAACAATAAAAGTGTGCGAAGGAGGATGATGAAATATAAAGGGAAAGAGGCAACTCCTTCCACCTACCACAAATTAATTTAGGATAAGAATAGAAAAAGAAAGGATTAAGAAGTCCGTGTGGTGTTGGTTTAATAATTTAAAGTGTCACCATCCCTATTCGTCCCATTATGGGTGTCGTAAGAGGCGACGAATGGAACAAACTACACAGTGTGGGGGAACGGGTGTCATGGCCCTCCAACACAAAGGGAGGATCCTTCGACCAGGCGAGGTGATCATGCCTGGTGGGCCACTTCCCATTGGTTGATGTTGGGACATTGTATATATGATAATCGGCGCGAGAACTTCTATTGCGCGATTCAGGATTGATAGTTTCTTTGTACACAACGTTACTCCGGAGTTCAGTGTATCTTCGGTAGATGGCGCTGTCGTGTGTTTTTGTTGCCGCTGTGTTTGGAAGTCGCTATAACAGCACAACATCACGGCATAAAGAGAAAAGTTTAAAACAAACCTGTACCAACCCGACTGGCTGGCGTGGTATAGTAGGCTTAAACCTTCTTTTGAAGGAGAGGTTTAACTCCAGCAGATAATGATAATGATGACTGCATTGCATTTTGAATATGTCATATGCCTTCTATGTACGGCTTACAATTTCAACTTAACAAGCGTCTGATTTACCAGTAACTTGAACCTACATTTTATTACTTTATTTAATTTATATTTAGCTTAAGTCCGTAGACTTAAGATTATTATTATTATTTTTTTTATCATAACCTCTCTATATTTAAATCAACAGACAACACCTAAATATGCTAAATAAGTATAATAATAATATAATAATAATAATGTATTTATTGTTCACAATACAAATTTACACTAACAATTCACAGTTTTCGTATCACATATAATTACAAATAATGCACTGCTGATACTTAAAAAGGAAAACCTGTGCTACAAGTATCAGCAACTATTTATATGGCATGACTTTTAGTTAAGCATTACTATTTACGTTCCTAGATCTAATTGTCGGAAGAATGTAACTAGTTATTTATCTGCATAAATACAAGGCCAGCCTTCGCGCTTGGAGTTACATTGCAAATGTTCCTTAGGACGGCGTCATACTTTTAATTGTGATTATATTTAAGCATGTCTTTTATATATCATTTTGGATTTTAATCGTTTTCATATCGAACTCAACTTCTGAGTCCCGGAGATCTCCACATTAATTTTCATTAAAAAAGGTAGCCTTAGATTTAAATTTAGCGGTCGTAAATAATTATTATATTTAATAATTAATATTCAATGTTATACGTAGTGATGAACTTCGTGCTTACTTTCCAATTTTATCGTCTTTATTGAAATACCATTCGTGATTTTGGTCGGAATCAAGTAGTGCCAATGACGCTGAAGCATTTCAATGGGCTGACATAATGTGGGTCACCATGTTGCATTGTTGCAATGAGTATTGTGACCACTACACTTAGATTCTCCTTATGCGTTCCATCAGGCAATGTATGATCACATTGCCAGGCTCGTGAATAAAAATAAATACATATTTTAGTAAGCAATACTGATCTACATGTCTAGAAATATCTGCGTAGTTTACAACACAACTGCGCACTTCAAAAGCAATTACACCTTTATTATTAAACTTTAATTAGATCACACTTTTTGCAAATGGCTATTAAAGTCACAGATATAAAAACTCTAAAATAAACTTATTTATTAGTGCAACGTAACTGTAGTCAATTTGTTTTCATGAGTCATTATTATTCATTTGGATAGTTAAAAATGGCGTAGGATCAATATCACTTTGAATTTGAATGCAATAACTAAACGGTATTATAGAATTCCGTGCAAATCAATTATCAACAGATATGCCACCATTTCTTACTGCCCTGAGTCTTGTGGGTTCAATTCTTACCTGGGATAACGTTTCGTGTAAACATAAATAGTTCCGAATCTGGGTGTTTTTGTATCAGTTTTATATAGATTTGGTTTTAAGCTACTTATTGTTAAACTATCTTGTTGGCGCAATTATAGCATAGACGACTGCTGTGCATGAGGTCTCAGGTCCGATTCTCAGGTTCGACCGAATGCTTGTATGGCCTGCAAATATTTGATTCGGTGTTTGGGCATTTTCTATGTAAAAATGTATGTATTTACAAAAAAAGTATATTCCTACATGTATTTTATTTTAATCAGTTGTCTAGTACCTACCTATAGTATATTCAGCAGTTGTATAATACAAACTCTGCTTAGTTTGGGACTAGATGGCGTTGCGTTGTAGATGTCCGAAAAAAAAGAGACTTCAAATAGAAATATCGGCCAAGTGCGAGTCGGGCAATTATATATATCCATATATATTTGTATGGATATATATATTAAGCATTTAAAGCGTCTACCTGTTGCCGATCTCATCGACCAAAAACGAGCCAAAAAATCACGTTTGTTGTGTAGGAGCCCCTTTAAATATTTATTTTATTTTTAAGTATTTATTGTTATAGCGGCAAAAGAAATACATCATTTTCCTAGCCTTTATTATTCCCAAGATTATTTGGGGTCAGCTAGCCTACTAGTTCAACCGGTTATACTCCGTAACTCTGAGGATGAACTGAAGTCGAAGATTGAACTAGTCGTCAGTATATTTAAGGGCACTGAATTCCTAATAACGATTGCCATATATGTTCATGACAAGCGGAACGGACGGCTTAACCTTCTCTTCGATGCACAGTCGGGTAACACCACCATCTGCTATAGTCCAGGTTTCTATTAAGAATTTCTTGTAAGTAAAACCCAACAGCAGCGGTTGTTATCATAGGATAACAGTCGTGAAGCTTAGTTGGAGACCTTCGGGCGGCTTAAAAACATCCAACGTAAAATTACGTTGCCACAACGTTGTCTTGCCAGTCCCCAATTCGCACTTGGCCAGCGTGGGGACGTATGGTCTTAACCCTCTCCTAAGAGGAGACCCGAGCCCAGCAGTGGGACATTATGGGTTGTTGATTGATGAAAACCCAACAGCACTCTGACCCGGGAACCGCACTCGAGACCTCTTGATAAGCAGTTGTTTACGCCAACCACTGGACCTACGAGGTAGAAGCAACAGAAATACATACTCTGAAAATTTCAACTGTCTAACTATCACGGTTCATGAGATACAGCCTGGTAACAGACGGACAGCGAAGTCTTAGTAATAAGATCCTCTTTTGTACTTGGGTACGGATCCCTAAAAACTCTTAAAAATCGACTTTTCCGTACGTTTTTAATGTTAAGTGAGAGTGAACACAGTTTTCTGTTGGCAGATTTTCGGTTTAATATGTAGGCAAAATGAATTTAAAATGTTAAATGCCAAATATTTGTTTACTTCCTAAGTTTTTATATAAATAACGAAACAAATTTGAGGTTGTGTGCGAGATTATACGTACGTATGTCGGGAACCATCTTTATTTTATATTAAACGTATTGTGTATAAATTTATTAGTACAGTTCACTAAGCAAGGACATTATTATAACAAAGACTTTAATAAAGTGTTCTTTTTTATATGGTTCTTATTATATTTGTAAAATTGTATATTTGCGCGATTAGTTCAAAAATATATTTATGTAAGTATTAATATGCTCATGCATTAATAGGATATGTAAATATATTTAGATATCTGAATTGTATAATACAATTCTCTGTTAAGTTAGATATGTATTATTTTGCTTCGTTGGTCTATCGGTTAGCGTATGCGACTATCAATCGAGAGGTCTCGGGTTTGAATTTCAATAATTATATTTATCTTATACCTTTAAATAATACTGGTATTTCTGGCTCCAACGAATTTCATGAAATCGCAGGGGGGAACTCCCTGCAATTTTATATGGGGCGATAAATCGATCTAGCTATGTAGGAGTAATTTTTAGAAAATTTACCATAAAAAAATTACGTGCATGGTCATCCAGGTAGTTACTTAGAGACTAAAATGAGACAAAGTAATCTGTTTGAGACTTGGCCTTCTTTAAGTAATCAAATTTAAGTTATTTAATTCTGTTGAGAAGATGATTCTGATGAGACAGCACCCCGGAATTGGTAATATGCATGTTTTTTTTCTTAATCTGATAATTATGTCTGTATATCATAGAAAAAAATATAAATAGGCTTATAGGCTAGTCAAACTAAATTTCAAAGTAAAATTTGAACTATTCAAACACCGACATTTTGCGCGCGCTTTTGACATAGCCAATGACGTTATTTTCATTTTGTGTTTGTTTACTATTCAGGGTTTCAGTTACTTAATACTTATTAACAGTTTTAATGAGAGATCGTTTTTTGTTTTTACGAAAGACGGTCCCCATTTCAAGTCATCCACATTTTTATCATTAATTCCATCACGACGAAGACTTGAAGACTCGGAAGACATAGAATTGAAGATATTAAATACTTAACATTAGCAGAAATAGCTGATCCGGCTGATTGCCATATCATCAAAAGAAGAAGAAGAAGAACAGTTTTAATTGCTATAAAATCATGGAAGAAGTTAATTTTTTCACAAACACTACTATCAGTTTGAATTTCGACTTCGATAATTTCCAGGACGTGACTTTTCGTAAGAGCTTTGTCAGTTTGAATTTCCCTCCCTTAATTTTTCACTTTTTATTTAATGTTTTCTGAGTTTAAATAACCACTAAATAAAAAAAATTGCCTTTAGGTTCACTGTAAAAACAATAAAGAATACAGAAAAAAAATATTTAAGACAAATTTTTTATGCATATTCCCTATTGTCAAGGACGTCTTTGTTGTTCATTTATATGAAATTGTAACAATTATCAAGGGCTGGTTAATATTTAACACATACTTTTGCTTTTATCGCATATTTTGTAATTAATTTAAGAGTAATTAATATTTTTCGATATATTATAAACACCATGTCTATAGACTTTCCCCCGCTTCTTAAATTGCGTTTCCATCCTTTCTGATGCTAAATTACCGCTCCCTTGCTTTCCTTGATTTGTTAATTAAAAAAAAACTTACCTAAAGATGCTGCTAAGTATTGGCGCCATTTCACTTTAAAATGACTTTGGAAAGTATCAAACATAATAACGTTCACTTTTTAAAAAATGGCTTCCCGCCTAACCGAAGTACTAGCACTGGAACTTTTGAAATCGAAAACAATAAAATTAGTTACTTATTATTTAAATCAACGTGAGACGTGTTAACCGACAGCCATGTCGATTAAATGTGATTTTCTGATCATTAGACTCGCGATTTCCTTTCACATTTTTTTGTTTAAAAAAAAGGATTGCGTTAGTTAATTGTCTTTTAAGTCGGTGATAGTGATAGTTATCTTAGTGATTGTTTATGGTAAGGTCAAGATCAAGGTCATAATTAAAATTAGTTTTATTCATGTCCATTCTGTAGAATGTACTTGAATTAATTTGACACGGCATTTTCTCTTGATGAATGAATGAGCGGTAAAGGTAATTGTCGAACTTGCTGTGTAGTTTTTCTGGATTTGGACCGTATTCGAAATACAATCATCCACCATCACCTGCTGCTTGAATTAAAAATAATAGAATATTAAGTAGCTAAAATATAATGAAACAAGAGCCTTTCGTGAATAGATTCTATTTATTTACACCTTAGAAGGAATCTCCAAGTTTCTGTTTTGTTCTGGATTTCTCAAGGAAAAGTTCACCTACTGATAATATAGTAAAACCTCTTTTAGCGACCATTGACACGGCTTACTTACAAGAAAAGATTTAAGTTTTTTTTTCTAGGTATTACGTTTAAAACTTTTATTTTCTGGTTGCCAAGTATTGTAGGTTTTAAAACAACAATCTGTGGATAAAACTTTGTGTGATCCACAAATTGTTGTTTTGAATTGTTGGATTGTTTTTAATTGTTGGATGCGCTTTGTATCCGTATCATGCATGTTTTTAAATTCCTCCGCTTCGAATATATTCAAAATAATTAATTATATTAAAAAAATATAAATATTATTTTGTCTAAATTAATTTTCTTTAGCTAACGCACCGTTGCGATGGCCGTGTGTAGGATGTGGGTAAAGGTAGGAAATCATTGTAGTGTTGACGATTTTAAAAGATTTTTCAGCAAAGTGGGTCATGATTTAAGTTTGTATTTAAATACATTTTAAAATAAGACGTAAAACCTTTTTATAAGTTAAGTATAAATGAGAACGTTTGTCAGTAGTTGTTTAAAAATAAACTGGCTTGTTCTATGTTAAAAGTAGATTCTGATTGGTCTGTTACAATAAATATTAATTTTATTGCATTTGAATGCTAATGTTCTTTACAAACAAAATGAAAGGAGATCGTTTTTTGTTTTTTCGAAAGACGGTCCCCATTTCATGTTATTCACATTTTTTATAATTTTTATCATAAACTCCATCACGACGAAGACTTGAAGACTCGAAGACTTAGAATTGAAGACTCGAAATACTTGACATTGGCAGAAATAGCTGGCTGATTGCCATATCATCAAAAGAAGAAGAACAAAATGAAACTTTACATCTGAATTAAACCTCTAAAATAAAATGCCATTATGTATATAGCAAACATACTATGGTCTGTCGAGTGCTATAATCGTTTTAAGTTTTTTGTTTAACGTCATTAAGTTTTTATTGTTAATTTTCATTGTTCATTTATTTGAACAATTGTGTAACGAAATGATTAGTGTATCTTTAGGTATATATCTATAGTAACGCTTTACGACTTTTAGGAAATAATGAGTTTTTGTAGAGCAGAATCTTTCTGTTAAAAATGCTTGAACGGTCCTGAACATCTGACATCTCACACAACCTTCTGGCTCTTTCAAAACTTCTTGTAGCGACACTTCCATGAAAGCTTTTTTTTCTTCTTTTTTTTACGTGTGGAAACCCCTTCGGGCCTTCACCCCACCGGGGATTACGGCGGGATGGTATATCGGAATCCGACCGACTAAAACCACACGGTGTGCCACTCTGCGCCTGAGACGGGAGGTATCCGGGAACCGCTTTCTTACGCCATCCGGAGAAGTTTTTATGAGTTAAATTACTTTAGAAATGAAATAAATTATTGATTAATACTTTGTTTTATTGTGTAGCATATAATTTTTTTTTTATTCCAGACGTAATCACTGTTTGTTAAACTTAACTTTTATAAAGCTCTTCCAAACGGCCTTGCTAGGAATAGGGCTACATACAAGGCCAATATTATAAATCAGTCGTTTAACTTAAAACTAGAGATGTTATAATCAAAATATCCGCTTTTACTGAAACTACAGTAAACTTTTATTTAAACGAAACATTAAATACCTTAAATATAACAATCTTCTTTAAAAACCTCAACGAATATTATTTGAACACTATCGTATAACTTACAATATATTAATGAAAATTACTTAAGAATTACAGTAATGAGTATAACCACCACCACCACATAAACCGTGGGAGAGCCACGCTTCGGCATGAATGGGCCGGCTCGACCGGAGTGATACCACGGCCTCACAGAAAACCGGTGTGAAACAGCGCTTACGCTGTGTTTCATCGAGTGAGTGAGGATACCGGAGGCCCTTACCCCAATCCAACGCCCCCTATCCCCCTCACCAACCCCCTTCCCCCCAGGCCGCCATAGTGTGGGTCACCATGCTGCATTGTTCTTTTTCGCATTGAGGATGGTGACCACCATCAGGGCAGAGTCATTTTGGCAGCTTAAATATATAAAAAAAAAAACACTTCGAATAATCTATATATATTTTTAATGGTTTTATATTAATGTATTAAACATACTGTAATAGTAATAAATATTACGTACAATAAAAATTTATGTTTTCCTTTGTAACAATATTTATGGCAAGACTAAGTATACATATACCTATATCAAAAGAATTATAACAATCAATACATAAATATATCAAAACACTAGCAAAATGAAATAGTTATAAGATAACTCTGGAATTATGAAGTAATAACATTAATATGTAGGTATTATATAAATTATTCATAAAACAACTTTCAATAAATAAATGTAAATGATATTCAGCTCACGAGTCTCGTACCTTTGTTTTATGATATTTATGATAAAATAAATAATTGGTAAACGTTCCCACAGTTAAATAATTAATAATATCATTGTTAGTTTTATAAACTTAAATGGTATTTTAGACTATACACTGTTATTAGATACTCAGTGTTCAGACTCTCGAGGACTTATTATAGTTTTCTTTTTTGCTTTTTTAAGAAGTAAGTTCGGTCATAATAACTATAATTATTAAGTTACTAATTAGGTAAGTACTTCAATAGCTAGCAACTTAAAGATGAAGAATTAAAATACATTAAAGATGAAGGCCATTTTGTTTATTTCTTTATGTCGGACCCAAACCAATCAAAACTCGGTACTAATAGCCGAGGAAACAGGTACTGCCTAGAAAGGATATCCCAAGAGCGATTTACCTCGGGTTACCTACGCCTTTATACTCCGAAACAGGCGCTCATGTTCCGTAAAGCCCTGCAGTACCTGGTCCGTATACGTTCCGTTCGCTACTGATCCTTTCGCAAATATAAATAAATTTTAATTTTTTTATTGAAAGTTACTATATATTTGCCCATCGTCCTACGCGACAACAATTCCATCCCCACCACTCAGACGACTGGCAAAACATAACTGTGCGGTTTTCTAGGAATGTTATATAGAACTATCATAGGTACATAACTTACAAAAATATAGGGCTATACCACTTGTCTATCGTGTAATTTAAATTTGTGCCATCTATCGGTTACTCCCCGAACTAATAAAGCTATAGAATGGGTTTGCTCTTTAGAAGATTCTCGACTCTGTCTCATGTTCCGTTTGTTATATTAGTACTTTATTTAAAATTCGAATGCTAGATGTCGCTAAATAAATATTAACTTTAAGCATACTATCAGTATAATTGTGGAGACAAGAGGTTTATGTACAGCTATAAATTTCATTTTAAAAAAACTCCCGAATTAGAATTAATTTGGGGGACTTTACAAACACGAAACGAATGCAGAACAAAATCACAATTTGTCCTATGTGGGATTTGAAACCACAACACTTGGCACGGTAGAAAGCGGCGTGGAGACCGCTTAAACCACTAGTCCAACCGTGCAATCCGAAGATGATGGGATTTACAGTTTTGTAAACTTTTTGTACTTTACAAAACTGTTTTGAGTGATCGCTGCGCTTAACCATAAATTCTGTATAAGCATTTCAACAGCACGTGTAATAATTTGTCACAAGACGGGTGTCGGGGTCGATACCGAGGTCGGACCAAAAAAGTTTTTTAAGTTTTTCTGGCTATAGAAGGGCTTACTGACAGCCCGGAGTTTCTAGTTGGAGTATCCGTGCCTCGTAGTGCACGTGAAACCGATGGTCCCGCGCCAGAACTCTCCCCGGTCGTGTTGCACAGCCGGTCCATCGGATTATGAGAGTGAGAGAACAGAGAGTGCATGTGTTTGCAACACACTTATGCACTATAATATTTCCTGCGAAGTTGGCTGGTCTCAATTGATACTCGTCCCTTTGGACCGCATTTAACGGAGAGCTACTCGAATCGACAATTGCCAAGAACTTTCAATTCGGCTAGACTCTTTGGCTTCGCTGTGCATCTTCTACTGCATTTACCATGGGGAGTGCTTCGAGGAATTGTTCGAACTGATTCCTGCCGCCTCTTTCCGCCATCGTTCTACACGACAGAAGTTTCACCCCCATCATATAGATGGTTAGCAAACCACAAATGTGTGCTTTTCCAGGACCTTTCTGTTTCATACAACAAAACTGTGGAATGAACTGTCGCCAGCGGTATTCCCGGACCAATATGACCTTAAACCTTTAAGAAAAGAGTGTACCCCTTAAAAGGCCGGCAACATATTTTTGACGCCTCTGGTGTAGCGGGTGTCTATGGGCGGTCTCATCCAAATATACCATTAGGCGATACGTCTGCGCGTTAGCCCCCTACGTATATATAAATCTTTCTTTATTATTCCTAAGATTTGGGGGTCGGTTACTAGTTCAATCGTTTTTACCTGAATATCAGTTTTTACACGAAGCGGCTGGTGTCGGACCTCCGGAACCCTAAGGGTGAACTGAATTCGAAGGTCGAATTAATTTTCAGTATATTAAGGGCAACAGACCGCCCAATAACAATTGCCATAGAGGTTAATGACAACCTCTATTATACAAAAAAAAAAATCTAAACACAAAAGAGCTCACAAGTAAATAATACATTCTTTATTGCAGCGAATTACATTTAACAATATAAATAAAAGTACCGACTATGTAATGATTAACTATAAAGTAAGATGTGAAATATGTAACTAAGTATATAAATCTAATTGGTATATAAAAATCACACACAAATCACTGCAAACAGAAGGAAAACTTAACACAAATTCTATATCAACCCCCGGCCTACGCTACGCCAGTGTGGTATAGAAGGCCTAAACCTCTTTTCTAAATAGAGGTTTATGTACAGCAGTGGACTATTAAAGGCAATTAACACCCTTATGAACACAGGTCACTATACGAGCATTGCTGCCTCAGTGGCCCAGCGATAGTGTATGCGACTGCTGTTTCTTAGGTCTCGGGTCCGATTCCCGGGTCGGATCAAATGTTTGTATGATCTGCAAATATTTGTTTCGGAGTTTGGGTGTTTTCTATGTATGATATATATGTATTTACAAAAAAAAGTTTATAAGTATTATATCAGTTGTCTAGTCAGTCCCCAACCCGCACTTGGCCAGCGTGGGGACGTATGGCCTTAACCCTCTCCTGAGAGGAGACCCGAGCCCAGCAGTGGGACATTATGGGTTGTTGATTGATTGACAGTTGTCTAGTACCCATAATACAAGCTCTGCTTAGTTTGGGACTTGATGGCATTGTGTGTTAGATGTCGGGAACATTAGTATATATTATATTTAGTATGTAAAAGTATGTATTTTATTTTATAACTAACCCAATGCACGTCAACTACTAATCCCTCTGAAACATTTGATCCATCCTAAGCTTGCCTTGGTAATAAGGCCGCCCTTTCTACACTACACTTCGGGCATTTTATGTATTTATTTATCTCTGTAATATGGTGTGCAAATAAAAAGTTTTCTGTTCTATTCTATAGGTCACATAGTCGTTCGACAATCGAGCTAATCTATCGATTTAATGAGTACAAACTAATTATGGAGTCTTAACTGCAAAATGAACCTAAATATTGGTTCAAACTTTCAGATAATACAGATATCATATTCCTAACCCTTATTAATCTCGTTTGTACTAGTTCAACCCGTTTTAACTGAATTCCAACGTGTAACTAGTTACCAATATATTTGAGGGCACTGACTTCCCAATAACGATTGCCAAAGATGGTCACGACAATCATGACAGTCGGGACCGACGGCTTAGTGACCCCTCTGAGGTGAGGTGAAACCTCCATAACAAACACAACCGGGTTGTTTTAAAGAATTTATTATTAGACAAACCCAATAAGTCGTAATCACAAGCTAGTAGGTATATTATATTAATTGGAAATCTAACATACGACCCATAAATGACTGCCCTCGGTGGCGTAGTGGTAGCGTACGCGACTGCTGTCCATGAGGTCTCGGGTTCGAATCCTGGATCGGTCCAAATTTTTGTATGATCTGCAAATATATGTTTCGGGGTTTAGGTGTGATCTATGTATAATACGTATGTATTTACAAATAAAGTATTTATGTATTCATATCAGTTGTCCATTACCCATAATACAAGCTCTGCTTAGTTTGGGACTAGATGGCGTTGTATGTTAGATGTCCGAAATATTTATTATTTTATTTATTATAAATGAACAAAATAGGAAACAAGTAACACTGATCATCAACGCAACCCTTATTTCCACTTCGTTTAAAAATCGAATATCTTTTCAATCAAACGAAACACAGACATTCGAAACGTTGCAATCAAATAACTGTAACGATTTCCGGACAGACCTTTTTTTCGCCACCTCCAGCATGCGAGCGCATTTCTTCCTAGTTTTGTTTCGTATCAGTTCTAAAGCCTCATGTTTAAAAAAAAAACTCGTAGCGATGTTGTGGGAGCATTCACTAATTGATGGTTCGGTGTACGGATTCGATGCGGTGCGTTCGTGTAACGACGGATTAAAAAAGGCTAGGGCTGTTCCGAATCTAATTTAGTATGTACACATTTATTTATTTTTTACTTGGTATTATTATACAAACGTGATCAATAAAAACCTGACATATTGCAGATGAAGATCTTATTCTGGATGTGTTCTGATAACTTAAAACTTTTGTTTTGTTTTTGTGATGGTAAATGGTTGTTTGTATCTTTATTCTTATCTTTTCTCCATTGCTAAAATGAAGATGCGATAACAGTCTGAATGTCGTACTCTCTACGAGATGAAAAGAGAAGAAGATTGACTTCTCTAAATTAAGTTGAAATCTGAAGTCGTTTATTCGTACATTCTCGTCCAACCCCTCTGGGAAATAGGCCTGACATTTATATATATATGTAACATCAGTTATTAGTAGATCATCATGAAGGTACGTAATCTTTTTGTTTGTATGTTTCATGATACATTAGATGACTTAATATTCTTTAATTTGCTCCCTTGGTCGCCTCTTACGCCATCGCGCGAATGGCGTAGTTGGGGTTTTCTTACAAGAAATGCTAGTGGAGTATGGGATATGGAGTGTGCCTCGGAGACACGCTAAACCGCCGTTCCCGGTTGTCATGAACATCAATGGCAATCGTTATTGGGCAGTGAGTGCCCTGAAATATACTAACAATTTTTTTTTTTGACGTGGTGGAATGATTTTACGCACTTCGCTCCCCCCTCGCAGGGACAGGGGGTTCACTTTGTGTGGGACTCCTGACTGACACCAGCCAGACTACCCACTAAACCACCACGGTGTGCCACTCTGCGCCTGAGACGGGAGAGATCCGGGAACCGCTTTCTTACGCCATCCGGACCCCTAAATATACTAACAACTAGTTCAACCTTCGAATTCAGGTCATCCTCAGCGTTGCGGAGGTCCAATGCCAGTCGCTACGTGTAAAAACCGAAATTTAGGTAAAACCGGTTGAACTAGTAGCCGACCCCAAATCTTGGGAATAATAAAGGCTAGGAAGATTAGATGATGATGGTTAGATTTATGTTTTTAGTTACATATTCAACGTCTTAGTTTTAGGATAATTACTACATAATTCCTTGTGAGTTCTTTTGTAAGTTTTATTTATTTAATTTCATTTTAGTTATAAATAATAATATACACTATATAATGTTTTATACTAAACATATAAGTGACATACATGTTAATGAGGATATCACGATTAAGATTGAATTTAAAACATAAAAACTATTATAATGTCGAATGAAAAATCGAAATACTTCGTTCCATTCTGAGCACAAATTAATCGATTCGTTTTCACAACAAACCGGAGTTGTACAAAAAGTCGATGTATCGAATTGATTTGTACGGTTGCCAACAGTCGATCTCGAGCTGTTCACAGATGGCACTGCCGGGGAGTCGACACGGGAATCGATCATAAACGCTCACTGATTAGTTGGGCGATAACATGTGTTGGGATTGAGTTCATTTAAAACGATTATTGTGTTTTAATTAGATTTGTAAGGCAGTCACATATGTAAACATGAGGTTTCGGATGGGGCTTTCGAAGTACTATACTGTTAAGTAGATTGAAGATGTTTTTAGACTTATGTAACATTTGATAACAATATTTTAGCAAGCAATTTATAAGCTATTCTAAAATACTGTTTTGATAATATTATCTTTATGGTAATTCAATGACGTAAAGAACATTATGTAGTAACCTACCTTTGTATTATGTTTCGGAGAGTTCTAAACCTCTCCCGGCCATCTGCCACAGATATCAAGCCAGAATTTTAAGGCCTGTAATTTTTTTATGGAATAAGTGGCAAACAAGCATACCTATCGCCTGATGGTAAGTGATTACCGCCGCCCGTGGAATACCAGAGCGAGGAGGATGGGGCAGGGCTTGAGGTATGGGCCTTCGGTATCCTCACTCACTCGGTGAAGTACAGCGCAGGGGCTGCTTCACACCGGTTTCTATAAGGCCGTGGTATCACTCCGGTCGAGCCGGCCCATGCATGCCGAAGCGTACCCACTAGTAGCCCACTCACGTATCACATTTAAATTGAAAATAGAACTATACTATTAGAAACGTACTTTTCCAATTAAATTATTCTTACAATATATTTTAATGCATTGAATATAACACGGTCAATTATTGTGTTCTTTTTTGCACTTGCAAAAGCACCACAAAATTCTAGCACGTTTGTAAATAAACAATTAATTTTGTTTCAAAAACACGCTTACAAAAGTCGGTTACAGATAAATAAACAAACATGAAGCTAATAAAAGCATGTTAAAATTTAGACAGTTACATTTCGTACAGTAAAATTACATTATTTACACTAATTTATCGAACATTTCTGTTGTGTAAAATATACGAAAATATTAATAAAAGTGAATCGTGTTAATAGACTCGCAAACCACGTTTCTATTTTCGTACAACCAAATCAATTTTAAACCCAAATCTACATTTAAAAGATAGCTTTTTGATGTCCGGAAAACGAAACTGTCGTCGCGTCGAGACTGAAATTTTTCAATGTCTTAAACAAACATGAAAACAAATCATAGGTTAGTAATCAGTTAGGCATGACACCTAATTTGTGTTCAATTTGAAATCTTAATAAGCCGTCAAAGCGTTCCCGAAATAGTTGAATAACTAATTATACACGTTATAAGGGAGGCCGGCGACAATTGACAAATGTGTTCGGCGCGGTGCGATACATACAATTAGCCGAGGAATGTATTCGAACGCATCCGTACTCGTTGACAGCGCGGGCTTTTCTAAAACGTTTTGGCGGGAAAATAATCTTTTTGCAAGTCTATTTTAGAGGTTATTTTTCTTTAGTAATTATTGTCAAATTGAGTGTTTGCTTTACGAGGGGGGCCTATTTGTAGAAATCTTTGTCTGTACGGACCGTGATAAATCATTGGGTCTGTGACGCGTCTGGTTAGAAAGGTGTATGTGACAAATTACCCTTGCGCCATCCAGTGAGGGTTTTGTAACTGAGTCCTTTTAAACTGATGGCTAATTATTATAGCTTTAAAAATTGCGTATCATGTCTAGACTTTCATTTAATCTTTAGTATGCTAATAAGTAATAGGTACTTTTATGAATTCCTGAAGAATGTACAATCACATTGCTTTATTTTTACGGCAACATTCTTTTACAAGATTTGAGTGCAGAAATCGTAGACCGATGGACGGTTCTGAGCCTGCGTTTTGTTATCGTTTTTACCGTAGAACCTTTTTCTGGAGCCTAATCTGTTTCTATAATCTAGTATGTAAATAAAAGCAAGTGCACCACTTTTAGAACTATTTAATAACTGTCACGTAGTAATAGTAGTTTCTATTAATTATAAATTAAACCTTATTAGTTCACATAAAGTCTTAAGAAAAAATAAAGTTTACCTTTGCGGTAGTAGTTTAAAAAAGGAACAATAAAAGTGGCGCAATTGCCGTGTTCGCTACGTACGAGCGCGCGTGTTTTCCATTACTCACATGCATCAAAGCTACTAACAGAGCAATAATAACCCAATCCGGTTTCAAAACGCGCATATTAATTTTGATTTATCCGGGAACATTCAATTAGCTCAGGAAGACGTCGTTTGTAATTTACTTTTTGGCGTTTGAATGTGGGAAAATGTCGACGGTTCAGTACAAAATGTTTTTTTTTGGTTAATATATTCGTGATGGGAAGTATATGGTACTACAAGGCTTTATTTTATCATTAAAAAATCTAATACAGTTTTTTATATGTATGTCCAACAATACGGTAAAAAATAGTCTGTGTCCTTCCTCAAGAATCAAAGTATTTTCAGGCCATGACATTTGAAATCGTAATATCACAATTCACATACGAACAGAACGACGAAGACTTGAAGACTCGAAGACTAAGAATTGAAGACTTGAAATACTTGACATTGGCAGAAATAGCTGATCCGGCTGATTGCCATATCATCAAAAAAAATAATAATAATAATTTTAATGAAATATTGTAATTTACATATATTATATTCGATCATGTAAATCTATAGTATCGATAATAACGTTGATCTTTTTTATTTCCTGTCTAAAATGGCATAATCAACTAATTTTAGGTAGTACACTTTCTCATCGCCTTCACGAAAAGAAAATAAACAATTTATGTTTGCATAAACAATAAATTTAATCAACAGCATCAGCAAACAATAATGACGTAATGCAGTTTTTTTAGGATAAATTAATTATAAAAATGGATTCCGAGTAATTACGCACGACATCGCTTTCCAACAACCAACAATACTAAAAGGAAAACAATTACTTTTGGCTCGACATGTCCAAGATCTAAAAGAAAACAAATGTGAAGATCATATACGTATTAATAAATGTGCATTGTACTTCTTTGTCCATGATTAAATAAATAAAAATATGAGCAATACTTTTGAAGTTCGCTCGAACAAAACATCCTTGAATGTAAGCTGGTTTTTTTTGTGTTTGCAATTTTTGACATAGAAAATAGGTACATACTATGATATATTTCAATGATCCTTCTATTAGAAGGAGATCGTTTTTTTGTTTTTTCGTAAGACGGTACCCATTTCATCTCATCCACATTTTTTATCATTATTTTCATTACGACGAATACTTGAGACTCGAAGACTTAAGATGTGAAGACTTTAAACACTTGATATTGGCAGAAATAGCTGATTAGCTGATTGTTATATCATTAAAAGACGAAGAAGAATGTAATAGAAAGTAAAGAAATAATTCATTTCTACAGATTGATTCTAGTTGTTATGTTACGAATGGAAAATATGATTGTGTGTATAATCAGAGTTGCAGATATAAACATATTAGGGTTCTGATACACTACCTCAAACATGAAGAAAGCTTCTCGAAAACCAATGAAGAGCAGCAAAGGGGCCGATCTAGTGGGCTGTCTGTTGCGTTTATAGTGAATAGGTGCTTATTTATCCATTGATTTACCACAATTACCTAATTATATTTTAGAAAAGTACTAATATAAGACAACTAATAAACGGCACACAGCCAAGATCCTGATTGACAGCAATGGGATTGTCGGTTTTCGTTTTATTTCCACCAACGAGCGAATATTTAATGAAGTGTAACTAAAATTATGATCACCTATTTTTTCAAGCATTTTCTTGCACTTTGAGAGACATAGGCGTGAGTTTAAGTAAATATCATTTAATTCTTAAACCGGGTAGTCATGAAAAAAGATTTAAAAGGTGTTATTTTTGACTTAATTAAACTATACCCTAACCTTATTAACAGACTTTATGGAGTATGCGCTCAAGCGGTACCCTAAATCGTCGTTGTCTCGAAAGAGATTTGTTAAATACAAATTGGTTATTAAAATTCTTGGCGTGCGTTACCCGTGACATTCTGAGCGGTGGCATTTTGTCCGCTGCAACCGAATTAAGCGTATTTATTGCTTTTTCTTTAGTTTCATTTAATATTATATTTTCGAAACGTTATATTTATTCCCATCGATATAAACTTTAGTATATTTTAGTATTGGAACATATTGAGCGGTATTTTTAATCGGTGTTAATATCCAGAATATAATTCGTCATTTTCACAGAAATTCTGTTCTCCTTCTGTTCTCCTAGCTGAATTCGCCCACGGCGGCCAGTCTCAACTGAGACCAGTCAACTACGCAGGCGATATTACAGTGCACTAGTGTGTGCGCAAACACAGGTGCACTCTCTGTTCCCTCTCTCTCATAATCTGATGGGATGGTTAACCAACACGACCCGGGAGAGATCAGGCGCAGAACCGACATCTTAACGTGCTCTCCGAGGCACGGGGGTTAGACCCCAACTTCCAAACTCCGAGCTGTTATTAATTATTTCTATAATCAGAAAAACACTTTTGGTTCGACCCGGAATTCGAACCAGAAACCTCTTGATTGGCAGTCGTATACGTCAGCCGCTAGACCAATGAGGCAGACAAATTAATTAAGCTGTATCCCACGGAAAAAAGTCTGCAGGGGTTCATTTTTAAATAGCTGCCTTAAAACCTAATTATAAAACAGATTAGTATCTTAATTATTAAACAGTATGGTACAGGTACTTATTCAGAAAGCTACAAAATAAATAGCACTTAAGACGTAGATATTTTACGACTAACACAAAAAGTCCTCAGAATAAAAATAATAATAATAATCTTTTATCAAATGGCCCAAAAAATTAAGCCATTAAGTTCCTAAAAATAGTTTAAAACCTACTTTGTTCTCGAAAATACACACGAAGTCGAACACGCTCGATTTACTAACAAATATATGGAGTCCACATTTTTGTAACATGTAATTTTCGAAGCCAATCAACAAAGCGACGCATATTTTATACATAATGTACTATTTTCACATACTTTTAAGAATGTTCAGTGGTTCCATTCAGAATGATTTATAGTCTGTCGCTTTGAACTACTGAAGTGGATGATCAAGATGTCAAAATAAAATATAATCTATTGCAATTTTACTGCGTTTTAAAAGATCTGTTTAAAAACCCACACGGAGACGTCATTTTGGGATGACAGTTTTTCTAATGCAGTCATCAAATATTTATTTTATGTAAAACTTACCTATTCAATGATAAACTAATAAAAGACAAAAGAGAACTAAACCAAAGAGAACTAAGTAAAGTAATGGTCGCAATTCCATAATTTTAATTGTTTTTTTTTTTAGCTTTTTTCACTACCATAAATATCATACTCCTCCGTTTACAAAATTTTCGTAAGAGAGGGTATTAAGTTCATGCTTTAGGTGTTAAATAATAGATCAATAAGAAAGATATATGTTAGAACTTTTATGAGTAGTATTGGAGTTCTAAAGTGGTTCAAAGTTTTGTGTTATAACAAAAAAAAATAGGTGTTAATGACTGTTTAAATGGTGTAGTGTTTTAAGCTATCGCTAATAAATAATAAATACAAATTATAATAATGTTATTCTTGTTAGTAAGTACTTATCATTTTTTTAACTACCTTAGTGGCGCAGTGGTAGTCTATGCGACTGCTGCGCATGAGGTCTCGGGTTCGATTCCGGGTCGGTTCAAATGTTTGTGTGATCCGCAAATATTTGTTTCGGAGTTTTTGTGTTTTCTATGTATAATATGTATGTATTGACAAAAAAGTATTTGTTATGTATTTATATCAGTTATCTAATAGTACCCATAACACAAGCTCTGCTTAGCCTGGGACTATATGGCGTGCGAGGGGGCGATGTTACGTGTGTGCCGTACGTCGCCCAATTTGAGAGTTTAACATCAGAAGACGGTGCCCGCTTCAGTGCGGGCAGGCGCTGGGAGGGGTCAGGATAGTGTAAGAAAGCGGTTCCCGGATCTCTCCCGTCTCAGGCGCAGAGTGGCACACCGCAGTGGTTTAGTGGGTAGTCTGGCGAGTCAGTCAGGAGTCCCACACGAAGCGAACCCCCTGTCCCNAGCGAAGTGCGTAAAAGCATTCCACAAAATAAAAAAAAAAGGGACTAGATGGCATTGTGTGTTAGATGTCCGAAATATTTATTTATTATTTATTATGACATGCACTCAAAACTATTAAACCATTTTCTTCAGTTATTTTGGAAGCCATTCTCTTTTTACTAGTTGACATATGCTAATAGTATTTTCCAAAATAATAGACAATAAACAACACTATTTTACTTTTTTCCATTATATTTTTGATAACAAAAATTTACACGATGCTAAAACATCAAAGATTTTTTGATAGAATATTCAGATTAATTTACGTTTGTTTTGACAGAATTCGTTAACGAACACTTAAAAAATAAAGTGGTGTAATGAATCCGGCTAGAATTTTAATTGGACCGAAGGCATGGTGCGTTCCTCCATTTTTTCACATAAAAAACTTTTTAATTAATATCTCCAGTGAAACGGACAGCTGTTTTACGGTGTCACTTGTTTATGCTATTAATGATGGAAGATTTTTCAAATTGGAAAAGTATTGAGAGTTTTTTTTAAATGAATTCTAGAATACTTTTAAACTTTTGAATTTTGGCGTGGAAAATATATTAATACTTTTTCTTTACTATTTTTGTCTTACACCTCGCACATTGATGTTCCGAAAGGATTATCGGAAAAATGATTATTGTCGAAAATATGAAATGTTATTTAATAGTAGGTGGTATTATTAGGTAACTAAATTTTGATAGACTTTACTGAAATGTAATTCACATGTAATATAATGAAGATGTATACGAAAAAAAAGTTTAGTAACAATTAATACTTGTATTCTCGCTCTTATGACTGCTTCCATTCGATTTTTTATCGATCGTATAAGAGTCACGACCACGTGATAAGGAATTTATTCCCATTCTTCTTGGATTGCGTACCGCAGCTGATCAAAATTCGGGGACAGGATCAATTGTTCGAATGCGTCTTTTTAGTTCATCCCATAGATATTCTATGGGATTCACATCAGGAATCTTTGCTGGCCATTCCGCGATAGCGATTTTAGATTTGTAAATCCAAATTTTTGTAAATGTTAATAAATTATTATTATTACCGACTTCAGAGAGATAATCTCGTAAGATGGCTGCAGTGTGATGCTCGAGTATTATCATGCATGAATATGAACTCCTCATAGAAACATCTCGTATAAATCGTATAAACATTGTTCGATGTAATGCTCACTGTTTAATGAACAACTTTTTTCAGATTTCCTCGTCAACTCCTCCAGACAAACCTATATTTTTTCCAGCCTGGACATCTCTGAACTTTTTAGCTGGCAATTTAGCTGTAGATGACCTATATCATGATATCATCGTCATCATGGGTCATCATGCGTAGGCTGCATATTCTGTCGAACCACTTCGATCTCCAGAGTATGTGTCAGTGGTTCTCTTAGTGAAGTGTGCTGGCCATCCATAATACCAGCTTGTCCCAGTACTATTTACCTGCTAATCCATTTCCTCAACGTCAATGGGACGCGCCGTTATTTCTTTTAAAGCAAAGAAGAGTTCTGGCTACATTAACCAGTCTTGCTGAGCGCGGTCGTTGGCTGTGGGAGAGTGGGAATAAAGTTCACGGATGCAGGCACTTTCATCGCCCAACATACGCACCTTTTTTGACGTTGTTACATTTCGCCTTGCCACTTGCATTCTTTTAGCCTTGTGTTTCTCCGCATTCTTGTCACTGTGGAGATGCCGTTGACAGTCTCGGACATCATGGTCTTTCTTGTAGCAGAAGCGCTGGCCATATATCTCAACATGATAATATTAACGACATTACCGCCGGTGCTCTTGTTACCGCCGGTGTTCCAGTTGTACGTAAACCAAATGGTCTGGTACGAGGCGACGGTAAGAGACCGGACAGTATGTCGTTACTGCCATGGAAGATGGGTAGGCGTTTGGTGTGGGACGTAACGTGCGTCGAAACCCTCGCGCTATTTCATCTTTGAAGTACAACTGGTTATTCCGCCGCTGCTGTTACTTCTGCGGAAAGCCTCAAACGGTGTAAATACTAAAATCTAACAGGTAATTACATTTTTGAAGTGTTTGGGGTTGAGACGCTAGGTCTATGGATCCAAGTGATTACGCTATGTTAAGGAAACTAGCAACTGATTGACGTTTCTCGTGATCAGAAGATCGGCCGATAGCATTGACATTCGACGTGGCAATGTTGCCAGCCTTTTGGGTACGCTACCATTAGTCGTTGATGCCGAAGATTTTTTTGACGCTTGTATATAAATATGTATGTATATCTGTGTCAACTCTATTTTGCCTTTGAAGTTTTTGATTTAGAGTTATGTTTTGCTTGTGTTGATTGTGAATATGAACGTTAGCTGAGATAATTTTGTGCTAAGGAATGTTACTATGGAACCTGTTTGGAGATGCTAGGCATAAGTTTATTTTAAATGGATAAGCTGTAATATATGCATGCCGGTTAGGTAGATTTAGGGAAATAATTTTTTTAATGTTGATTTGATTGAGAAAATATGAAATAATCTTAGAAAGATAGTCAATTTTGTTTTTTTTTATGTTGAAAGGGGCAAACGAACAGACGTATCGCCTGATGGTAACCGATTACCGTTGCCCATGGACACCCGTAACACCAGAGGTGTCACAAATGCGTTGCTGGCCTGTGGGGGATGGGGAGGGCGATAGGGGGAGGGATTGGGGCTTGGCCTCCGGTATCCTCACTCACTCGATGAAACACAACGCAAGCGCTGGTTCACACCGGTTTTCTGTGAGACCGTGGTATCACTCCGGTGGAGCCGGCCCATTCATGCCGAAGCGTGGCTCTCTCATGGTAAAAACCTTTATTGTACAACAATACAAAGACACAATTACAGTTTGTAAAACTAACTACAAAAAAAAGGTTTGCACTCCGGGAATGCCGGCAGAATAGAAAACTTAAATAATAACGTTGTGCATTTTTGATATTTTGGAATGGTTAGGGAATAATTTTGCACGAATTGCTTTAATTATCAGTGTAAAAGTACTATAGTAGTATATAGTATATGTGGTAAAATACAATATTCATTTATTGCGATGTCGTACTCTCAAACGTGACAATTTATGGTCTACTTTCCCTCCGTCTAACGAATTTTCGATCAGCTCACGTGTCCTGACGCGAGTTTAACATTTTTTACCCGTTATAAAAACCCTACGAATTTTCGATCAGGTCAAGTGTCCTGACGCGAGCTTAACATTTTTAAACAATCACGAAATCTTACCAATTTTCGATCAGCTCACGTGTCCTGACGCGAGTTTAACATTTTTAAACCATCACGAAATCTGTCGAACTTTCGATCAGCTCACGTGTCCTGACGCGAGTTTAACATTTTTTACCCGTTATAAAAACCCTACGAATTTTCGATCAGGTCAAGTGTCCTGACGCGAGCTTAACATTTTTAAGCCATCACAAAAATCTTTCGAGCTTTCGATCAGCTCACGTGTCCTGACGCGAGTTTAACATTTTCACCCATCACAAAAAAGTGCACAACGCCGCTTAAGAAGTTTTCCCTTCAAAAATCTCTACCAGGCAACTGCTATCTTATGGATGCCTCATTAAATACTGTAGATAATAAAATTAATATACACGCTTTTTAAATACCAGGTACTTACAGAAAATAATATATAATAATGCAATTCATCTAGAAAAATATAATAAATAAAACTAATTTTAAAAGTACGGGTAAAAGCTAGCTATATGTACACATTTAAACTAAAACATTTTTTTTATTTATCTATGAAACATTTAGTGCACGTTTCCTATTTATACTCGATCTTATCATTATACTCTAACAAACTAATCTCGCGCAACGGACACCACACGACCGTGAATTGCAAGAATGATAAAAGACTAAAAATTTAGTTTTTTGGACCGATGTATACAACACATACAGCCTCGTTTACGTCAGCCAACAAAGCTGGCAATACCAGACATAATCAGTCATTTAAATCCGTATATTAGCGCCACCGTATCTACCGGTGTCCCGCAGAGTCACAAACGAGGTGTAAGTTGTTCGCTGTAAAATCTGACACCGTGTAAGCCTACAATAAGCTCCCGGAGCGCACTAAATAATGTAGCATTACATTTGAAGTGTGACCAGTTGTAAAATAATAGATATCACGTTCTATATTTGAAATAGTGTTTGATTTGAAAGGCGTTTATATATTATCTTTCGTTCTGTAGGTGGTCTTTTCTGTGGATAAACGATGTTTAGGCAGTTATACGTTTGTGGGTACAACTCTTTTCGTACCAGCGGTATCTTTGCAACTTTTCAATGTATATATTTTATAGTTTTTGTTTTATAGTCTATTTCGTTCGTATAATGCTAGTTATGTAACTGCCCCCGCTTTCGAACAACTGTTAATAAAGCCATATTTATTTTTCCGTGCTCTTTTTTGTCTTCTTTTTGACACATTTTGAAGTTCTACAAACGTGACTCAAAAATTCTAGAACTTGAAAATATATCAATTTTATTTGGGGTCGGCGCAGTACTTTTTTATCCTTACATTCCTACTTTATTACGCGCCATTTCATTGTTTACTCTCTTCCACACAGTCCATACACCTTTCCTTACTCTTCTATTGTACACTTCTACTCCCAAATCATACGTGTTGCTTTCGTAATTATTTATTAAATTAAGATAATTTATTTATAGAAAACACCCAAACTCCGAAACAAATATTGCCAGGTCATACGAACATTTAGTCCGACCCGGTAATGGAACCCGAGACACCGAGGCAGTCAATGTATTATATAATATAATATTCTATGTATAATATGTATATATTTACAAAAGAAATAATATAAATGTATTTATATAAGTTGTGTAGGAGCCATAATACAACCTATATAATCTCACAGAAAACCGGTGTGAAACAGCGCTTACGCTGTGTTTCATCGAGTGAGTGAGGATACCCGAGGCTCATACCCCAATCCAACGCCCCCTATCCCCCTCACCATCCCCCTTCCCCCCAGGCCGCCATAGTGTGGGTCACCATGCTGCATTGTTCTTTTTCGCATTGAGGATGGTGACCACCACTCTTGGATTCTGCTCATGCTTTCCATCAGGCAGGGCAGAGTCATTTTGGCAGCTTAAATATAAAAAAAAAACAAGCTATGCTTAGTTTTGGGACTAGATGACGTGTGTTAGATGTTCAAAATATTTATTTATTTACTTATTAGAGACTGCTTCTGTAAGTTACCCGGAATAATACTCAATGTATTTTCAATTCAATAAAATAGATCCCTAATAGATTCACGCGCAAGCCCTTTAACACGATTGCCCAAGACCTCATTTAAACTAACCACACAAAAGCTAAAATATTCAAAAAACCGTAAGGTATCCAAACGTAGTAGTTGTTGACGACTGCGGTAATGAGGGGGTGCGGCGGGGGTCAATTGTGGACACAATAGACCCCCGTTGCGCCTCTATCATTCACAGAACCAACTCTACGAGATGGAATTTGACAGTTTTTGTCGAGATTTCGATATGTATACAGCGTGTGGTCGTTTCGAAATAATTATTTTAAGTTGCAAGATTTGGGAATGCGAATGGGTGACTGCGGTTTGTTTAATTAGTTTTTATCTGTGTTTACGTACGAATATTTTTATAGTATTTTATTTCACTATATACATGGTGGTCCGAAAACGAGCTACGTTTCCGACCTGACGCTGATACTAGTATCTTGAGTTAATTATTATGAACGCAAAGAAGCATAACAACATTCACTATTTTAATAAACGATAGTGCTTCACGTTGTGGCTAGACACTTTTCAGACCACCTAGAATATCTAAGTAATTACGATAAGAAAGTAGAATTTATTTTCAGATATACTTGTTTCTATAGAATAAAGTACATTTTTTTCTGAAAATTAACGGTTTTCAGGTATGTAAAATATATTCCAAAAGACTTCTGTTTATTTGAACATACTCGGATGGGTGTAGATAGACTTCCCTAATTGACTTGCAATATATGAAACCCTGGGCAGGCTTGCTATAAAAAAATATTTAATTTTTTTAATGAATTTGAGATCTTTGATTATTAAGAAAGGACATAGGTTTATTCTTTACCGCGATAACCAACACACATGTGGGCGCAGTCGTGTGCCGAAACCACTAACTACACAAGTTAAGAATATATAAATAAATAAATAAAAATACGTTTATTTCCACCACAAAGAACTCATTGTACAATAATCATTGAAGTAAGTACAGATAAAATATTTGTAGCTTTGGGTGGACTGGAGCCTAAACTAGGTCAAGACCTGTATTTCAGGGTTCCAGGATTCACACCATCTCAGTTTACTGGGTCGATATATTGTCTTGTGTTACTATATATATATATGTGTGTATATGAGTGTGTGTGGTGCGCTCGTGTGTGTGTGTGTGTGTGTGTGTGTGTGTGGTGCGTGTGCGCGTGTGTGTGTGTGGTGCGAAATATATAATATATAATGCGAATATATAATATTAGAACCTAAACTACCAATCAGTGACAACAAAAGGTACACAAATATTGAAATTTCTAATTTAATTTTTATGTAGCTGCTAAAGAACAACACTCTGTAATGAATTCTCGTTTCGTGGAAAGCCGTGTCGAAAGGCGTAGATCGTGCATATCATTGGTGAGTCTAAATGTTAGATCTTTAGCTGCGATTAGCCGTGTAAATACAAAACGATCAAGAGTGCACCAGTGACTGATTGATAGTGAACTTCACTGCTTACCACGAAGCCGTACTGTCTACAAAGATTGCAATGATTATCTGACTGTGTATTGTCACAATATTGTTTACTGTTTTCTATCTAATTTACTTTGTGGAGACAAGCTAAGCCTGGCTTTAAACGTGAGAGAGCCACGCTTCGGCACGCCACGGCCTCACAGAAAAATGATGTGAAACAGCGCTTGCGCTGTGTTTCATCGAGTTAGTGAGGATACCGGAGACCCGTAACCCAATCCCTGCCCAATCCCCCTCCCCCCATGCCCCAAAGGCCGGCAACGCACTTGTAACGCCTCTGGTGTTACCGGTGTCCATGGGCGATGGTAATCGTTTACCATCAGGCGATACGTCTGCTCGTTTCGCCCCTTATACCATAAATAAATAAAAAAAGCTATATGATTATTATCGCGATATCCCACATATGCGCAGCCATACTTTATTTCGTTTCACACTTTGCTAAAAAAGGAAGTGGGTTTATTATATTTTCAATTCCTCCACTTATGTTTAATTTCACGTTATAAGACAGTTTAATTTTTCCTGGGAGTACCCTAAGCTCCATAACTCGGTGTGTTCGTGTGTCACTACGGTTGATCCTGGTGTACCGGAGTTACAGTAGAGGGTGTGGGTGGGATTAGTCCCATAGACGCAGCCGGGAGGCTAGTATAAAATAACGTGCCCAGACTTACGCTTGACTAATTCAGCAACGCATAGTTTCAACAGCTGAGTATACAAACTTGAAATTTTCGTAGCTAATGCATTTAATTTTGTAAGTACATACTAAAAAGAATTTTTGGAAATTTTACCCCTTTAGAGGATGAACTAATATACTGAAGTTTGATATTTTTAAAGTTAGAAACCAAAATAAGAAATAAACACACAAACGAGGCTGCAATAGCTAGTGAGTTTTATATGGACCACAGGTTTCTGGGTGACTTACATTGACGTTTAAAAAAGGGACTTTGAGTAGATTTGACAGGCAACTAAATTATCAAATGACAGTCTTATAGCCTCGTTATTTTAAAACAATTTGTAAAATAAAATGGCGTTTAAATTTGCTCCAATATAAAAGAAGTTGACATAACATAACCTCAGATATGAGTCTACTAATTAGAGCGACCTGGATCGGTTTCAAATCTTTGAAATCACTACTATAACTGTACCTAATATATCAGTGCTAGTATTGCACATATACGCCTTACTCTTGAATCTCTCTAACTATTGCTAAAAACTACATCAAAATCCGTTAAGTAGTTTAAAAGATCTAAGCGAACAGACAGCGGAAGTTAGTCATTTTACAACAATCAGTAGTCGATTGAGAACTTGTGATAATAAATAATAACAATAATAAATAATAATAATAAATAATAAATATTTTCGGTCATTTTATCACACAACGCCATCTAGTCCCAATCTAAGCGGAGCTTGTACTATGGGTACTAGACAACTGATATAAATACATATATACTTTTTTTTGTAAATACATACATATTATACATAGAAAAACACCCAAACTCCGAAACCAAATATTTTCAGATCATACAAACATTTGGTCCGACCCAGGAATCGAACCCGAGACCTCTAGCACAGCAGTCGCATACGCTACCACTGCGCCACCGAGGCAGTCAAGTAATAATGTTACAAGTTTGCATTAGATATAGTGTTGGAATGCGTTGTATAAATCATATAATTTTGTATAATATTTATGATCATAATTTTTTAACCCTATAATTGATACAACAAAAAATAACGTACCTAATCATCAAATCAGCAAGGAGGTGGCGCCATCTATATTAATAATTTCGTCAAGAGGTACGGCAGACTCATTCGAAACCTTATCTAATAAAAATAAAACATAAAAAAATTAAGATTTCGAGTCGATAATATATATCCGCAAAATTCGGATTGTCGAGTATTTTGTTAATATCAAATGGTGCTGACAGATAATATTGGCCACTGTGTCGGAACGTCACTGACATCGGATGACATCTTAAGTATATAATATAAACGATATTAATAATTTCATCCAGGACTACGGTAGGTTACATCGAAATCTTACCTGAATAATAAAACATAAAAAATAACTATTTCGAATCAATAACATAATTCCGCATAATTCGAATATTCGAGTATTTAAAAAAAAAGAATTACATATATTTTTCAGTCATTTGGTAAAGATATTGGTTTAGACGCTTTTTATAGGACAAAGGTATTCCTTGTTACGTTTTTTTTTCTTAAACCTGAGATCGGCCACGATTGCCATAAAATAACCATAGAAAAAAAGAATGCTGCCATAATTTTCAAAGTTTTCGTTATAATATAGTAAAATAAAAAGAAAAAAAGATATAATGTACATTTTTCAGTATTCATTTAGTTTTGCATAGTGATTACACAACATGCCGTCTTTGTTTTTTTATTTTCAAAAGTACTAAGTCCTTATCTACCTACCAAAGTAAAAGAAAAGACTGAGTGCTTAAAACAGAGACAGAAAGAAAGGAAGAATAAACCTTGAAAGTTATTTGTTTTAATAATTTATGTTTATTTCAATAACACTTGATAAACACAAATGAACGCTGCTATACGAATCTATGCCTTGCTTTGCCTTGAACACCCCTTAAGAAACAATAACTACAGAAATATCTATTTACGTTTTGTACCTACGTGTGTATTATGAATCTCATCCTTACATAAAGTACTTTTATAAACTAATACCCCTTTACAGTACCTATAACATAATAGTTCAAAGTATACTAAAATACTATTAGAATTTTTATATAAATTATAGAAATTTTAAGTGGGAGAGCCACGCTTCGGCATGCATGGGCCGGCTCGACCGGGGTGATACCACGGCCTCACAGAAAACCAGTGTGAAACAGCGCATGCGCTGTGTTTCACCGAGTGAGTGAGAATACCAGAGGCCCATAATCCAACTCCTCCCCTCATCCCCGTCCCTATCCCCCAAGGCCGGCAACGCACTTGTGACGCCTCTGGTGTTACGGGTGTCCATGGGCGGCGGTAATCGCTTACCATCAGACGATACGTCTGCTCGTTTGCCCCCAACTCCATATAAAAAAAATGAATTAATTACATATTTAAATGTATTACTAGCTATCTAGGTGTTATCCGCTGTTATTTCTGTACCTTTACACGCACATTTTAATTTTATATGTTTGTATAGAATTAATGGAGTTTGTGACAGTGTATATCTGAAATTTTAGCATTAATTGGAACATGTAAATACAAAATAACCATCTTTATTATTCGACTGGCTTATGATATAGGTAGTGGCTATGACCGCCGAGATATTTCATATTATATTTATAAGATTTATTGTATGCCGTGTACGGTACCTACGATCATTTGAAGTTTCTGGGATGTTTTTTTATTTGTTTAGAAATATTACATAAATGTTACTAATTTCGGTACAGTATTAAGGTCTTTAGACTACATTTTATCCATTTAATCGAGCATTTATTGACTGATTCGGTGGCGTAGTGGTAGGTAGCGTTCACGATTGCTGTCCGTGAGGTCTCGGGTTCGAAACCTGGGACCAAGTGTTTGTATGATCTGCAAATATTTGTTGCAGAGTTCGGGTGTTTTTTATGTATAATATGTATGTTTTTACAAAAAAAAATGTATTTATGCATTCATGTCAGTTGTCTATTACCCATAATACAAACTCTGCTTAGTTTGGGACTAGATGGCGTTGTGTGTTAGATGTCCGCAATATTTATTTATTTATTTACGGTGTGGCCCTTATACCTATTCATAAACAACCCTGTCACTGCTTGCGGGTTAGTCAGAACGACTTAATTGGGGAATTCGCTCTACGTTCAAGATTGAGAGTTTTCGTTGATTATATTACGTGTCATAGTATGCTAATATAGTACTTACACAGTACAGAAATTGCGCTGTCGTGTTTCGTTGATGAGTACGAGACCAGAGGCCCAATGATGCAGGAGCACCTCGATAGGCCGCCATACAGTAGGTCACCAAGCTGGATTGTTGCATTTTTTGCATTCGCAATGAGTATGGTGACCCTCATTCTTGGAATCTGCTCATGCTTTCTATCAGGCAGAATAGATCAACTTTGGAAGGCTTATACAACTTGGGTTTTGTTTTCAATCTACTTAAGAAGTAGAAGAACTAAAAATAAAAAATAATATTGCTGTTAATTAGTTTTTGAAGTGAAACTTCTTTAGGCGCCTGAGGGTAAATTTTTTACAAATGTAACGTCACGCCAGTATGCAACGGAAGTGTCGAAAAAGAGAGAGAGAGCGATCGAGACCGATTGAGAGAGAGTAAGACAGGGCGAACGTAGCATAAAGCAACTAGCGATGGAGTGAGAGTAGGGAGCAAGCAAGTGAGAAAGATCGAGAGAAAAAGTGAGATAAAGCGATTGTCGTATCACGCACAGTGCCATGGAGCGAGAGGTGGGAGAGAGTTAAGAAGTTTCACTTCTGACATGTGTACTTTGTACGCACGCACTTTTTTTAATTATTGCTATCCTAGGTAGGTAATACCTATACCCATAGATATGTATATAAGTTCCGTAAATAATCATATTAAGTTACACGGTTTTTTTACTTGAGCTAATAGATATTAATCTATTTAAAATTAGGTAGAATCATCTGGATGAATAACTAACAAAAAAGTATTAAAAAAAATCTGTCACGTCTAATTTAAGATATATTTATTTACATAATTGGGTTACATAATTTTGGTACTCATCCGAAAAAATTATAAATGTCTTCTTTTTAAAGTTATTTGAGTCAGTTTCTCTTATAATAGACCATCAGTACGATCAGTATAATAGAATGCTCTAGCACGTTTTCTTATAGAAAAAGCTTATATCATTCTTCTAAAAACCTTAAATCTCGTGGACACGTTCCCTTTGTTCGTTCAGTCATACTCCCTTAGTTTTCAGAAAATACTCAGATGCGAGTGCAGAAAATTAATCTTTAATGGCATGTTTACTCCTGCTTGTTGAAAACTCCATGAAAAAAGGTAGCCATTTCTTTATAACTATCATATTTTTTATGTACCTAAAATTCTTTTTTGTCCATAAAAAAGATTAGAACTTTGATTACACTTTCCACTCGATATTTTAAATCAATTTAAAACAAGATAATTGTCTTCACTAAGCTGTCGTCACCTTGTATATAAAAAATACTAGACTACAGAAAAATGTGACGTAATAGAATATTTCTCCTAACAAGTTTAGGATTCAGGAAAGTTAGTTAACAATCATTTTTTTCGGGGTATATAAAAAAAGTTTACATTTGTAAGCTGGTATTATTAGTCATGTAGACAATAACTATACCTATCTAAGCGATTGGTATACTTTGATGATATTGTCTAATTTGATATCGTTATCAATAAGCAAACGTGAGAAAAATCGAACACGTTTATTTGAAAATGACAGATATACCTATGGACTATGGATATTTCAATTGTAATGAAATAGAAGACAATTATAAGTTATTCAAAATTGATAACGCTGATGTGGCCTTAATGTGTTTTGTTAGTTACATTTGGGATACAAAAACAGCGCTGTGTGGAGGTAATATTTCACAGAGCGTTTCATGAAAAGTCGTTACATAGCCGACTACACAAACAGAGCTAATGGCGCAAATGGCCCGCGGCTCGCGCCCAAACCCATTAACTTCAAAACTCAATAAACATCATTGTTCCAACGCTTAACTAGGAAAATAAGCGCGCGAGCCGCCCGGGGCCGCTTTAGCCCGATCTTCAACTCGCCACGACCTCTAATATTCATAAGTCAATTTCCTGGCCCATTAATACGTAACGAAGTAGCGCAAATGGCCTTATCGCTTGTGCGCGATTACTTGCCCGCCGCTCTCTTACATAATTCAACGTATTAAACGAAATTGTTTAAACCTTATTGCTCGATTACGTTTCTCCACCCCGGGCACGCCTCGTTTGCCGCCGCCAATCCGCTGACGAAATTTTGTCCCCCCACTCTGTCCCGTCCCCTCCTTTTCTGTTCCCGCCCGTTTCTGCACTCCCGGTTTCAGTTGATGTCGAGTTGTGATAATCGGATGTCGGGCCGGGGCGAACGTACCGTACAGAGATAGTGCGAACTGTCACTTACGTGCGCTACATAAACATATAGCGAGAAACTAAAAGTCGGACATTTCAACTAAAGTCGGACTAATAAACTGTCGTGTGCAGTGAAAGTGTTAAGCCAACATGTCATAGGACATTAAAGTTTTATGTCTGAAAAATTATAAAATAGGCCTTGCTATGACGATGCTTGCGATGGCGCGAGGATCGGAGGAGCGAAGAGAAAAGGCCGAGGAAGAAACGGAGGGTGAAGGAGAGGCGAATGGAGAGGTTGATGTCGTCGGTGTTGAGGAGGCGGCGCCTGTGGATTTGACGAGGAGGTTGGGACTTACCAGGCCACCCGACAGGCCAGCTATAGCATTCTCCGTAGAGAATATCCTTGACCCTACTAAGTTTACCGGCAGGTCGGAGGTGCCATTGAGATTTGACGAGCAGTATTGGAGGCCACATTTTGATAGAGATGACAGTGATTCTGGTGAGATGTTATTTTTTAATTTGGTAGAAGTTTTTTATGTAAAAACAATAAGATAAAACAGTTGAGAACCGTTTTCTTCTTTGTTCGTCAACCGGTTTTTAGTTCATCGGCTATTAAAAAGCTTTAGCGATATCGATAAGGATATTGGACACACTTTTTTATACACCCAATTAAAAGTTAGAGAAAGACGTGTTCATATTTTGAAATTAAGTAGGTATGGTTTTAATCTGTTGACTTTCTGTGTACCTATTGTTCTTTGATAATTACTTTTTAAATTGT
Source organism: Hyphantria cunea (assembly GCA_003709505.1). Classification (NCBI taxonomy): domain Eukaryota; kingdom Metazoa; phylum Arthropoda; class Insecta; order Lepidoptera; family Erebidae; genus Hyphantria; species Hyphantria cunea. Next base: position 370,198 of record PKRV01001111.1, read on the forward strand.
AGATGTTTTAGAATAGAATTTACAACGATATGATTTTGTCAATTAGGTTTTTCTGTAGATAGCCGGACAGTCAATCGTCCCCCTTAATAGTACATTGTGGGATTTAAAATAAGATTCCTGCATTCAAATTCAAGTAGGTATGTTCCTAATGGTTAGTGGGTTAAGTGATTCATAGGGTATCTAAAATGATGGATGATATCTAAATACAACTCACTATTACTTCACTTTTATTTGAGACTCAGCGGTACAACAGTAACTCCGGGTAACGCCGCGGGACGAAGTTATTAAAGAAAGTCACCTAAGTTACTCCTTATATCATCAGATATCTGCCAGTGAAAGTCCTGCCAAATTGGTTCAGCCATTCCCGAGATTAACTGGAACAACAGACAGACAAAAATAGTACAAAATTATATTTTGGTATATGTTCCGCATATACATACATAATTATGCATTGAGTTAAAAGCGGTTAGAGTAATTAAACCCTTTTTTTATTTTTTTTTTATTTTTAAAAAGCGGTTATTTAATATTAGAACAATCGCTCCAACTCTTTTAATTTGTATAGAATATACCAGCAGAGACCCACGGTGTTACACAGTTTTGTTGCTTTTTAATTTTTAATTGTTTACCATATCATTGTTTTTAATTTTGTTCAAAATTTATTTTGTATTTTTTTTTCTAAAATTAAAAGTAGCTTAAGTTATAATATCGGCTATTTGCCAGTGAGTCTTTTCAAAATAGGTCAATTCGTTGAAGAGATTCGGTCGAGGGTCGATGTTTTTTTTTTGATATACCGTATAGGTATGCTTCTAAAAAAATTTAGTGAAAAGCTGTTAGTTAGGAATTAATTACAAACTAACGCGTCAATTTTATTTATTTATATAAATTAATGGCTATGGCCAAAACAGTTGAGTAGTTATAGTTTACCTAAGAAATTAGATTAACAGCGAATTTTATATTCTGTGCTTTCATAGTTTCATTAACTAGCTACTGATGAAGTATTCATTTTAACCGATCATATTCATGTTCCACTATAGCGCCTTAACTACTGAACCGATTTTCATAACATAATATATAGATATATAAGAATGCACGGTTGGTCTAGTGGTTTAAGCGGTCGCCACGCTGCTTTCTACTGCGCCAAATGTTGTGGGTTCAAATTCTACATGTTCTAAACTAAGCAGAGCAGAGTGTTGTCCACACTTTGTGTGATCCACAAATTGTTGTTCTAAGTCTAGGTGTTATTTGTGTCCGTTTCATATATGTTTGTGAAGTCCCCTGCGACAGGATGTACACTCTTAATGCGGGTGTTGCCTTTAAAAAAAATGTCAATAGATTAGTAATTGTGACCCGGATGATATAGGCATATGAAATACATAATAAACATATTTTCGAAAGTTTTTTTGTAGTCAGTGTCTAATTTTTTAAACGTTTTCTTGTTTTATATAAATTTGTTTTATAAAAATTATTTAAAGAGGCGCTCATAGCCCAGTTGCACTCGGTGATTAGAAACAATCAGCGAGGGCAAGCAACGACGGCGCGGTCAGTAACCTGGATGGGTGACCGCTGGTGGCATGTTACCATGAGCGTCTCCGTGATTCGGAGGTCACGTTAAGCAGTCGGTCCCGGTTGTTATCATAGGATAACAGTCGTGAAGCTTAGTTGGAGGCCTTCGGGCGGCTTAAAAACATCCAACGGTAAGATTACGTAGCCACAACGTTGTCTTGCCAGTCCCCAATCCGCACTTGGCCAGCGTGGGGACGTATGGCCTTAACCCTCTCCTGAGAGGAGACCCGAGCCCAGCAGTGGGACATTATGGGTTGTTGATGATATATATAAATTTAGAATGTGTTACATCCAAATTTGACTGCCTCGGTGACGCAGTGGTAGCGTATATATGCTGTGCTTGAGGTCTTCGATTTTCGGCTCGGATCAAATGTTTGTGTGATCTACAAATATCTATTTCGAAGTTTGAAAGTTTTTCATGCAAAATACGTATATAGTTCCAAAAAAAGTACATATATTTATATAATTTGTCTAGTATCCATAGTACAAGCTCTGCTTAGTTTGGAACTAGATGCCATGTGCAAAAAATGATTCGATTTATCAAATTTCAGGAAAAGAACGTACTCCTTATAGACTGTTGAAGACCTTAAATCTTCACTCGCATTTGATGTCCATGAGCGAAGTTTGTAATTTAGCATTAGGTGACCCAGTTCTTTTTTTACCTGGTTATGTCAGACTCGTACCGATTAAAAACCGCACACCGTCGCGGGTACTAGAATCTGGGTAACCAGGTGCACCCTCGAAAGGAAATCTCTGGAACTCCGACGCACCTAGGGCCATCCATTGTTTGTAGGTGACCTCCTCCTGTGTAGGAACCCTTACGCTCCTATTTTATTCAGAAAAGGGCCCGGGCCCTTTATAGGGCTCGCCTCGCCAACATCAGATGACCCTGAAATAGAAAAAATTGAGATAATAGAGAGAGATAGGAAATAGAGCTGCGTGACCTTTTTATTTATTTTTTTCTTTGTTTTTTATTTTTTATTTTGAAGTATCCATTATCACTCAGGACTAAGGCGGATCTATTGACAGCACTCAATTAAAAATACGTCGAGCCGTTTAGGCTCTAAGACGTGCCAAAGAAATATACATACATACCTACAGTCGCAAAAGCAAACCCTCCTTTTGCAGTTGGGTAAAAACCGCTTTTACCAAATGCACACACGTATATATATATATGTTTTTTATACGAAACTTAAACCCAAATAACATTTTTTACAAATTTCGTTTGTCTGTCTGTTCCGGTTAACCTCTGAACGGCTGGACCGATTGTCTTGATAAGTAAAAATCAAATACTATTCTTCTTCTTTTTTCGATGAAATGGCAACCAGCTCAAGTAGTCTTCGTCGTGATGAAATTAATTAATGATAAACAATATTAAAAAATTGGATGACATGAAACGGTAACCGTCTCTCGATAAAAACCAAATACTATTTTTGTAGAGAGAGAGAGAGACAGGGGATAGAGTTAGATGACATTTGTCTTAAGTGTTATACGTAAAATACTATTCTCGTAGCACTTCCCTTTTACTAGGGTAACAAGACCTAAGATTAAAATAATAAGACCCCGTTTTATTAGTACCTGATAAAATCTCTGATAGAATATTTTGAACTTATATCCCACATAAATACGAAAAACTCAAATATCGCAAATTTCGGTATAAAGAGGTCTAATATTTTTATCGTTTATTCGCTTCGCGCTATCGTATATTTATCGGTATAAAGAAGCCTATGTCCTCCCTCAAGAATCAATATCTCCATACCAAATGTCACTGAAATTGGTGCAGCGGTTTAGCCGTGAAAGCGTAACATAGAGACAGTTACGTTAGAATTTATAATTTTAGTATGTAATAATACCTATGTAATATTCCTATGGATCACTCTGTGGATATAGTGACCTAAATTTACTTACCTAAGACCTATACTTGTTATTATTTACCTGAATAGGTACCAGGTATGTAGAGAGCCAATATTTTACTCTAATTTTTATGTATTTTTTCGTCATAATTAATTATTTATAAACACCGGCAATAAGGTGAAGTAAAAATACGTTGAAAACTAATACTAATAATGTTTAGAAGTCTGTGAATTGTGAGCATATATGTTAGTTTTTCAAAAATGGAGGGTTTAGAACTCCATTTTTGAAAAAAAATAGATGAAATTTTTGTGGCGGGAAAGGAATGGGCTGATAAAGCGGCTGTTAGAACTGTTTGGAAAAAATGGAGGAGGCCTATAGAGCGGTCCTTAATAACCAGAAATTATTGCATTGTATTAAATCAAAATAGTAATTTTAATCATAATGTAATTGTATATTGATTTTTTATTAAGAAAATAAAAGGCTTAATAAATAAATAAATAAACTGTTACTTTATCACGCAAAAATTACTGAACGAATTTAGGCGAAGCTGTACAGTAAAATAGTTTGTAAATCAGAAAAACTCTTAACCTACTATTAAATTTGAAAACTAGAGAAAATAATACCAATCACTGGCTGTTAGAAAATAAGTTTTGGTTGCTACTTAATATAGATTTTTGGTTAATACCAAAAATCAATATATTAAATACGTGAAGGAAAAACATTGTACCTCGTTTTACGAAAAGTATGCGAACAGAGAAGTATGAAATTTGACACAGTTAAGAAATAATACATATAATAATAACAGTTAAATAAAAAAAGAGGAAAACTGCTAGAAAATATAAAAAAAATATGTTATAATTTTGACCGCTGGGCGACCTCTGGTAGAAATAGAATGTTAATAACTTGGCCTTATTATATTAACTCCAAATAGATTCTTCTTATATTTAATCTTATCCTGTTGCACCCACATAGGTAGGCATTACCTATGGGGCGAGGAGGGTTGTGGGCTATCGAGTTAAGCCTCGACAGGCCGACGGCTTAGGGTTGGTTGGTTGTTTCAACACTGTGGCATCGTGTGGATAAAGAACTGTGACGTAGGGCCGTATCTGGCTTTTAAATAGAACCTTTTTTTCGAATTTATAACATTGGTTACGCGTCCTGGAGTTACATAATTATGTTATATATGTACGAAATTATCAAGGTAAATATAGGAGTAGGTGAAAATAGTATAAAAAACAAACAGTAAGTACGATATAGAATATAGCTTTAGACAGCGGCTTAACTGACGTTAATAAATTGTGAATAATTTTGCGATAGTATTTAATAGGTACTGAAAACATTAAATTGTAAGGTTATCTGAAGGTCTAATCGTTTAATGTATCTGGTAAATACTACAATAATTAGAACACTTTCCGAGATAATGGCGTGAATTTGTGCGAGAATAGTAGATAATTGGATACTTTTTCGGTGTTGGGTTGCAGACATAATGAAAATCAACTTTGAAAGGCGCACAATGTCACATTCATATTTAATACTAGTTTATGCCGGCGGCTACGCCCACGACTATATCAGTTATCGCGGCAAAGAGTAGCCTATGTTATTCTAATGTATCAGCTATATCACTGTAAAGTTTCATCCAAAACCGTTCAGTAGTTTTTACGTGAATGAGTAACAAACATCTATCGCTACAAACTTTCGCTTTTATAATGTTAGTATAGATTATTCAAAATGTTAATTTGTAGATAGAAAAATATATCTAATTTTATTTCTATCATTTTATTTATCACAAAAGTACAAGTTTCTTAAATTTCAAAATACTTTTTGTTTTTAATCATTGGGTTTAAAAACTTTTTGTTATACTTTGTACCTACATTATTTTTCATTATTAAAAAGATTGCTAAAAAATCATTTTTGACAAAATGTTGCAAGTAGTATGAAATGCGAAAAACAAGAATTCAATTGGCAGAAATACGATCGATTGTATAAATCACTACTCGCGGCTACGTGCTGAAATACACAACTCAACTACGTGGTTAGTTACTTTTAAATTAGGTACTTAAAAAAAGAAAGTTTAATAAATGCAGACTGAAAGTATTGGGTTATCTAATCTGTGATTAAAAAAACATTATGACAATGAATCAATTCAAGTTTACTTAGATTTGTGCCATTTTATTACCTCTTTGAAAACAAGTATAAAAAGTCATCATCATTATTTTTGATGTTTACAACATAAAGTCGCTTAGTAGCAACAATAAGCAAAAAAATGGCAACATTATATCACGGTTTGGCGCGAACGAAGTAATCACCAAGTCAATTACTATAAACTATTGAAATTGTTTTTTTTTCAGCAACTAAGTGTAGCTCGCCATTTATTTAAAAAGCTTTATCAAAAAAGTCTATGATTTAAAAACGTTTATTTTTTGCTGAAAAAGTGTTACTTGTTGAAGAACAATAAATATTATAGTTTTTCGTGGTTGGAGCTTTATAATTTACAGTAGTAGTGTTGTGTTATTTATGTTGGGAATATAAAAGTAAATAAGACACTCAAAGATATGGATGTCATATTTTTTTTTCATTTAAAAAATACTTGAGATTCGTTAATGTATTCTTAAGTATTTATAGTTATTTTTCTATAAACCCAATGTAACTTACCTACATAGGTAGGAATTTTGTATTAATTGTAACACGACATGACATGACATTTCGTATAATTTCAAATTTGTAAACCTTACCACCAACTTTATCAATGAAAGATTTAAGTAATTGGAATGATGTAGTATTTATTGTATCGTATTTGTACATTAAGTGTAAAATAAAATAGCGTTTCTTATTTCTATGATGTTGACAAAACATGCATTCATTTTAGAACATGTATGTTTTTTGAATGAAGACTCTTCGACCATTAGACTTAGATATATTTTTTATGTTAGGCAAGAAGCTTAGTCTAAGTAGCATGTTTCCGGCCTACTAGTTAATGATAACACACACGAAAACTAAAATATGTATGATAATTTTTTTTAGTTATTCCAATACCTACCTGTAACAAATCTTAGAGTATTTAGGCAATACGAATATCTGCAGAGATTTTTTAGATTATCAAAATCACTTACAAGATAACATATTCTGAAGAAAGTCTTTTCGTAATCAGACCAATCGTTTATCCCATAACTTGACAAATAAACATAAAGAAAAATTGTGTACGAATTGATATCGTCTGACACATTTTTTTTATTTTCGCATTAAGTAAAATGCTCCATTCTTGAAATATTTGAATGGTGCAGTTTTTGCTAAATGAATCTACATCTATATAACTGCCAAATAAACATTAACTTGATTTTTTTTCATAACATTTTAACACTTCTATTTTGTAAACTATTATTGAACGGAATACAAAAATCATTGTGCTGAGAAGGAAGCTTTTTATATCAATAGTGTAAAGCGTGACCTAAAATCTAACGGCTAAATGGTTTTTGTACAATATTATCACAAGGAACTAAAATACTATCAATTTGACATCTATTTTTATCAATTTTCTTGTTTATTAAGTTTTAGATTGAAGTACGTGACTACATTATCTACACAACACTATATTTGCCACTCATAAAATTTATTATAAGCTGTAATACTTTGCGTTAAAATTCATAATCAAAATTGTGTTGTTATCGGAGACGCCATTTTGAATTTGTTCTAGTAGACAGTTGATGTCTTTATTAAGCTTGGTCGCGTGAAGCGTATTTATCATTTTCGAGGCGTACTTATTGTGATTGAAAGTCAAATTAATATATCATGTCCGGTGTATTGTAGGCTGTAATTAGTAGGCTACGCCGACCAAAGAAGGTAATTGGGTGGGAATTAATAACGTACTAGTAAAAAAAGTACATCTATTATAATAAACTTCTTAATATTGAAGCGTTAGTTAATAACTTAGGTAATAGAACTCTTATAGGATATTTATCTGATGATATATTATCAAATATTTTTATAACTGTTTATTCATAATCAATGATTGATGTTCTCCTAGCCGATTTCGGTCACTGCGACCAGTCTCGACGTAAACCAGCCAACTACGCAGGAGATATTATAGTGCACAAGCGTGTGCGTAAACACAGGTGCACTCTCTGTTCCCTCTCTCTCATAATACGATAAGACGGTTTGCCGATACGATCGGGGAGAGATCAGGCGCAGGACCGACAGCTTTACGTGCTTTGCGAGGCCCGGGGGCTTAGAACTCAACTTCCAAACTTCGAGCTGTTATTTAGTTTATTTCATAATCAGAAAAACTCAATAACACTTTTTAGCCCGACCCAGGATTCGGACCCGATCTCTCGATTGACAGTTGCATACGTCATCCGCTAGACCAACGAGGCAGTTAAAGCATAGCAGCAAGCATTAGCAGTAGCTTTTATGATATATTTTTTTCGATTTTAAATTTTATCATCATCATAAGAATTAGGAAGTTCTTGATTCTCACTTTTAACAAGGGTGTCATATCTTAGCTACATTGTGTATCGTGAGATATTCGAAATGGCGTTTAAAAATATTTTAATCTTCACTGATACGTAAAAATGTCCATTTTATACAAAAAGAAATGCAGCGTTTAGAAATCGAAATTACATATGTACCTATCACATATTTAGTTCTCAATTTTTTAACATGTGTTTATTTTAGTAAGCTTATCGCTGATTATAAATTTAAACATTTCATCATTTTTTCAAATTAAGTGGGTGTTTGATTAACGAAATCTAATTGTTAGCATGGTTCTGAAAATCTAAATCAAAATGTCAGTTGGTCAGTCCGGAAGTCGTCTAGCTGTCATCACTTTGCAGCTGTAGCGACCTCTAGCGCCTACTGATTTATGAGTACTAGAGGGGCTCTGTCAATCGAGTTGTGTCTGGCCGAAATATATTGCTTCCTTTGCTTTATTGTCGAGTTAATAGATATGTTTATAAACATGAAATAGGGGTTTTAAATAGATTTGTGTACGAGAAAATCTGTAAACACAAGATAAAAGTATTTTTCTTTATATTTCTTTCAATCGCAAGGTAATAACTAAACTATAGCGTTATAAAACAAAATATCAGACGCATTCGTTTTGATATTTTGTTAATACTTACCTGCCTATAAATATATCAGCGGTTACCTGCGATGTTAATTTATAAACTTTAGCGTTTCATAAAATTGAATTTGTTTGTGTCCCGTACACACACATAATTATAACTTCCATACTTGTAAACACGAGATGAAGCCTAACTCTCCATAGGAGCCCGTAGATTATAGGAGCCGTGGTCACTAACTGGCCGTTTTGAGACATGTGTCATAAAAAACAATAAAAGGTTTCTGTACAAGTCAAACACATGCTCGTTAATTGGTTTTGATGTGAAACATGTAATGCCACAGCTTGCGTTTCCATGTTATATGGCAGTACATGTTTGTAACATGAAATGTAGTGAAGCGACGCGGCGCAATGCGTAAGTGATTGTAGTCGTGTTAGTATTAATAATTTCGATTTCATATTTGTCAGAAATACCGTAAATGAAAATTTTCCTCGCCAGGTATTACTGTGCGCATGCTGTAGTTCAGTATTATATTTTAGGGATTAATATCTAAGATACAGGTCGAGTATTAACACGTTAAAGAACATAATAATCTTAAAATGTTTATTTTGCCCTAATCAGTAGACATTAGAGTTTACGAAAGAAAAAAAAATCTTATTGTATTTGCATCATAATTATGTTATGTGCCTGTATTCAGAGTAAACTCACCAAATAGGTAAAACGAATTTTGTGTACATTTTCGAACTTATGTAGTAAAACTAAATCTATCTCTTTGGATAGATTCCTCTCCCATTAAGATAAGATCTGAATGCCTCACGATAGCTTTTGATCCATTACGCGCTTATACCGGCTCTTTCGCGATTTGGACGCCGTAAATAACGGGAACTAACCATTATGTTTGCTTGACTGGACGGATATTTTGCATTTTGACCAGTCAGTGTAGTTTACTTAATACTTAGTTTTACATTATCTGTGATGAATAATACCAAGTAAAGTTGCACTAACTACTATTATAAAATTAAACAAAATGAGAAGGCAGAGCAGTAAAATGTTTTACCAAAGTTAATCCACTGGGCCGAAAAAAAAACTAGCGATTGAAAGAAAAGCATTTTATTGTCATTAGATTTATATGGTTGATATAATCTGTTAGGTGATAAATGTATTTTGCTGGCCTTATATCTGTCAACAACGCTAAAACTTTACTGTACAACTATGGTAGGTCGGTTTGGTTCCTGGGCTCGTGGACTCCATTGAAGATTTATGATTTACCTTACCTTCGCTCTCTATCACCCCTTTTCCGTTTTGCTTAATTTAATTTTATTGATCACCTGTTTTGAATCGTCTGAAAGTGATAACATTCCACATCTGTCTATCTTTCAAATTATTGCTCCTTTTTTAAAAAATTGTGATGAGAATGTATGAAAATTCTTCTTTTTAAGAAAATATCTCGGGACACTTGCTAAACGGAGTATTTTTGTATTAGAAGGTACGCTTAAAACATATGTTCATAACACCTACATTAATGTACGTTTAAATCAAATAATTTCTCGTTAGAAATAGCGAGAAATTTCGCATACTAAGATGAATGTTCACAAAAACAAACTTCCAGAAGAGTATAACCTTAAAATAAATTATACCAAAGTACATCTTGCAACAAAGTTTTTCAAAACGAACTCTCCGATACACACCAAAATGTTTTCACCGCGGAAAAACGTTCATGCAAACCCGCAAACAAGGAAAAATAAGAATAACAAGTCTGAAACTTGTGCAACTCGCTTCCGTCGATTGGACGGCGAGCAACGGAGACAACAATACCACCCCACTTGAGTTAGAACAGGACAGAATCAACCCTATACTACCAGCGTCCCTTTGCGCACCAATCCGTGAAATTAGAGTCGTCTAAACGAATCTAACGATTATTTTATTATCCCTTTTACGCTAAGATTTGTTCCTTGCTCACTCAAATAAAAATAAAAGGTGAATAAGGCGTTGCGAGGGTCAAAGGCGGACATAAATTTGGCACCGTTTAGGGTCCGGATTGGCTTATTTTTCGGGCCTTTAAGTCCGGCCGGACGGCCAAGAAACTCTGCACTGTGCACATGAACGCTCACGGCTATATCAGCAGATATGATTCATTTTAAAGGATTACTTTCCGCTTCTTCACTAAGTAACACTAATTTCATTATGAATTCAAAGTGTAACGTTATCTGCGTTAGGGGAAATTAGTGAAAAGATTTAGTCTTTGTAATTTGAGCATAACGTAATAAAATTTAATTCATTTTGAATTGGATCTTGTGTTTTACGAAATTATAAATATAATTAACGTTGTTAGTTAAATCTAAGCTTGAATTTAGAGTGTTAAGCAGCACATACTTTTATAATTTTTGTTGGATTATTTTTAACGTACAAAATGGTTATGGTAACTACATATTATGAAGCGTAGGTAAGTATTCGAAATCGGCATTACATTGCTAGCTATATTGAGAATATTCATGCTGCTTCAATTATCTTCTGCTTTTTGTTTATTTATCCCAAAGAAGGTCATATATACACGTACGGGCAATTAAAAGTGCAATCGAAAAATATTCCCTATAAAACTATGATTGACCTATAAATAACTAGTTTGAATTGTAAAGTACTGACAAAACTGACAAGATACTTAACAAACAACAACGACTTCAAGTACTGGACGAAACTGAAATGGAACCACACGGGAAGCACCAGCTTTCAAATAAAAAAGGCTCATCAAAATTGGTTCACTTAGATAAAAGTTATGAGGTAACAAACATAAAAAACAATCGAATTGATAACCTCCTCCTTTTGTGAAATCGGTTAAAACTACAAGCTCAATAACAAACCTACTTACTTTACCTACTGCCAAATCATTCTCAGAAAAGAAAACAATTTAAGATATTATCTTTCATAAGTTCCTATTTTAATAATACAGTTTTCATTAGCAGTAATATCTAGTACTTAATAATAAAATAACATTAATCCAATTTTTCCCCTGAAATCAATTATTTTACAGAGCGGAAATTATTATCTCGAGCATCCTTCCGCCATTACCGGAAGTGTCGCGGCGTGTTAACGAGCGGCTTAATGTTGGCAACACTGTTGCCACTGACTTTTTAATTACAATCCTGAAATTGTGTGAAAACGCCCCCAAGCCTGTTGTGAATACAAATTGTTTAAAACTGTTGCCTTCATTATAACAAAATGATGTTTTGTTCGGGAATGTTTAGCATATTTAATTAAAGTGCAGTATTTCCATTCTGATGGCTGAATTTAACACGCTCCTCGATAAAAGCATTTTCTTAAGAAACACTTATAAATGCATCTCTTTTCAAAGTAGAATAAATAGATCTTGTTCATAAAATTGTGGGTCTTCTCTTAAAAACCTATTTCTATAAAACTGTATGTATTCTAAATTTTATGATCAGCATAATAATATTATACACATATTTAGTTTAAACAAAAAGTAATTTAAACATCATCATCATCATCATCAGCCTATCGCAGGCCTCTCCAATTTCTACTGCCACTTCAGCTTGCTAATCCTGTGGGCTACGTCTATGACCCTGGTTCTTTGTCGGATCACCTCGTTTCTAATGCGATCCCTTAGAGAAACGCCGAGCATATACCTCTCCATTGCACGCTGAGCGACTTTAAACTTATGGACCAGTCGAACCGTAAGTGTCCACGTTTCGGCTCCGTAAGTCATTACGGGTTGGACGCACGCATTGAAGACTTTCGTCTTTAGGCACCGTGGGATCGACGATGAGAAGACCCCACGAAGTTTCCCAAACGCTGCCCATCCTAGCTGGATTCTTCTGTTCACCTCGTCCTCAAAGCTGTTTCTACCTAACTGCAAAGCCTGCCCGAAGTATACATATTTTTGAACAACTTCGAGAACGGCACCGTGTACCGCAACCGGTTCCGGTAGTACATGTTCATTGAACATGACCTTGGTCTTGTCCAAGTTCATCCGTAGGCCGATGCGCACAGAACAGTCAGCCAGGTCGTTCAGCATCTGTTGTAGCTCCTGCAGCGTTTCTGCCATGATGACGATGTCATCTGCAAATCGCAAGTGAGAGATGTATTCGCCATTGGTGTTGATACCGCGCCTTTTCCAGTGCAGGGTCTTAAACAAGTCCTCCATTGCATTAGTGAATAATTTCGGGGATATAACGTCCCCTTGGCTCACTCCTCGATGCAATGGTATTGGTCTTGTAAGCTGATCCTGTACTTGGACGGACATAGTAGCGGCTTTGTAGAGACATCTCAACACTTGGATGTACCGCCAATCTACTTGGCAACGCTGCAGGGGCTCCAGAACAGACCAGATCTCGATCGAGTCAAAGGCCTTTTCATAGTCCACAAATGCTAGACACAGGGGCTGATTATACTCTTCGGTCTTCTGTATTATGTGCCGCACTGTGTGGATGTGGTCTATGGTGCCATATCCGCTCCGAAACCCAGCCTGCTCCGGTGGCTGGTATTCGTCGAGTCTTCGCGCAAGACGGTTCGTGATGACTCTTGAAAACAGCTTATAGACGTGGCTCAGGAGGGAAATGGGCCGATAGTTCTTCAACATGGTTTTATTACCCTTTTTGAAGAGCAGGACGACCACACTCCTACTCCCCGCCTCTGGAGTCCTCCCTTCGAACAGGACAGCGTTGAAAAGTTGAAAAATTTAAACAACCATGTGACAATAGACTACAGAATGAACTTAAAACAGATAGAAAATTTAAAGAAATACTAAATTAACATACGACTACAAGCTAAAATGAGCTGGTAGTGTTCCCAAAACAAATGCCTGTAATATTCGTCGTCGTCGATTTCGTTGCCCATTTTAACACAACTCATTGGTTTACTTTTAGTATTAGCCGAATACAATTTTCAGTAACAGTGCGTAAATGTAAATGTAGTTTGTCTTAGATCACTCAGAAAGTAGATTCACGCGCATTCATTCATGATTTATAATAATTTTCTAAAACACTATATCGAGTCATTTTTAAATTCTGTTCTTTAAACACTTTTGTAAAAAAAATCTAGTTGTCTATTGCCAGTTAGTTTGTTCTCTAGTCAACCGTATCGCAGTTGATAACGAGTTGTCTTATGACTAAACGTGTTTTAAAGTATTTGTATCTATTCTTCAGTGTTGTGTTTTCCTTTTTATATAAATGAAAGTCTTGTTGCAATTACTTATAGTATCATTATCTTCAGTAAGAACAATTTAAGTACATATTTAGTAATGCGGCCATAATGCAGTATGCTTAGTGACGTGACATTACTAATAGACTAACTAATAACTAGAGGTGTTACTACATTTAGAAATTGCTTTAAAAAATGTACGTTTATTATGTTAACTAGCCAGATGTCGAAATTAAAAAGTTAAAAGAGAAAAGCACATACTTCTCCGCGACATTGCTTTCCCGTAATTTACAAGGTTGAATAACTATTAGTCATTATTATTTCACGAAACTTTTTTTTTGCATTAGCAATATAAGGCAAAGGTACCTTACCCTTGCCTTATAATATTCTATTACATAAACTGAATCCAGTAGGATCAATTTTTCTCTGCAAATAGACCTACCAATACGAGAAAACTAGTAGTAGACATGTCCTGTACATGTTACTAAACAAATATATTTCCGAGTTCTTGGGGACTGAGTAGCCCTGTATGTGGTGATTCCGCAAAAACCACCTTGACGGCCGGTCTCAAGCGCCCTGCTCTGAAGTGGACATGGATCATGTTATTTCAGGTCCTCCTCAGGATCGATGCCCATACTCAGACTCTATCCTAGCAACAAAAAACGCACAGTGGGTACCTTTACAACAAAAAGATTGTCTTACATTCGACACTATCTATAGAAATTATATAAGTAAAACTTTGCCTCATCAAAATTAACAAGCCCATCTAGTTTCATAGCTGAAAATCCGTTAAAATCCTTACAGCATTCTCAAGTAAGTGCCTATCTATAAATGGGTACATACTCGTGAACACGGTACACATTACCAGAGCCAGCCGACCAAGAATCCTTCCTAAATTACACATCTCCATTTTCTTCATTTAACAAATTGATGGCCTTTAAAACACATCCAAAAACATACTCAAACTCAAAGCAACTAAGTTCAGTATGCTTCAAAACATTCGACTGTTGACGCTTACGCCCTAGAGATAAGATTGGGTTGGGTTAATGGAGATACGTTAAGAGATTTTTAACCTTCGTAAACAGGAATTAAGGATGATAATAGCTTGGATGGAGTAGTAGGGGTGTAGGTTTGGGGGGTGGTTGCGGTTCAAGTTTGTAATTAATAAAGCCCTCTCGATTACAAGTGCCTTTCCTCGGCGGCTTTGGTAGGGAGGAAGGAGTGCCCTACTCAGTTGCTCGAGCAACGATTGATATTATTTGATTGTATTAGAATAACTGGGTTGTTATTACATCGACGTAGTGGAAGTGTTTCTTAAATTTGATCCGTGTGTACACAGATTTTATTACTGACGTCAATTTCTACATTAATCATTAAAAAATATACAAATTCAAGTATAAGTTCATAAGTTATTATAATAATATCTACTAGTCTACTAGCTTTTGCCTGCGGCTTCGCTAGCGCAGAAGTAGATATTTTCATCCCCTATTTTACTCCCTTAGGGGTGACATTTTGAAAATCCCTTTCGTAGTGTTCACTTATGTTATATAAAGAACGTACACGCAAAATTTTAGAATTCTAGGTTCAGCGGTTTGGGCTGTGCGTTGATCTCTGATATCTTAGCCAGTCCTTCCTCTTTTATACATTTAGATATTAGGCCTTCATGAAGTGTGTCATATAAAAGAAGTTAAATCATACGAAGATTGAAATGTACCGTTTTTGTTCAATGAATTTTCAGATTTAATAAAACAAATAGTTTCAAAACACAGTTTAAATATAAACTCAACAAAGTTTACCTCTCGTTATGTCGTTAGCTAGTAGTGACCATAACCATTTATTTTATTTACTGATTGTACCTTAAAGCGAGAACTTCTGATGACGAAATGTTTTGCAGTTTAGCAGATTTTAGGCATGTAAATTAATTTCAATAAATAATTAAAAAAAGAGTTTTTAATAGTCTAGAACTCATGAGGGCAAGAAAAAAATATATTAGGCCTTCCCGTGGTACGACATAAAGTAGAACTTGCATGTCATTAAAATATTAGCCTGAACAAACGGGCAGGCAGACCGACAGATAGACAAAAAGTATACATGCAAATGCATTTAGTAAAAAGCGGTTATTTTAATATTACAAACAGACACTCTAATTTTATTTATTTGTATACATATGTGTATTAGTGGCGCAAAAAGTGATGAATACCCACCATGTAGATAAGATAACTATTTCTATATAAATAAAATCGAATAAATAATGTTTTTTTAAATTTTTGTCTGTCTATCTCTGTATCTGTTTGTTCTGGGTTATCTCTGGAATAATTGGACCGATATTGACGGGATTCCCACTGGCAGATAGCCAAAGGTGTAAGGAGTAACTTACGCTACTCTTTTTGACCCGAAACACGGTGTTCTTATAACGACAGTAAGTTAGTATCGAAATGTGTTTAAAATTATTTTTATTTATTAATAAACATTGATTCTTTTTACTAGATATTATTCTTGCTATTTTCTTCTAGCACTAAGAATACTTTTTGAGTCGCCGGGGACTTTACACGCAAATGAAACGGACACTTAGAACATACAGTATCAAAAACAACAATTTGTAGATTACACAAAGTTGTCAATTAAGCTCATAATCCAACACAGTAGGAAGTGGGGAGTAGCCACTATGTCATAAGTGCAGTCAAGCTTGATATGTCCACATCATTATCAAGAGCCATAAATAGTTTACAACTGGACATACGCGTCTCGATAGAAAGGAGGTTTCGGCTTACTATACACCTCTGTCGACACACGGTTTGGTTTATTTCTCGTGTTCTCTATACTATACTTAAGATTTTGTTCTCTTTGTGGGAACTTACGACTTAAACTGGTTTAAAAAGGATGGTGATGTATAGAGAATACCACCACTACAACTAGAGATGTAGGAAAAACAAAAACACGATAAAAAAATTCAGGCAATTTCTTACGGAAATAATAGTAATGTTGTTTCAATAAGATGCCGACCGAACGAGTAATAAATAGCATCTAATTGAAACCCAAATAATGACCTCACCCAGTTCTTTATCATCTCTTTTTGAACGGTACAATTAACAAGGCATGCGACCGGCACGTACTGCTACGGACAGACAAATGATTGCCTACAAATATGCGTTTTATTTGCATCGAGTATTAGGTGTGACGTCCACTGCGAGTGGGAAGCGAGTTTAGGCGATAATAGCAGTATCACATCACTTCAACAACCTTTAAAAGTTTTCATCATCACATATGCCTGCCCTTAGAAAGTAACCTGTAATTCTTTCGTTTTCATAAGTTTTTTTATTTAGACATTGTTTCTAACATTACTCGTTGTTTTAAAATTTCAAATGCGTGTAAATAGATGCATAAAATGTTGACTTGATTGTCATATTATTAATTATTGCATTTATCTACAATTAGAGAAGGTTTGGTATTTTAAACCGTTTATGAAGGAACGGGCCACATGTTCCTCCAACACAAAGGGAGGATCCTCCAACCAGGCGAGGTGATCATGCTTGTTGGGCCACTGCCCAACGGTTGATGTTGGGAAGTTGTATATATGTTAATCAGCGTGAGAACTTTTTTTGCGCGATGTACAATTGGTAGTTTCTCAGTTTCCTTCGTTACTCCGTAGTTCAGCGTATCTTCGTTAGATGGTGCTGTACTATATTTCTATTGCGACGTATGTGGAAGTCGCCACACGTTATTTTATTGATTACACCACCTTTAGCCCACAGCTTCGCCGGCGTGTATGTCCGTTATCTTAGTACATAGTGGTCTATGTCCTTCCTCAAGAATCAAAGCATCTGCAAGCAATATTTTATTCCATTTAGGCGTGAAAGCGTTTACTTTGTAGTTTATAATATTAAGAATGGAAGTGTCGATTGCTGTAAGTGGGTAAATTACCTATTTATTTGTATATTTTCATAAACCTTCAGTGATCAATTTTTGTAGGGTTCCGCACCCAAAGAGTGAAAAAAGACCCTGTTACTAAGACTTCGCTGTCCGTCTGTCACCATGCTGTATCTCATAAACAGTGATAGTTAAAAAGTTCTTTTGTTTAGAAATGATGCCTAACTGTTGCCGCTATCACAAAAAATACTAAAAATCAGAATAAAATAAATCTTTAAGGGGGCTCCCGTACAACAAACGTGATTTTCTTTGCTCGTTTTTGCTCGATATTGATAACAGGTACACGCTTGAAATGTATAGATAATGCTACGGAACCTTTCCTGCGCGAGTCCGACTCGCCCTTGGTCGGTTTTTTTATTATTTTTAGGATTACCTGTGAAGTCTGTGAATATATAAGTATATATTTTATTACATTCATAAATATATTTACATAAAAAGCAGAAACGCCTTCAAGTTGAAAAAACTGATAAATTAGTACCTAGATTTTTCATTATACTTAAATTTAATTATGACATCTTTATGTCACTAGCAAGATTCGAAATGTTTCTAAAAATTATATTTTATATAATTTATACTCTCAATGGTCGGCACTTGATGGAACTTGTTGCAATACATTCTAATGTCAAACTCACTTGTACTTATTCCAAAAGGTTTGGTTTTGTATGACGTAAAGTTTGATTTTAGAATCATATTTTACTTTGATTTCTAATATACAAAGGACAAAGAGCCTTAAAATAAAATAGGCATCTTTACTAATTAAAGAAAAACATAAAATATATCTTGTTATACACAACATTCTTTACAAAACGTATTTAATTCTAACAACGCGGCTCATGCAACCAATAATATATCCATCGTCACCACATCTGGTCCTCATTTTATCTCGCTAATTCGTGTTGCTCGTCCTGGAAAATAAGCTCTAACAGAAACGTCCTAAACGACATAAAATTACTACTAAAAGAATGTTTAAATTTATCACAATAGAGGTTATTATCGAGTAAATATGTCGGTGGTTATATCTTATTAGAATACTTGCTTTTCTTAAAAGTATATTTTCCAATAGGCTGTTTTATTACTTTTCAGTTGTAAGTGATGTTAAACTTAACTTACGTTGATAGGGATGTCTAAAATAGCCTATAATGAAATAATAAAATTTAATGTCATTTGAAAGCAATCGTATAAATTAGTAATGTCATAAATTACATGTCGTTTGACTGGTTAAATTGTCGATTTATATGTCCCATATAAAGTATTAATTGTTTATGCTGTTTAAAGTAAAATAATAATTAGTAAAAAAAGAATAATAACTTTTATTCGTAGGTATACTTAGGTACAAGTTTGTGCCTTTGTAATAATTATACACTAAACTTATGATTGTAATTTTGCGATATTTTAATGGTTACGCTCTTGCAATGTTTCGAATTCGCGTAATTTAACAACTGTGAATCAATTGTTAAATAAATTTGAGCCTCGTGTAAGAACATGTGTGGCATCATATTGCATCTCATAATAGGCACTATAACGCTTTTAATTGCCTCCGCAATTTAAACTCCAGAAGACACTAAATAAATTAACAGTTTTATTGTATAAATTGCGAGTATCGCCGCCGTTTAACGTGAATCTCAACGCCATTTTGTATTTCCGAAATTGAATATTAAACGATAAAAAACACAGAACCAATTTCGCTAATATTTATACATCCCGTACACCATTAAAATTCGCATTTTAGTAATTTTACTAAACACAAAACTGTCCTGTCATAAATTATATTTTAATGTTTCCGGGCTCCAATACGTTACCAATGTTACCGCATTAAAAATTAATAGCTGTTTTAAAACTATTTCGTATTGGCAACACTAGCCACGCGCGGTGTCTGCAAAGGAAACGGAAATGTCCATTATATCATCTGAAAAACTGAATTTTATGAAAACGGTTTTATGAGGAAACTCTAAAACAATTTTATTTATAACGCGCACTTAATAACAGCTCTGAGCCAACAAACAGATCTTTAAATATTTTTAGATGGTAATTATCATATTCATATAAGTTATATGAGCATATTTTTATAGGTCTGTGAATAGTTTTGATTACACATTGACTTACACTTTTTTGGCATTGAATATTGATGTATGCGAGTAGTCTGTATTTCTCGAGTTAACTTGCTATTCTAACGAACACTTTTGCTGTTCTATAGAACTTGTCTCTCCATCTCTTACTTCTAAGTGGAGAGTTGAGTATGTGTTGAGAGTGTGAAAAGTTCAATAACCACTGTTCCAACGATTCAATAATACACAACGGCGTAACCAGCTTGCTGTGAAACTTAGGTCAGTTCTATTACTCGTATTGTGTAGACGGTATTGGGACTTCTGGGACTAAAATACTGGTCTCAGTTTTCCCACGGTAGTATTGGGACGAAAAAGTGCCAATTGTTTCACATGACCACACCATGTGACTGGTACGACTGACCCAAAAAATTCATGGCCAATGTGCTAACCGTCCTTGGGTCTATTTGACTCCATCTGTGCTGGTTCTAACCACACGTTATCAATGTGTAATAAAACATGATATGAACAGTCTTTAAAAGTCCAGTATTCTTGATGATAGGCCACTTCTTATAAAGAAAGTTTTGGCCTACTATACTCCAGGTCATGCGGTTTGCTATAGTTTGTTTCCAGTTGCCTTTTCTCCTTACAGTGATGTTAAACTGTGTAGTATTAAAACATATTATAAATAAATTTATATTGTTACAGTTAAAGATCACCTTCAACACTCAGATCTGGAAGCTGAAGAAGTGGAAACGGACGACCAGACTTCCAATCTTGACGATGATATACTTACACAGTCAGATTTAGACGAAAACGGAGACCCAAAGAGCCCAACTAGTTCCAGCTCTAAGAAAGGCAAAGGGGGCTGCTCGAGGGACTCTAAAGGAGGAACGAAGCCTAGAAGGGCAAGGACTGCATTCACATATGAACAGCTGGTGTCGTTAGAGAATAAGTTCAAGACTACAAGATACTTGTCCGTGTGCGAGAGACTAAATTTGGCTCTTAGTTTGAGTTTAACAGAAACTCAGGTGTGTATTATGTTTTCTTGAGTAAGAAATACTTTGATCGTGTCTTGAATATCGAGATAGATAAGGAGTAAGCAGTTTTTATTAAAATTCTTACCAAGGTATAGTCGGTTTTAAAAAATATGAATGTAAGGAATGAGACATGTAAAGAGTAACTTAACAGACGATTTTCGTGAGACTTATTAAGAGAGTTAGTTTTGCTTCAACAGCCCTTAACAGTCTCCTGATGACAAAGGCATAGGCCTCTTCTTAGAAAAGAGGTTTTTACCTACCATACTAAGACCTAGATGGATTGATTTAGGGTTTGTTTATTTGGAGTGATGTTGTCCTCAGAGCCTTACTCGCTTATTTGCTAATTAAAACACCATCAACAACCCATAACGTCCCACTGCTGGGCTCGGGTCTCCTCTCAGGAGAGGGTTAAGGCCATACGTCCCCACGCTGGCCAAGTGTGGGTTGGGGACTGGCAAGACAACGTTGTGGCTACGTAATCTTACCGCCGGATGTTTTCAAGCCGCCCAAAGGCCTCCAACTAAGCTTCACGACTGTTATCCTATGATAACAACCGGGACCGACTGCTTAACGTGACCTCCGAATCACGGAGACGCTCATGATAACATGCCACTAGTGGTCACCCATCCAGGTACTGACCGCGCCGTCGTTGCTTACCCTCGGTGATTGCATTAAAACACCTTTATGATAAATAGGGGTGAAGACGTTCCGTATTATTAATCCGTTACCAACCAGACAAAACTTAAAGTCAAAGAGAAATAATAAACATAAAATAGTTTTGATGTCTAATAATAATGTATAAATAAATTAGTAACTATTTGTTAACAGGTCAAAATATGGTTTCAAAATCGCAGAACAAAGTGGAAAAAACAAAACCCTGGTATGGATGTGAACAGTCCAACGGTTCCACCTCCGAGTGCAGGAGGTTTTCCATCAGGCCCTTACCCTGGAGGCCTGCTGTACTCCCATGGAGTACCCTACCCGTTCACGGGCCCTGGACCTTACGCCCCGTATTTCCACCACCTAGCAGCAAATCATCACCACTCTCATGGAAGTTTGGGTCATTCTCACACGTGATTGTGGCAGCGACCGGGGTCTCAAGACCCTAGGGTCGATAAAGAGAACGATAACAGTTGTGGACTATCAAATTAGTGATGTATAGTGACATATAATTAAGTGAAGTGACATAAAACTATATCATCCAAAACTCTATGGTTATTCAAAAAGGGGTCGTGTATTAAAGTTGTGATTGCATTTTTTTTTATTTTCTCAATAAGACTACTTCAATATTATTCGTAGTGTCTAGTAGATAAAATTAAAAGTCAAAACATGAACTAAATAGATGTTAAATAAATTTGGACTTTAAAAGCATAAGGATTAAGTGTCGAATCGAGAACGTTTTGTCTGAAGAAGCCGAATATATCGTTATACTAGTGCAATTTGTTTAAGCTAATATTATGAATCAATTGTGATACATATTTAATAAGTTAACGTATTAGATATGTAATATATAATAGAATATACTAACGCTACATGTTCGCATCGTGTATCTTCATCCGCATAGGTTTGCAAAATAATAAATCAAATACGATTTGTTTGATCACATTATAGATTGACTTCGATCCGTGTGTCTGTGTGAATAATAATAATATTTTTTCTCACTATTTATAGACCATTTCAGTCTCAGTATTATTACAAAAATACACTTTTGCATTCATTATATCAGGATTATCACGTTTAACATGCGTTTGTTGTTGTTTTGACGAAAATTTTCTGCCTGTTCAATATATTTAAAACATTTTTAGGTTAAAACAGAAATTCGTCATGCTTGTTATAAATATTCTGTTACCAACCTGAAATTGTGTGGAAAATATTTGTTGTTTTTAATCTGCATTAAATGGAACCACCCGTTTGGACAGATCTACAAAGAATAAATAACTAAAAAAAATACATGTGACACTTGGGGACTGCCGCAATACAGCTATTGCATAGCGTTTTTTATGATAGATATTATACCTATACACTTATATACTTTCTCACAAACAGCTGCTTACGTATTCGTCCGATTTCGGAGCAGTTCGTCTCGATCCATGCGAGCTTCGTACAGTCTACACGCAAACGTCTAGTCGCACGCACACAAACACCGTGGCGAAGTCTGCCGAACTGAAACGACGTTAGACGATGCACGGCTTTCAACGTCGCACCGCTGTGCCGGCCGGAGAAAGGGTTGTTAGGTTTATTTTCGTTACGGAATCTCTTGATTCGGTCACTGCGCTCAAAGCCCGCGATAAAAGCTATGCAATAGCTTAAAAATGGCCTAAGTGAAATCAAATCTTGTGCAATTTGTCCTTTTTTTAGGTTCTTCTTTTGATGATATGGCAACCAACCGCATCAGCTATTTCTACCAATGTCAAGTATTTAAGGTCTTAAATCTTAAGTCTTCGAGTCTTCAAGTTTTCGTCGTGGTGAAATTAATAATAAAAATATAAAAAAGTTGATCAGATGAAATGGGGATCTTCTTTCGAAAGTACCTTGTCAAAGCTATCATATATCATAAAATAATTTAACCTTATTTCCTACCTCAGTAATTCCTTCATGTCAGAATGAAACCCCATTTGTCAGTTTTAAGCTCAGATAATACAGACAAAAGAGATACAGAGACAGATAGCAAAAGGACAAATTGAGCTTTTAGTTAGTTTAATTTAAAATATTGGAGCTAATCGAAACTTTAAGTCCATTATCTATAAGAAACAGATATGTAAATAAATAAGTAAATTATGTAATATTTTGTAAATATACCAAATAAATAAGAATATATATATATAGTATTTCATACATAAGCGAAAAGAGAGGCACCTTTAGTATGATTTATTTCATATATACTATTTAATTATAACTTGCGACGCGCTCTGACTTCGTAAGGAAGATCTGAAATTCTCGAATATCCTCTACTATAATATACTTGTATTACGTATGTCAACCTTTCTCTTAGACCAATGTATCTATTGCTGAAAACTACATTCAAATCTGATGAGTACTTTAAAGGATCTAAGCGACCAGACAGCGGAAGCGTCTCCATTTTATACTATGTAAAGATATTTCATTATCTTTCAACAAATTTCTACGAAACTTGTAATTTATCTTTGTTTTTGTTTTTACCATTTATTGTTTACCAAATTAAAAAGTTAATATGAAAGATAACATTACATTACAAACATTTGAAACGTGTAATCGTTACTTTCTTGTTTAACAGCGCTTGAAAGCATTTGTTGCTGCAAATCATTTATTTAAAAACTTTTACAAATATGTATATTCAGTAAATTAATAAATACCCTATATTCAAGGTTTACCTTTACTTACTTCTATGTCTTTAGCAACCGTATCTTGTCTACAGATTAAATCTTCCATCTCAAAACCTAATGTTTATTTTTCTTCCAACTTGCGTTGTCAGTCAAGAATCTAGTTTAAATTCTAAATCTGGCAGAATCCTAAGGTAAACCAAATCCAAAAAGTTTATGCCACTTGTCCAATCCGTCCCTACACAAACACATATTACCCAACCTATTGGCACTTAAGCCCGCTAGTGATGCGCGCATTTTCAGTGTGTTGGAATCTTCGGGTTGACTTGTTACGAATACGATTTGTTAAATAGTAAGTCTATAGATACCACATGGTATAAAAAAGTGGGCCTCAATTCAGTAATTCAGCAATAGAGTCTAGATGGACTGTCGTCGGCATACTTTTGACTTTTTGTTTTGTAAAACCATTGCTCTCTCGCTTATGCCGCCGATGCTTTTGTTAAATCGTATTCGATCGACTAAACACACAGTCATACAATGTATATGTGACGATTATATCTTCATTTTATTTTATAGATTCTCTTTTTATATACATTAGCCTGGCAAACTGGCTACTTTGCTCGATGAAAAATATAACCAGATTCCAAGAGCAGAGTTCACCATATTCATTGCAAATGCAAACATTGCGACAATGCGGCATTTTCCGTTATCGCATTCACCAACAAAACAAATTTGATGTGCTTCTGAAGGAACGTCTTCTGTGAGGATTGTACCACCCTGATCGAGTCGGTCCGTTCGTCCTGAATTAGAGAGGCTCTAATACTTTGAAAAATCTTTATTTATTTAGTCCTTATTTATTATATGCTTCAGAACATGTAGTGCCAACCGCACAGATCGAGTCTGGGCGGGTTAGTTCATAATTTAACTGTAATAGCTGTATAAAATGATTAAGGTTTTGCTAATGTGATGCTCAATGCTGTAAATATTGTGTAATTAGTTCGGCCATTACATTAACTCGATGTTGACATAAAATAGTTTCAAGTTATACTCTGTTTGTTTTATTTATTTACTCCTTTATTATGATGTCACTTTAGTACAGGATTTCTTCATTGATCAACGCTGAACACAATAGCCATCGAAAACCATTTACTGATGATGCAGGTGTCCATTGGCGGTAGAATCCGCTTGCCATCAGGCGATATGTTTGCTCGTTTGCCATCCATTAAAAAATGGTATCTAAACTCGCTCTAGGCTCCCAGATCGCCAAATAGTGAAAGAAAATGGCAGAATGCTCTTAAAAATCCGAATAGATAATTCTTAACGTATTGGTAAAGTAATCTCTTTTTTCATAGTAAGTAAAAAAAAAGTTTGAAATTTAAATGGAAGGCAAAATCCTACAAAACAGAATATATCATGTACTCGTACCTACACAAGACCGCTAAGTAGCGTCTACTGTTGCTCTTCTATTGGTCTTTACAGCCATACTAAGCATTGCCAAAGAAAACACTGTCCGAATCGTTTGAAAAGAGGTCAAGGCCGGCTATATACACAAGACATATTGATTTGTGTATACATAGCAGTAGTATACACGAAAATATCAGCCAGTACTACCGTTTCACCTCTATTTTTAGGTTTGCATATATATATAGACTGGGTAAACAGGTAAGAAAAAACCGGCAACAGAGAGCAACTAAGCACAAGGAAGCTTAAGTTAAAAAATTCAAAGATTTAAAAGGCTTTTAATATTAAATTACTACTGAAATTAAGTACCTACATGTAGAGAAGTTATCGCTATTGAGATCAGGGTATTTTCTGCATCACCACATCTCTAAGGCATTATTGCATAGGCATCAGACGATACTTGGGAGAGCCACGCTTCGGCATGAATGGGCCAGCTCGACCGGAGTAATACCACGGCCTCACAGAAAACGGGTGTGAAACAGAGTTTTGCGCTGTTTTTCACCGAGAGAGTGAGGATACCGGAGGCCCATATAGAGGCATAAGATCAGGAGTTCTCCATTAAGAGCTAATGATGTTTATTTGTAGTAGACACGAAGGGTAGGTAAAGAAGCACGGAAAGAAAATAATTTAATAATTAATGAATTGATTTTAATTTTTTTTATGTATGGCCCTGCCAAATTGACTAATCTGCCTGATGCAAAGCATAAGTAGAAGCCAAGAGTAGTGGTCACCAAACTCATTGCGAATGTAGAAATGCAACAATGCAGCATGGTGACCCACACCATGGCGGCCTAGTGATGCTTCTGCATCATTCTGTCTATTAGTTCCTGAAACTATATAGTAATATTTACAGCATGGATATCCATAACCTACCCCTCCTAGCCGAGTTGACATCCTACAAATGTATACGGTATTAGAAAACTAACAAAAGTATAGAAATGACGTCATCTCAATGCCAAGTCACGAGGTAAAAACAAAGTATTAGCTTATAATTCAAGAGCATAGCGGCGTTCGCGATTGTAGAAAGAGAAATAACGCAAAAACTTGTATCTTAACTAAGGGCTTAGCTGGTCATTGGCAGGAAGCTCTTCAACCTAACATTATACTGACATTAGTATATAGAGTATATTGTAGGCCTGTAAGCATTTTTTTCTTTTTTTATAAAGGACAACATCCGTGTTATTCATGACGGGAACTTTACAAGCTTACATGAAACGGACATAAAGAATAACTAGACTAAGAGCAACAATTTGTGGATCACACAAAGTGGTATCCCATTAGGGATTTGAAGCCACAACACTTGGCGAAGAAGAGAACGACGTGGCGACCGCTTTTACCACAAGGCAAGTGGTGGTGTTGTGGGTGCCATAGAGTTTTTTTATATATATCTACACCTCCAACATAATCTGAGCCTATGGTACGCTACGCTATTTTCAGTCATTCCAGTTCTGCTTTTATGCCTCTCGCACTTGCATGCCTCATACTTTGGTCTTTCTGATATCCATCACTGTCACTTCTGACGGGTGGGTCTCCCGTTAGCTAGTCTATGCAGTTTATTCTAACTATTTCTGCTTTAATATTTTATCTTATGCTACCGGGAAATAAATGAGGGTACTCTTATTTTATTTTTCTTTTACAATGCTTTCCTTAAATCAACTTATTCTATGGACGACACACTTCTAATTTAGCCATAGTGATTAGCGATGCTGACTGTTAACAATAAATAGTGGGTTCGTATTGTGTGGTGAGAACGATTAAATTTAATTTTTATTGTTGGGGGGCAAATGGTATGCCCGTCTGATGGTAATCGTAAACGCCGCCCATTGCCCAGTGGGATGCCGGCCTTTGAGGGATGGGGAGGAGGATGGGGGGAGGGGTTGTGGAGTGCGCCTCGAGTGCCCTACTCATTCGGTGAAACACAGCCCAAGCACAGTTTCGGTGAGGCCGTGGTTTCACTCCGGTCGAGCCGGTCCATTCATGCCGAATCGTGGCCCTCGCACCGTGAAAAATTTATAGGTATTTAGAAATATATGTAAAGTTCAGAATATGTATTGATAAAAATATTTATGTGTAAGATTAACAGAAATGAGCCTGCTCCCATTAAGTTAAGAGGACTAGGCGTGACCATGTTGTGTTTCAAAACGCCTATGTATGTAATAATAATAAATAATAATAATAAATATTTAGGACATCTAACACACAACGCCATCTAGTCCCAAGCTAAGCAGAGTGTTATGGGTACTAGACAACTGATATAAATACATATATACTTTTTTTTGTAAATACATACATATTATACATAGAAAACATCCAAACTTCGAAACAAATACTTGCAGATCATACAAACATTTGATCCGACCCGGGAATCGAACCCAAGACCTCAAGCACAGCAGTCGCATACACTACCACTACGCCACCGAGGCAATCAATGTACTCTATGTATGTACTATGATTAGTTATAGAACTGAAAATTAATGGATAATTTTCGCTGCGTCCTGAGTTGAAAACATCACTTCAATTTAAATAGAAACTGTCAAGCAATGAATGAAAATAGAAGTACTAACTAATACATGGTTTCGCAACTAAAACTGGTCACATTTCGAGGTGTTGGGACAATGGATTCAGCGATAAATCTCTATTTTGGGAAGACCTTTCGGAATAAGAAATATTGATAGATGAGATAGACAAGATCAGATGATGTATACCCAAGATGAGGATGCCTTGACATTTAAACGAGATACGAGTACATATCACATGGCCACGTGTGGAGGGTTAACCTCTCCTGAGAGGAGACCCGAGCCCAGTAATGGGACATTACGGGTTGTTGTTGATGATATATCACAGAACGATTACTGATCAATGCCATCATTAGGCTAAGAAATAAAAGTACTAACCATATAATGGTTAGGACCTTAATTTAATGACAAATGTTGTACATGACTTGACGTGGTTTGGTAAATGATTAAACAGTTTTCAGATATTAAAATATTTAGTGTAAAAAAAAAATTGGCACAAGCATTTTATCATTTTAATTATGGGAACCAGCTATTCATTGATTTATTTAGTTTAATTCATAGATTCAGGCATTGGCGGTCTGTGAAGTAGGTGTATTTCTGTTAGAATGATCAAGTACCATTTTAAAACAGCTTTTAATTAAAAGTTTTATGTAATGAATATACCACCACCAGGTCTTCTACTCTTATATATGTACCTTGAGAATACGTACCTTAGAAGAAGACAGAAGCATTTTTGTCAGCTTCATTTTATACAATTTTAGTTTAATTCCACAGAATTTGTAGTATGAGTTTTACTTATACGCCTATATTCAGTCGATCCTGGAGAAAGTAGTAAGGAATATTAAGTTTTAAAAGCTTTGTTCTGCTATTGTCGTAACATTTTTGTGCTTAAGTAATAG
Organism: Hyphantria cunea; assembly: GCA_003709505.1. Classification (NCBI taxonomy): domain Eukaryota; kingdom Metazoa; phylum Arthropoda; class Insecta; order Lepidoptera; family Erebidae; genus Hyphantria; species Hyphantria cunea. The sequence continues at coordinate 399,007 of PKRV01001111.1, forward strand.
TTTATTGAAGATTCAAATATATTACGGCGTTCTAATACACACCTGCATACAATCGTACAATTTCAGCTTTGCGCTGCAAACTGCATTATCGAAAAAAAATTACAATCGTATTATGTAAGCATAAAGGGTAGAAAATTACCTTGAGGTTCCTTATAAATAGAAAATGAGCCCCTTTTCGGTTTTTATAATTAGGTAAGTAATTAAATACATTGTTTACTAAAGTAGATGATACGCCGATAGTGATGACCGAAATAGTACTAGGAGAAAGATTTTCTCCTAGTACTATTTCGGTCACGGCGGCCAGTCTCAACTGTGCCTACTTCACCACTGGGGTGTATTCTCAGTTCTTTCGCTCTCATTATGTACTGGAACAACTACCCGACACTACCAGGGAGAGATCAAGCTCAGGATAGTCGCCTTTGCGTGCTCTCTGAGGCATGGGCTTAAGACTCCAACTTCCAAAATTCAGGCTATTATTAAGAATTTCTATAATAAGAAAAACTCAATACCACTCTTTTGCCGTAGTAGAAAGTAGCATTTTTCCTATTTTCGAGTTTAGATTCGAACCATGAAGTAAAAACTCTAACCATAAATAAGTAATTATGTTCATATCGCCTTGAGACAAATTTAATTACTGAAGTTGCCAAATAATCTGCTACAATTATTGGCAACCACTTCAAAAGTTATCTGGAAACAACTTACACAACCGATAATTATTATTTTCACGCTAACTTACGAAGTTACAAACATGATTGACACAAACCTCCATTCATCGAGATTAACTAGCTAAAAATGTGTTGAGCGATTTTTTCCCGCGCGGCTCTCTTTGACAGGATTCCAAGATGGCGGTCAGTCATCTGTCATTTTTAATTGTATGTCAAACGGCGCGTTCAGAGCTATACGCGATGCTGGCGAGCAGGGAATTAAGTATATTTAGTTTATTGCGTTATAAACGGAGCTATTAATAGAAACCCTTATTTGAATTTGGTGACTGTTCATATTCTATACAATTTTATAGCTGCGCGGCCATAATTTTTGTAATATTAATAATGTAACTTTTTTATGAGAATAAACTTAGTATATATAGATTTGCATGAAATACCATACTTTCTAGACCAATATTAAGCGAAGTCTATTTTTAATAGACGTTCCTATACACACGGGTCAAGTACAAATAAAGGGTAGCTGCCTATTAAGTAATGTCTAGACACGTACAAACATTCACATGTAAAAAAATCCTATAGTGTTTCCATTGTTTCCATGTTTAAGTATTAATATCAGTTATCTAGTACCCATAGAACAAGCTCTGCTTAGTTTGGGACTAGATGGCGTTGTGTGTTGAACATGCCTGAACATATTTATTTATTTATATATTTATTCTTCTTATATCTATCTTATAACAGAAAAAACTAATCTTGTAGCTGAAAAACTGTCTGTGACGAACATCGATGGGAGAATCTTTTCACACAGCGTAGTCAAATTCGAAAAACCTTTTAGAATGATGCCCAAAATAGTCTAAGCAACTATCATTTATGTTCTTTGTATGTAATTCAGATGAGCATTTTTTTTCTTATTCTAATTAACTAAGAAAACATTTAAATACAATTACTATTGGCTTACATAATAATTTCCTAAATAAACCTTTCGTTTACATATTTTAATAAATGAATTGTCTACTAAAAATAAATAAAAAACAATACAAATATATAAAGTTGATGTGTTTGTTTATAATTTCATATTAACAGTTTTTCGATAAACGAATAGAGTAAGGTATTTAATACATTTTTTTTTGTTTGGCTGTTTATTCCGGATAATCACTAGAACGGATGGATCGATTTCGACAATACTTTCACGGGCAGATTTTTATTTTAGACAAGGTTCGTCCCGCGGTTAGTGTTATCAAGGTACAAAATGAACCACTGGTAACACTGAGGGCGCTCCGCCAGTATTATTATACTTATTTTATTGTAGACCGCTTAAACTATTCCCCTTTGTAATAATGCTACCATCTCAGCTGAACACGAGATCTTACTAAATCCATTCACGGTTATACTAAAATTTAAAACGTTTAAATTCTTATGGCCAACTAAGTGACCGGAATAGGATGTCATTTACGTGTTTATGGCCCAACTGCGGTTGTAACCGAGCCCAATGGAGTAGACATCAAAGGATTATATCAACGTATAAACGATCATTTTGAATGCTATGAACCTTTTTAATACTTAAATGTGTTAATTGGTTTTGTATACAGTTAATAAAAAGCTGAATTAGAGCAAATAAGAATATGGAAACCTTAACAACGCAAAGAGTGAACTGAAGTGGAAGTGGGCTAGTCCTGTCCTCAAACTTATGATAGCTGGTGCTGATATGCTAGATTGATGAACATTTGTCAAACATAGGGTCCCTATATTATATGTTTGCGTGATCGTGGTCTTTAGTTAGCATCCTAGATTACTTTAGGAAAATGACTGACAGCGGATGAATGCGGGCTGTCTCATGTTGGGATGGCTGACTCTCTTTGGCTTAGCAGTGAACGTTAATAGACTAATGTTGCTGCTACATTATGACATAAAATTGATTAGTACTTTATATATAAAGTACCTTAAAAAGTTATGTAATGCAATCTGACTAATATCAACATAAATATATGACAACGCCATCCACCGGAGTTACACTCAACTACGGAGTAACGTAGTGCACGAAGAAGCTACCAATCCTACATCGCGCAATAGAAGTTCTCGCGCCGATTAACATATATACAACTTCCCAACATCAACCGTTGGGCAGTGGCCCGCCAGGCATGATCACCTCGCCTGGTCGGAGGATCCTCCCTTTGTGTTGGAGGAACATGTGGCCCGTACCTCCACACTGACATTCGATGCCCTCTCAGTAAGTATACGTTTCTGTTAAATAGAACCTTATTGATAGGTGTATCAATAACAATAATGATTTTTATAATTTGTTTGTATCTATAATATGTTTAATCGATTTCTGAATTCAATACAATTGAAAGAAGTGTACATATATTTTGCTGCAACTGATGCGGGTGACTGCTACAAACGGTGTAGTTAAAAGAAAAGTAACTATTTATTCGAATAGAATTCGTAAGTCACTCAGTCACGAGCGAGTATAATACGCGAGCACCATCTTTTATCTTTGATAAATACGAATACCACTCAAAAAATTTAAATTCAACAAAATTTAACAAATGAGAATGACTGTAAATACAAGTAAAGCTGATGATTTACAGTGGCATTTTAGTGAAAATCTACTGAAGCACTGAAAGCGCTTACGGCGTAGCTTTCACAATAAACTATTTATATCGCATTTCTTCAGACATTCGACAACGAACAAGTGGCAATTAAAAGTGACAAATGGTATGAGTTATACACTGGGCTGTCTTGTCCTAACGCCGTGTCGCTCCGACAACCAGCTTCAAAGAGTCCACACCGCTCTCTGATCTTTCCACTGTCCGCACACCACTTGATGACAGCGCCACAATAATTTTTAAAAATCAAATTGTTAAAATATTATTTATATTTTTTTATTTATTTGTCTTTTTTAGATGCGTGGGTGAAAATGCTTTTCTAAGTTTCTCGTATAATTAATAGTCTTTTATACTGAAGGCGAACCATGTTAAGGGGGATTTATTATAAAAAATTTAGATGAATAGAGGGAAGGTGAAGAAGCTAGGGCTTCGTAAATGATGAGTTCATTAATGTACACAACCTCAGTATTTATGACTTGAAAGTTATAAATAAAATAAATAAATAATTTGGACATTTAACAAACAACGCCATCTTGTCCCAAACTAAGCAGAGCTTGCTTGCACGGGACAAACAATATAAATACATTTTTTTTTGTAAATACATAAACATTATACATAGAAAACACCCAAACTCCGAAACAAATATTTGCAGATCAAACAAACATTTGGTCCGTTCCGGGAATCGAACCCGAGACCTCAAGCACAGCAGTCGCTTACGCTACCGCTGCGCCACCGAGGCAGTCGTATTTTATGTGTTGTATGATATGTAAGTAGGTAAATACATTCTTTACTCGTCTAATGCTCACTAAATTAATCATTTTTCCTAAACCAAACCCTTAAAAGTCAATAAAATAAAATAAAAACAAAAAAACAGGCTTACAACAATAATTTTAGCCATTTACAAACAAACAAAGAATCAAAAACAGAGATAAAGCTAATTAAAGCGAGAAGATAACACAAACATGCTATCCCCATACCTGCACTTGACATACCCGCCTTACCTATTTATATAGGTAAGTAAAACTACTTAATACAATATACTTTATTAAATATTATAATAGAAAAAAATATTTACTAAACGAAATATAATCAGTTTTAATAAAGAAAGGCCTGAATTATTTTTTCTTTCTTTTCTTTTAAAAAGACAACTACCGCATTAGAAATATACATTCCTGTGTCACCTGTCCTGTCCTGTGTGTGGGAATCTTTACAAACATACATGAAACGGACACAAATGTAATAACGGTAATTGATATTGTTGAAGATAAGTTTTACATGCAAAATCAGTCCACTTTACAACTTGATAAATTAAAAACTAATAATAACTATTCAAACAGCCACCATTGAAGATTACACATAATTAGCTTAGCATTTTAGATGTTTGATTTAGAATATGACGAATAGCATGAGCCGTGGTCAGTTGGCACTTTACACTCGTTACTTTTTGACAGATGACAGTTAAAAAAAAAAGATATAAGCAAATGTTATGACGCGTGACCGTTGGCTCTATAGCCATGTCGTCTAGTACATTAAAAAGCAATAAATGTTCCACAGATATATTATAAAAGAGGGTACGAAAACAATTTTGTAAATTATATCGCTCGTTTGTGAGACAGAAATACGAAATGATACCCTTTTAACATTTATTATATAATATTTTCTTAAATATTTCATCGTTGCTCAACGTATGGTACTCATTTATAAAATAGCATTTAGCGGTTTTAACTGTCACTGTGTTTAAATACATGGATGAACCATTAATGTGTAGGGATTCGCACGATCCAGTTCTAGAGGTTGAAATTCATCCTTTTCATTAAGGCATAATTCATGTAATTACACCATTAATGCTTAATAAAGCTTTCTCGATAGCAAGAGGGTAATTGTTACGGTACTATAATTCTAAGTGCAATTTGTCTCAATTTTGATAAGAAATGATTATGAAAATCTTTTGAGGAGCAGAAGGAAAATATGTTGATTATAATAATAATAATAATAATTTATTTCTTAAAAACATATCCTTTACATAATAGTCACAGATGTTCTAGCTAGGCTACTTAAATAGCCTGTATTAAGAACAATCTGCTTCTGTATTCCATAAAATTAACAAAAGATACATAGGTATACATATAAAATTGCAAATTGTTATTAAAATTTAAATACTAGATTACATTAACTGTTGTGTTTGCTTGTGTGAACGTGTGCATGTGTGGGAGTGTGTTTGTGTTTGTAAATCTATGAAATTATGAAGTTATAATAGACTTTTTGATGACATGAAGTTCCCAGTTTCCATATAGTTTTTCTTCGAAATATATTTATTATTTAAACTGTTTATCAGAAGTGTTCTATTTGTAGAAGATAGTCGAGCCAGGCTGAATACAGCCGGCCCATTCATGCCGAAGCGTGGGAGAGCCACGCTTCTTCATGAATGGGCCGGCTCGACCGGAGTGATACCACGGCCTCACAGAAAATCGGTGTGAAACAGCGCTTACGCTGTGTTTCATCGAGTGAGTGAGCATACCGGAGGCCCATACCCCAATCCAACGCCCCCTATCCCCCTCACCATCCCCTTTCCCCCCAGGCCGCCATAGTGTGGGTCACCATGCTGCATTGTTCTTTTTCGCATTGAGGATGGTGACCACCACTCTTGGATTCTGCTCATGCTTTCCATCAGGCAAGGCAGAGTCATTTGGGAAGCTTAAATATAAAAAAAAAAATAAAAAACGGTTCATCTCGACCGGGGCGGTAATACTCTCTCAAAGAATACTAAACTAACTTATGTTTAAAAAAACCTGCATTATTACATTTGTAAAGAGTACAGTGACCTACTCTTGGTTTCTTTACTGTCTTCTAGCCAGAGTCGAGTAACTTTGGCAGGATCATTAATAACAATAAAAAACTTAGCGTAACTCTGTGCTCGATATCTCTACGAATAATATATGTACTTACATCTAACCCCATTTTCATAAAGAGTTTAAAAATAACATGTTAATTTTTCAACTTCAAAGATGAGCGCATTGTTGTCGGTTTTCACGTGTGTATATTGCCTGTAAGAGATTGCTTTTTAGCGATAAGGTCGCGATTTGTACATGGTCATTATATTGTTTAGCTCAAATATAACTGTCTTAATTGGTGTACAATAAAGTTTATTCTATTCTATTCTATGTTGCCCAGTCACAGTAAAGACTTTGTTTTTCTTTTCAATGAAACAGCAATCGATATATAATATTTTAAATAAGCATGGTATATTATTATAAATAAAGGTCATTTTCGAATGCAAATTAAGTAATTATTTGTTTCTTTTACAAAAGTACAATTGCTTATTAGATATATTAATCGAGAAATAGTAAGCGCAAAGATGTATTAAATTTAAACAGTGTTAACTTTAGCAAATGATTCTAATTTCAAAATATGTATTAATTGACTATGACACGTTACTTACAAACATAGAACTAGGCTCATTTATCTATGACACGCCGCCATGACGGGATCAAAGACAAGTGCATTATACTAGTAATGGACACAAATTTGTATTTAATTTAACACGACAACATTTAAAGCATGGGTATAACTTCATATAATATACTTTATTACAGTATAAATAAATCATTAACGAATACTCACTTTCTATTAATAAATTACATTAGGGAATCTATACTTAATATTATATATTATATTCAAAAGAAACACTGTCTTTCTTTCACATTTCTATAGCCGTAACCACTGCCTCAATTTCAATAAAATTTGGTATGGAAACACTTTGATTCTTGAGAAAGAATCAAGAGAGACAAAAATTGTAAAAAATGTTATATTGATATGTGTACCGTGTAAACATACAAAAGCATTTAGTAAAAAACGATTATTTTAATATTACAAACGGATACTCCAATTTTATTTATTTGTATAGATAAGTGTAAGTATATTAAAATAATGGTGACCTGTACACAGGTAATTTTATGCCTACCACGGGCGATTCTTAGCCGAAGTATTACCTGACTATTTTATAGGTCAATTTATAAACTATGTATTTTGGTTTTGGTGAGAAATAAACGTTTTTATTATATTATTATTTTTATTAATCGACTTCAACTGTTTGGATATTATAGTATTTAGAGCAAAGCTAATTAGTTGGCTGTAAAACTAATCGCAATTAGTAACGTGTACCAAAATAGTATCAGTCTTAAGTAATATAATGATGAGTAGAGAATTTATGATTCAGTTAATAGAAGTTAATTAGCAATCTTAGTTGAGTCTAAAATGTCTGTCGGATGTAAAAGATGACTTACGATTACCATAGGTATTTGAAAGTGTTTCGGCCATTTTTTGTATACACTAAATAAGATAATAATGTATATAAATAAAAATAAATCACAAAAATGTATGTACTCGCATAACTTTCGATCATCATCATCATCAGCAGCAGCAGCACTGCTGGACATAGGCCTCTCCAATTGCACGCCACTTGGTTCGATCCTCGGCTTCTCCTATCTAACTTTTGATCGACTGCACCTAATTGGATAATACTTTTCTTTGTGTGTGTTTTTATTGCAAGGACAAGGTTTGTATAGACAAAATAAAATTTTCTTAGCCCGCTTAGTCGTATACACTGCGGGCCTGCGGGAACATAACACGGACGTACTAAAATAAGTTTTTCAGTTATTTAGAAAATTGACCTTAAAATGAATATAGCCAAGTTCGCCGGGTCAGAGAGTCCAATAATAACGTGATAACTATTTCACAAAACTATAGGAAATTTCAAAATGTGATGTGATGGACGTAAGGGCAGCGGTTTGGCCGTGAGTGTGTAACAGACAGAGTTACTTTCGAATTTAAAACACTTTCATGGAAAAGTTTGTTTCACGCTCGGAATAGTAAATTGCAATAGGCTGCATTTCTCACAATGATACAGACTTTTGTGAATAAAATTTATTATTTATATTTATTTTATTTAGTACTGTCGTTTCCATAAAAATTGCCTTTACATTTCAACAGACGAAAAGATACCCTAGACTTCAAGTCGAAAGTCTATTATTGCTTGCGATTTCACTGTATGGTAAGTGAAGATTCGTGACAGTAAAATATTTTGTTGATTTTCTTCTTAAGCAGGTAGTTTCAATTTCTAGTGCAAGTGCAAGTGCTAAGTCGATTTCTGGGCAGAGAAAACTGTTATATCTTAGCCTAAATATACGCAATACTTTTGAAGGGTTGTTTCCCTAACATTACTGATAGTTGGTTTGATAAATGAGTTGATAACTTTAGCGAATGCTAATTTTATTGCTAAATATGCACGCATTTGTTCTGTGTATACACATACACAAATATATATTCTGAGACACGGCCATCTGATTCCAAAATAGACAAATGATCGTGATCTCCAAACAAATATTGTGTCGTGGGAATTGAACCCACGATGACCCAGAGGGCTTAGGCGCTCATAGCCCAGTTGCACTCGGTGATTAGAAACAATCAGCGAGGGCAAGCAATGACAGCGCGGTTAGTACCTGGATGGGTGACCGCTGGTGGCATGTTACCATGAGCGTCTCCGTGATTTGGAGGTCACGTTAAGCAGTTGGACCCGGTTGTTATCATACGATAACAGTCGTGAAGCTTAGTTGGAGGCCTTCGGGCGGCTTAAAAAGCATCCAACGGCAAGATTTACGTAGCCACAACGTTTTCTTGCCAGTCCCCAACCCTCACTTGGCCAGCGTGGGGACATATGTCCTTAACCCTCTCCTGAGAGGAGACCCGAGCCCAGCAGTGGGACATTATGGGTTGTTGATAAACAATGTACAAAATTATGTGTTTAAACTAGGTGCATAATGTAACATGAGTGTAATACAAATACGTTTATATAAGCTAATTTCGTTAACTATTACAAATGTACGACTTTATTGGTACAACTTGTAATATTCTCTTCCACACAAAACACCATCCTTGATTCAAAGAACCATCAATACGTCAGTAAAGTCTGTACTGTTTTGAATATCCATGAATTGAATTCTCAAGACTGAATTGAAATAAATTTGAAAATTATTTTCATCATTAACAGTTTTTAATAGTCATCTGCTTTTTACAGGCTTTTACTATAAATATATATACATGAGGCGCTCATAGCCCAGTTGCACTCGGTGTTTGGAAACAATCACCGAGGGTAAGCAACGACGGCGCGGTCAGTACCTGGATGGGTGACCGCTAGTGGCATGTTATCATGAGCGTCTCCGTGATTCGGAGGTCACGTTAAGCAGTCGGTCCCGGTTGTTATCATAGGATAACAGTCGTGAAGCTTAGTTGGAGGCCTTTGGGCGGCTTAAAAAGCATCCAACGGCAAGATTTACGTAGCCACAACGTATTCTTGATAGTCCCCAACCCGCACTTGGCCAGCGTGGGGACGTATGTCCTTAACCCTCTCCTGAGAGGAGACCCGAGCCCAGCAGTGGGACGTTATGGGTTGTTGTTGTTGTACTATACCTGCCTACATTGCCTAATATATCACGGCCAAACTGGTTGGCAAAAGGTTTTATTCAAGTTTTACTTCTCTGTTGTCCTACATAATTTTTAGTCTGTATGTGTATACATACATATATATATATATAAATCAGTGTGTTTATGTATTTGTATAGGTATATGTATGTATGTGTGATATGAATAGTGTATAACATTTGTATATGGATATCTACTATTTCTTTGGTTATTTTGTTGTTTTTGCATGTTTTATGTGTTGCCAATATGAAAGCTACCTTAAATTTTGAAACGCTATATGCGTCCGTGTTATGGTTGTCTAGAAAACATCGTCGTGAGCGATAACACCGCCAATGGTTATGCATACTTTGTGGCTGTTGTGTCATATTAATTTGTATATACAATAAAGATAAATAAATTTTATTCTCTCTGTCGACTCTACGACACACATTTTTGTCACCACACGGAAGTTATGCCGTTAATTTTTTTACCGTGGGAGAGCCACGCTTCGGCATGAATGGGCCGGCTCGACCGGAGTGATACCACGGCCTCACAGAAAACCGGTGTGAAACAGCGCTTACGCTGTGATTCATCGAGTGAGTGAGGATACCGGAGGCCCATACCCCAATCCAACGCCCCCTATCCCCCTCACCATCCCCCTTCCCCCCAGGCCGCCATAGTGTGGGTCACCATGCTGCATTGTTCTTTTTCGCATTGAGGATGGTGACCACCACTCTTGGATTCTGCTCATGCTTTCCATCAGGCAGCTTAAATATAAAAAAAAAAAAAATTTAGTAGATAAAACATTTTTGTGCAATTTTCGTAAAAACCCTTAACTACATCCACTGGTCTGAATCTAATGTTTCAAGAACGATTTAAAATGTTAGCGTAATACGATTATTTCTCAATAAAAATAAAACTGTAAGAGGCGAGCTGCAATCCGAACTCTGGTTTGAAGCTCTGGTCTTAAGAGGGAATTTATCGGCTCGCAATCGGCACTTAAACGTCAGAAATCGTCGGTAATTGAGTATTCACTTCTTTAATAAATTGCCTCTCAAGTCAAATCGAGACGTTCGCGGAAGTGTGCGTTCACATTGCACCATTTAAAAAAAACGGATGATATCCCTCAAAGTTATTTCAGTTGATTTTAAATCGTTTTTTATATGAGATATATATATATGAGTAGAAAACATTAGTAATTAATAATAGATAAAGAAATTTGAATATTTTATCACACAACGCCATCTAGTCCCAAACTAAGCGGAGCTTGTACTATGGGTACTAGACCAATGATATAAATAAATATACACTTTTTTTTTGTAAATACATACATGTTATACATAGAAAACATCCAAATTCCGAAATAAACATTTGCAGATCAAACAAATATTCGGTCCGACTCGGGAATCGAACCCGACTGCGCCACCGAGGCAGTCGAAATATTAACACACAGACAACAGTACCGTATAGTAAAGGCAATTGACACAAACGCTATAGGCAACCATTCTGGCCAGCGAGGTATAGAAAGACAAAAAGTTCTTTGAAGAATTTTTAACAACTCAGTGGAGGATAAAACATCATCGCATCAAGCGCATCGCATCAAGTGACGTGTGATTAGAGAGGCCAATGTCCAGCTGTAGGATGCGATAGGCTGGTGATGATGATTGAAACAGCACAGTTTTAAGTTACTACCAGATCGCTTAAATTGACCACAAACTTGGTTACAACTTGTAACTTAGCTTGTGGTAAAGTGAGTCATTGTGTAAGCAGTCACCGCCGCCCATGGAACACCAGAGGCGTCACAAGTGCGCTGCCAGCCTTTGGGGGATGAAGAGGGGAATGGGGGGATGGGTTAGGATATAGCCTCAGCCCCCACAACTGTATCCCTACGTTGTCGTCGTGTGGGGGCTTGCGTGGGTCGATGATCTCTGGGGCTGCGCCGGTAGAGCCACTCATGCCGGATTGGCTCAGAGGGAGACTCCAGACTAAACGGGATACCAGACGGAGTCTGATTCCAGACTGCCGCGATGGGCACTCCGGGCGTCCCTCTGCTCTAGCAGAGGGCGTATTGGAAGTG